>CM061749.1:91170446-91618360 GCA_030979885.1 Lolium multiflorum
TGAGCCCATCTTAATGGCTATAAAGAAAGAACTTCTTGGGAGATAACCCATATGTTTATTTTACTACAGCAATTTTTGTTTTGTTGAGTCTTGGAAGTTGTTTACTACTGTATAAACTCTCCTTATCATGTTTTTGTACAAGTAAAGTTTCTATGTCAAAGTTGATGTTATATTTGGGATCGCTGCGCGTAAAACAAAGATTGCCGATCGTCACGAATCTAGTATGTTTTCTGGTAGTTCCAAAAATCTGCTGCAATTGCACAGCTGGATCTCAAGATATACTGTGGAATCCCTTCATTTGGTTTTGAGTTTTTCCATTTGAGCAAGTCTGGTGCCAGCTTTAAATTCGTCTTTACGGACTGTTCTGTTTTTGACAGATTCTGCCTTTATTTCGCATTGCCTCTTTTGCTATGTTGGATGAATTTCTTTGATCCATTAATGTCCAGTAGCTTTATGCAATGTCCAGAAGTGAAAAGAATGCTTGTGTCACCTCTGAACATGTGAATTTTTGATTATGCACTAACCCTCTAATGAGTTTGCTTGGAAGTTTGGTGTGAAGGAAGTTTTCAAGGGTCAATAGAAGAGGGGGATAATATATGATCGAGAAGAGTGAAAGGTCTAGCTTGGGGATGCCCCCGGTGGTTCATCCCTGCATACTAAGAAGACTCAAGCATCTAAGTTTGGGGATGCCCAAGGCATCCCCTCTTTCATCGACAACTTATCAGGTTTCTTCTAGTGAAACTATATTTTTATTCCATCAGATCATCCTATGTATTTTACTTGGAGCGTCTGTGTGTGTTTTTTATTTTTGTTTTTGTTTTGTTATCTTAGTTCTCTGAATAAGTTCATCCTTGTGTGGAAGAGAGACACTCCGATGGTTCGTATGAACACATGTGTTCTTAGCTCATAATATTCATGGCGAAGTTTCCTCTTCAATTGTTATATGGTTGGAATTGAAAAAATGCTACATGTAGTAATTGGTAAAATGTCTTGGATAATGAGATACTTGGCAATTGTTGTGCTCATGTTTAAGCTCTTGCATCATATACTTTGCACCCATTAATGAAGAAATGCATAGAGCTTGCTAAAATTTTGGTTTGCATAATTGGTCTCTCTAAGGTCTAGATAATTTCTAGTATTGAGTTTGAACAACAAGGAAGACGGTGTAGAGTCTTATAATGTTTACAATATGTCTTTTATGTGAGTTTTGATGTACCGGTTCATCCTTGTGTTTGTTTCAAATAACCTTGCTAGCCTAAACCTTGTATCGAGGGGGAATACGCATCCAAAATCCTCGAGCCAACTACTATGCCATTTGTGTCCACCATACCTACCTACTACATGGTATTTCCGCCATTCCAAAGTAAATTGCTTGAGTGCTACCTTTAAACAGTTCAAAAGTTATTACCTCTTATTTGTGTCAATGTTTTATAGCTCATGAGGAAGTATGTGGTATTTATCTTTCAATCTTGTTGGGCAACTTTCACCAATGGACTAGTGGCTTCATCCGCTTATCCAATAATTTTGCAAAAAGAGCTGGCAATGGGATTCCCAGTCCCAAATTAATTAACAAAAAAAATAGACACTCCTCCATGGTATGTGATTGTTGGACGGCACCCGAAGGATTCAGCCATGGCTTGAGAAAGCAAAGGTGGGGGAGGAGTGTCATCTCATCATAATAAAACTAAAATAAAAAGGCACTCCTTCATGGTATGAGATTGTTGGCAGGCCCCCGAGGATTCGGTTAGCCATGGTTTGTGAAAGAAAGGTTGGGAAGGAGTGCCACTCAAAAATAAATAAAATGGGAGCCGCTCTTTGAAGGTTTGTCTGGCAAGGGGGTTAGAGTACCCACTACCATTCGTTGACAACAACAAACACCTCTCAAAATTTTACTTTATGTTTCTTTATGTTTTCAAAACCAAAGCTCTAGCACAAATATAGCACCGATGCTTTCCTCTTTGAAGGACCATTCTTTTACTTTTATTGTTGAGTCAGTTACCTATCTCCCTCCACCCTAAGAAGCAAACACTTGTGTGAACTGTGCATTGATTCCTACATACTTGCATATTGCACTTTTTATATTACTCTATGTTGACAATATCCATGAGATATACATGTTATAAGTTGAAAGCAACCGCTGAAACTTAATCTTCCTTTTGTGTTGCTTCAATACCTTTACTTTGATTTATTGCTTTATGAGTTAACTCTAATGCAAGACTTATTGATGCTTGTCTTGAAGTACTATTCATGAAAAGTCTTTGCTTTATGATTCAGTTGTTTACTCATGTCATTACCGTTGTTTTGATCGCTGCATTCATTACATATGTTTACAAATAGTATGATCAAGAGTATGATGGCATGTCACTTCAGAAATTATCTTTGTTATCGTTTTACCTGCTCGGGACGAGCAGAACTAAGTTGGGGATGCTGATACGTCTCCAGCGTATCGATAATTTCTTATGTTCCATGCTACTTTATTGATGATACCACATGTTGTATGCACATTATATGTCGTATTTACGCATTTTCCGGAACTAACCTATTAACAAGATGTCAAGTGCGCTCCTCGTTTTCTCTGCTGTTTTTGGTTTCATAAATCCTAGTAACGAAATATTCTTGATTTGACGAAATCAACGCCCAGGTTCCTATTTTGCCCGGAAGCATCCGGTAACACCCGAGAGTCACAGAGGTAGTCTCTGTGGGCCCCAGATGCAGGTGGCGCGCCGGGCTGGGCCCGCGCCACCCTATGGTGTGTGGTCGCCCCTTTCTGACCCTCCCCGCGCCGCCTCGCCTATTTAAAGCCCCCGCATCGAAACCCTTACTTGAGAAGCCACGATACGAGAAAGTTCCAGAGCCGCCGCCATCGCGGGCCAAGATCTCGGGGGACAGAGTCTGCCCGGCACCCACGGAGCGGGAAGTGCCCCCTAAGGCTTCTCCATCGACACGCTGCCATCTCCACCGCCATCTTCACTGCCATCGCTGTCCCATGAGGGGGGAGTAGTTCTCCATCGAGGCCGGCTGTACCGGTAGCTATGTGATTCAATCCCTCTCCTATGTACTTCAATACAATGATCTTATGAGCGCCTTACATGATTGAGATCTATATGATGAGCTTTGTATCGCTACTAGTTTATGTGCTCTAGTGATGTGTTATTAAAGTAGTCTATTCCTCCCGGCATGGTGTAAAGGTGCTAGTGTGTGCACTGTGTGGTTCTTGTCGTAGGCTATGATCATGATCTCTTGTAGATTGTGGAGTTAATTGTCGTTATGATAGTATTGATGTGATCTATTCCTCCTTCATAGTGTAATGTGGACAGTGCGTGCTCTATGTTAGTTCTTGGTTTATTTTGCAATGATCTATTATGCTCTAAGGTTACTTAAACATGAATATCGAATGTTGTGGAGCTTGTTAACTCGGCATTGAGGGTTCGTGTAATCCTACGCAACGAATGATATTCATTATCAAACAAGAGTGTATGTAGCACATATGAAAGTTATTTATTTATTATATGATCAATGTTGAGAGTGTCCACTAGTGAAAGTATGATCCCTAGGCCTTGTTCCTAAATATTGCTATCGCTGCTTGTTTACTGTTTTACTGCATCTTTACTTCCTGCAATATTACTACCATCAACTGCACGCCAGCAAGCACTTTTCTGGCGCCGTATTACTGCTCATATTCATTCATACCACTTGTATTTCACTATCTCTTCGCCGAACTAGTGCCCCTATTAGGTGTGTTGGGGACACAAGAGACTTCTGGCTTTGTTTGCTTTGTGGTTGCATGAGAGGGATATCTTTGACCTCTTCCTCCCCGAGTTCACAAACCTTGGGTGATCCACTTAAGGGAAACTTGCTGCTGTTCTACAAACCTCTGCTCTTGGAGGCCCAACACTGTCTACAAGAATAGAAGCACCCGTAGACATCAGGGAGTCGAGGGACAAAGAAAGAATCAATCTCATTGTCAACATAACCCTAGTTTTTAGCAGTCGAGCACCTTTTCGGCTGAAACCTTCGAGATCTACTTGCCCTCTACTTCTAACAAAACCCTAGTCTACAACCTGTAGGCATTGACAAGTTAATCCCTTGTCAATTGGCGCCGTCTGTGGGAATTAGAGGCGACAAGGAGCTGATCTCGATGGCATCATCAACATCTTCGACAACATCATCAACATATTCGGTGGCAAGCAACGCGATGGACGGAGGTAAACATATCGAAACTGGTCTCGTTGATTTTGTTTCTCACCCGCCCTCTCGTATGGATGCATATGTGTATCTGGAGGAGCCCATGGAGATGACGT
This sequence comes from Lolium multiflorum, assembly GCA_030979885.1. Taxonomy (NCBI): domain Eukaryota; kingdom Viridiplantae; phylum Streptophyta; class Magnoliopsida; order Poales; family Poaceae; genus Lolium; species Lolium multiflorum. The sequence goes on from CM061749.1 coordinate 91,174,748, forward strand.
TCGGAAGGTTCCACTTCGGAAAAGAAGGATCACACCGTCTCGCGATACCTAATTCTTCGGGATCGTTCGCGGTCGATTCCGATTTTTCGGGATCGTCATCATCGTTCGAGTCAGGCGACGAAGAGATCTCGCCGTCAAGCTTCACCAGGCCCGCTTCAAGCGGAAAACTCGCCGATATCTTCGGGAGCATGTCCTTCGGGTCATCTGTGGACTCAAATATAAGCAGCGACTCAGAAAGCGTCGACAGCTTCGACTTCATCGACAGATCTACTTCTGTTCGGGAGGTCTTCGCCGATCTATACGACGGTGTCACTGACCCTGAAGAGGAAGATGAAATTCCAATATATCATCAAGTCTGCGCAATTGGAGATTCAAGTCGTCAAGCGGATGAAACTTCAGAGGCTTTCGATGATCTGGGAAATCCATACATCGATCCCGCTGATCTTACGCGAGGATTGGGAACCAAATATATCGGGACCGATCCTCGCCAGAAGTTGCAACTTCCACAAGCAGCTTGGGACAGAGCATCAAGAGCCATGGATGGCACGGAGCCGATGACTACCACAGCCACGGCTGAAGAGCTGCAAGCATACCAATATAAACTCGCCCGTGCAGGACGAGAACTCGAAAAACAGAGAATCGAAATTGTTCGGAGAAGAGCTGCAGCCTCTGGTGTGTCGAGCGTGTGGCGGAGCTAAGTCGATACCAGGAACCGCGGAGATAACCGGCGTAGCAGCACGTGCAAGGGGAAGATTCGCCAGCGCACTTACCTGAGCACGAGCGAGATAACCGTCCGACCCCGACATGTCATTTATGTTGATAGATACAAGGGGGGAATAATATCCCAAAACACTCGAAGTCGGCATATGACGACACAAGCCTTTATACTAGCGCCAAAGCCACCAGGCAAAGAGACCCGAGAGAACCAATCGTATCGTATGGCTATGGCGGGAGTTGGAGTCATGGGAGGAGCATTCGCAAAGTCCAAGCACACCACACCCCGTGGCTCAAGGAGAAATAGCCTCACCCACCGTGGGTGGCGCGAGATCCTCCTGCTTGCTGCATATGGAGAGAAATACAGAGGCACAAGATCGAGTGGACAGAGCACGAGAAAATAGATCCAGGCGACACTCGCCAGAAGTTGATGAAGAAGATATGTGCGGACTCCCCTGCTTTACTCGACGAGTTCGCAGGACGAAAGTTCCATCTGGCTTCAAGTTGCCCGGCGGGCTACAAAAGTTTGGATGGTTTGCAAGATCCCGAAGATTGGCTAATTGACCCTGGAAACAGTGAAACTGTTGGGTGGAACCAGGGCAATAGCCATGCAGAGTCCAAGTTCATCTTAGTGGAGCCGCAAGATCCTGGATAAAGAAGCTTCCTTCAGGATCCATCGACACCGGGGAAACCTTCGAGGACTTGTTCGTGAAGAATTTCCATTCCACGTGCAAGAAACCCCCGTCCATAGAGCAACTAAGGCCTTGCAAGCAGAAATATGGTGAATCAATGAGAGCGTACATCCAGCGGTGGAACATCATAAAAAATTCGGCAGAAAATATATCCGACGAAAGAGCGATTGACGCATTTGTCGGAGGGATCCAAAGGAAAGACCTAATCGAGGATTTGGGTCGAACCAACCCGAAAACAATTGCTGATCTTATGGACATAGCAAATCGCTTGGAATATGGAGAAGATGTCGTGCATAATAAACGACACAGGTCACATGTCAACACCCGGATTTTTAAGTCCAAATGCCTATGCAAACTACGACGGTCCTGGCCAAGTGGCGGCTGGCTTCCGAGGAAGTAGTGGAGGAAATAATCGGGAGGAGTACCAAAGAGGTAGCGAGCAGCGCAATGATCACAGGGATGCGCCAAGCTCCAGCAGGCAAAATAATAGGCCAAGGTTCCAGAGGCCATACAATATATCACCCGAAGATATGCTGAACGGACCGTGCCAGATGCATTTCTATCTCGGCAACGACGGAAAAAGACAATAAGGTCATCTTCAGAAGGACTGTCGAACTTTCCAAGCTTTGCACAGGTATGCAGGAAATGCCAATGCCCAAGCAATGAACAGAAACCCCCAAGGGCCAAGGAGTGAGATTCACCTTCCACCTCCACCCGCAATTACCAACGAAAATCGACATCAGCTGCACCATGCAAACCCGATACTGTCCTTACATCGATACCAACGGATCTAAGTGGCGATGATTTAGAAGCGGCGTAATTCCCGAACAGGGCCCAAAGGTGATTTCGCGACAAGTATTCATGGCAGAGAAGATGCCTCCATCAACGATCAAGTATCTGAATTGCCTGGACAGGACATCTAAGTTCACTCCAAGCGGATCATCCGCCTAAGTTCCAAGGCCAGGACAATCAGCCATGATTCGCCACCAGATCGGCAGATTCGACGTGCTTTCGTATTCATAGATGGAGGAAGTAGTTTGAACCCTCATGTTCGGCACACATGAACATATCTCCTGCCAAACTTGAAACCACCGTACACACGTTTCATGGAATCACACCGAGAAGCCGAACTATCCAATAGGCAAGATCGATCTCACGTGCCCGCCTGGAACTCGAGAAAACTACAGAAGAGAGAAGTTGGAATTCAAAGTTGTAGATCTTCCATCGCAATATCATGCTCTGTTAGGACGACCGGCTTATGCTAGATTCATGGCAGTGCCGCATTATACGTACCTACTATGGAGGATCCCTGGACCTAAGGGTCCAATTACGGTAAAAGGAAGTTTGTCTCGGCACACAGCACATACTTCACAGATGTCCGAAACTTCTGGATGCAGGCTGAGCATGCAGCCTCGGGTTAACAACCGATTATGATGTGTTACTCCGACGGAGGAAGGCCACGCAAGGAACAAACTTTCGATACCGCCAAAAACTCCAAGGAAGTGCAGATTCACCCGATAGATCCTAAGAAGACGACAACTATCGCGACAAACATGGATAGCGCATAGGAAAGTGCGCTCATCGAGTTCCTCCGTGAGCGCTGGGAAATTCCTTATGGTATCCAACCGACATGCCGTGGAATGCAGGGAACTTGCCGCAGCACCTCTAAATTTGGATCCACGAGCGTACCTATCTCACAACCTTGCGGCGTTTCCGAGCCAAACCGCAAAAAGCAATGCTATCTCGAGATTAATTCCACTGCAGAAGCAAACTTCATCAAAGATCTACACACCGAGGCCACATGGGTCGCCAACCCCAGTGTTGGTCCCGAAGAAAAACACTGATGTCCATGTGCGTCAACTTCACGTGTCTCAATAAAATACGTCCGAAAGATCACTTTCCCCTCCCGAGGATTGATCAAATTATCGACTCCACGGCAGGCTGTGAACGTCTTTCCTTCCTGGACGCGTATTCTGGTTACAACCAGATCCGCTTAAAAGAAGAAGATGAAGTCAAAACAGCTTTCATAACCCCTTATGGCGTGTTTTGTTACAGAACAATGCCCTTCGGGTTGAAAAACGCGGGAGCCACTTACCAGCGGATGATGCAGAAGTGCCTCGCCACGCAAATTGGAAAAAAACGTTCAAGTATACATTGACGATGTCGTCATAACAACAAAGCAAGGATCCCTGCTGAGCGACCTCAAGGAAACCTTCGACAACCTCGACAAATTTCGCTCAAGCTGAACCCGACAAATGCTCTTTGTGTTCATGGGAAACTCCTGCACTTTGGTATTAGCAGAATCGAGGTTAACCCGAGAAAATTCAAGCCATCGTGACAATGAGGAAGCCAACCAAGTTGAAGGAAATACAGCAGCTAACTGGGCGAGTCGCAGCTTTAAGCAGATTCGTCGCCAGGCTGGGAGAAAAGGCGTTACCGTTCTACGCCCTAATCAAACAAGGGGAGAAATTCCAGTGGAACGAAGAGGCCGATAGAGCTTTCGAGGATTTGAAGCGCACAATCTCGACACCACCAATCTTGGTGGCGCCGAAGGAAAAAGAACCTCTCCTGCTGTATATTGCAGCCGATGCTGATACGTTTCCAACGTATCTATAATTTCTGATGTTCCATGCTAGTTTATGACAATACCTACATGTTTTGTTCACACTTTATATCTTTTTGATGCATAACTAACCTATTAACAAGATGTCGAAGTGCCAGTTCCCCGTTTTCTCATTGCTGGTGAAATCCTAGTACAGAAATATTCTCGGAATTGACCTAAACAAACGCCCAGGGTCTTATTTTTCCATGGAGCTTCCAGAGAGCCGCAGAGGGGCCAGAGGGGAGCTCAGTGAGGCCCTTAATTCCCACATGCATGCGCTGCCAAGGTGGCGCCCTGCTGCAGTAGGACCCGACCCTCCGGTACGTCTCTTCCGCCATATTCTCTTTTGGCTTCGAAACCTAAAACATAAGCCACGGACGAGAAAAGTTACGTATCCGCCGCCATCGTGGGTCAAGTTCGGCACAGAAGTCTCTATTCGCACGCGAGACGGGGAATTGCCCCGGAATCCATCTCCATCGACACCACCGCCATCTTCATCGCCGTTGCTGTCTCCTATGATGAGGAGGGAGTAGTTCTCCCTCGAGGCTAAGGGCTCTACCGGTAGCTATGTGGTTAATCTCTCTCTCATGTAACTCAATACAATGATCTCATGAGCTGCCTTACATGATTGAGATCCATATGATGAGCTTTGTATCACTACTAATCTATGTGCTACTCTAGTGATGTTATTAAAGTAGTCTATTCCTCCTTCATGATGTAAAGGTGACGGTGTGTGCATCATGTAGTACTTGGCGTAGGTTATGATTGTAACTTGTAGATTATGGAGTTAACTATTACTATGATAGTATTGATGTGATCTATTCCCCTTTCATAGCTATTGGTGACGGTGTGTATGCTATGTTAGTACTCGGTCTAAATTGCAACTATTATGCTCTAGAGGTTACTTAAATATGAATGTCGAATGTTGTGGAGCTTGTTTACTCCGCTTGAGGGAGCTATTGTAGCCCTACACAATGAATGGTGTTTGTTATCCAACAAGAGAGTGTGAATGTAGCACAAGCGAGGAGAAGTTATTTATTTATTATGTGATCAATGTTGAGAGTGTCCACTAGTGAGGATCCTAGGCCTTGTTTCCAAATACTGCAAACATCGCTTGTTTACTGTTTTACTGCATCTTTACTTCCTGCAATATTACCACCATCTATACCACCTGTGTTTTACTATCTCTTCGTCGAACTAGTGCACCTATACATCCGACAAGTGTATTAGTGTGTTGGTGACACAAGAGACTTCTTGTATCTTAATTGCAGGGTTGCTTTTGAGAGGACTATCTTTGACCTCTACCTCCTTGAGTTCAAACCTTTGGTGATTCACTTAAGGGAAACTTGCCGCTGTTCTACAAACCTCTGCTGGAGGCCCAACACTGTCTATAAGAATAGAAGCACACGTAGACATCACACCCTGTGTGGTCGCTAGTTGTTGAAAGGGAAGAAGAAGGAAAATCCATGGAGTCCAACTAACGGGTATACTTTACCGTGAAGTCTTTGTCGCCATCGAAGCAACGTTGGCCCTCAAGATCGTAAGTTGTATATGGCGTGGTTACAATGGCAAGAAAATTGCGACACTACTTTTCGGCGCACCCGATAATAGTGGTCAATGAAGCACCTCTCTCTAATATCTTGAAATAAACCGTGGTTGCTCTAGACGTGTCTCCCTTTGGGGCATAGAGCTTCCTCCCTAGACACGAAAAAGAAAATCAATAAAGTCGCATTCTCGCGCACTTCATCGCAGTGGATGAGCTGCATGACAGGACTCTGTATTTATCGAGCACTGACTATGAACTTCATGGATCCAAGAGGTTGGAAGTGGAGCTGGAGTGTGCGTGATACTTGTGTCACCTCCAAGGTGACAAAATGAAGTACATACCGGCGAATGGCGTTCTTCTAACGATCCAATGAAGGTAATATGAAGTACTTAAGGCACGGGATGAAGATGGGGCATAAGCTGGATGCCACTCACGAAAGATCTATGGTGGGCGACTCCTGCCTAGTAGCTCATCAGTGATGAACAAGTCCGACGTACCAACGACAACATGATAGCATACAAGGAACTCGTACAATGAACTGAAAACCTTCTGTGTAATTACCGTGAAGTTAACCATATCAAGACCCAGCACCACGGTTGACGTGGCAACATTTGCCCAGTGTCGCACATACCACTCATGATGCAGGTAGGGAGATAAGGAAAGATACACGGTTTAAGAAAGCACCAAAGCAAATTAAGAAGAAGGAGAAACCAAAGAAAGACTACACGCAGAGTCGGGAACAATATGTGAGGATGAAGAGGACCAAGAACTTGTGATGATGATAGAAGTTCCTTGGATGCAGTGGTCTATGTGGCATACATCACAAGAAAGGAGATACCCAAGGATCCCATTGAGGCTAGGCGAGTGATCCGACGATCTAAAGCTTTCACCATGGTTAAAGGGAATTATACAAACGAAGTAGGTTTTAGAGGTTACAAAGATGCCACACCCGAGAAGGACGGATCATACTCGAAGGATGTGCACCAAGAGTATGCGGCCACCAATGCCAGTTGGGCCGAGCAATAGCAATGCAAAGTTTTCTTAGCAGATTCCCACTGCTAACGGCAATAGAGGACGCTAAAGATATAGTTCTTCATACCGTGCAAATGCGTGTCAAAGATCTTCGCGGAAAAACCTCACTTCAGCAGCGTAATCCAATGCCACTACCATTATCTTGGCCCTTTGCACAATGGGGGCCTCGACATGGTAGGAAAACTACACAAGGCCCGGCTAGGAGGATACGTATATATGCTCGTAGCTGTCGACAAGTTCACCAAGTGGATCGACAGCATCAAGACCACGGCGATGCATCATTAGTGGTGAGTTTTATCGAATGTGCATAGCTTTCGATTTGTGTCCCAAACAGCATCACACGACAACCAGCAACTTCACCTCCAAAGAGTTCAAGGCATACTGTGCAGAAGTGGGCATCAAATTGCACTTGCGTCGGTCGCGCACCCGCAAACCAATGGCCAAGTCGAAAAAGCAAACGGTATCATCTGCAATGGTATCAAGAAGCGCATGTTAACACCATTGGAAAAAGCCCGACACACCTGGGCCGAGGAGTTGCCAAGTGTACTTTGGAGCATACGAACAACACCCAATACAGCAACGCAAGAAACTCCGTTCTTTCTGGTCCATGGAGCCGAGGCGGTGCTCCCGATAGAAATAGAGCATAACTCACCAAGAGTTGCAGAATATGACGAAGAAACTTCAAGAAAGGCAATGGAAGATGATGTGGATGCACTCGACGAAGCTAGGGACGAGGTGTTGTCAAGGGTCACCACGTACCAGCAAAACTTGAAGAATTACCACAGTCGATGTTTGCGCCCAAGATCTTTTCAAGTTGGTGACCTGGTTCTTCGGCTCACCCAGGACAGCCACAAAAGTTCGAGTCTCCGTGGATAGGCCCATACATCGTCACAGAAGTTATCCCAGGAGGAGGCTACAGGCTGAAGGACAAAAAGTCGGGCAAGGAAGAAGGGAACCCGTGGAACGTGTCGCAGCTACGACTTCTACGCATAGAAGAAATAATGTCTCTGTAAACACACATTGTACATGAATAGCTCGCAAGTTTTCAGACGCACTCTTTTCCTTTCAGGGCACCGAGTGGGGCTGAAAGGTTTTTAATGAGGCAGGCTTGCAAAGATGCAATATAGTATGATTGAAATAAATGTATTGATTACATATGATTCTCTCTCAAAACTGGCTCGGGGGCTTGTACCCGACAAAATTCTCAATATATTCGACACCCACAAAAAAGAAAGTGTCGGGAAAATACAATCACCAATGAGGCCCTTTCAAACTCGGGGAAAACATAGTGGGAAACTTTACATAAGTTCTTCCTTATATACGTATATTTGCAACTCTTGCAACATACAAGTTTTTTAAATGGATTGAAACAGTACCAGTAAAGTGGCAATGCTTATTTTTTCTGCAGGAACATCCAAGGTGTCAGCATAATGGTGCTCTCGGAAGAAATCAGCATCCATCCGCAAAAGATCATCAATCATTTCTTCGGCTGTGGGAGTCACCTTGTCGTTGATCTTGTCGACGTTCCTTTTTTTCCCTCACTTTAGCATGGCAGATATCAACAATGTTGCTCAGGCTCATCTTCGGGTAGCAGATTTTCAACACGATTCAGGCAAACCTAGCGCCAGCTACCAATTGAGCCTGCACAAAAAGATGAATTTGGTCCACGCTATTGAACTTGTCCATCAATTGAGGAAGACCCGCATGTTGAGGATTTCGAGGAAACATCGCCTTGTATACCATGGCCAAAATATTGGTGCAAGAGTCCAACAAATCTCGAACCTGGGACGCGCGGTCTTGGAATTGCACAATTCGGCGAGTACGGGGTACGTCCGCCCATAAGCCGCTGCCACTTTGTCGGGCAAGCCGGAGGAGAATTTTGACTGCAACATTCACGCGTTGATCTTTAGCAGCAATGTCGACAAAAGATCCTGAATCGCAACAAGAAAAGCGGAACGAAGTAAGAAGGAGTGCGAGGAATTAAAGAAAGGACAAAGCCAATGTTACATACCCGATATATCTTGATCGACGCTAGTCATAAGATCAAGCATACAATCTTCGCGTTGGGAAGCACGCGAAGCCCTGCGTAGCATCCTCTTTCAGTTTGAGAGCTTCGTGCTTGCCTATGCGCTCACCACATCCGAGGATTTTCGAGATTGATCCATAACAACAACAGCTTGCTTCTCATCGATGAAGGCTTCGGTTCATTCAGTTCTTGCGAAAGGTCAGCATGAGAAGAATCATCAACAACATCTTCGATAGAAGTTTTCCTCGAGTGAGTAGCAGCTAAAGCATTAAAGGGACCAGCGGCCACGGTATAGTTATATGCTCGAGTGTTGGTCCGGTCGACCTTGATGTCTACGCACGCTTCTATTCTTGTAGACAATGTTGGGCCTCCAAGTGCAGAGGTTTGTAGAACAGCAGCAAGTTTCCCTTAAGTGGATCACCCAAGGTTTATCGAACTCAGGGAGGTAGAGGTCAAAGATATCCCTCTCAAGCAACCCTGCAATTACGATACAAGAAGTCTCTTGTGTCCCCAACACACCCAATACACTTGTCAGGTGTATAGGTGCACTAGTTCGGCGAAGAGATAGTGAAATACAAGTAATATGGATGATTATGAGTAGTACTTGCAATCTGAAATAAAAATGGTACCAGGCAAACATGTAGCAGGACTTGTTGTAAAGGTGTTTCAATGCTGGGAAATGAGGCCTAGGGATAATACTTTCACTAGTGGACACTCTCAACAATGATACCATAATTGAATACAAAGATATTATCACTTCGCTATCCTACTATGAACCACTCTCCGGTTTGATAATAAACACAAATTCACTGCGTAGGGCTGCATAAGCATTCCTTAAATTTCGCATTCCCAATCTATGGACGCCCCACGCTATCACTTTGAGCATACAAAGATGGTACTAACTAGAAACCACAATTCATAGGTATTTTAGTAAATTAAGCTTAAGAAACAAACACGGTGTGCACACTGTCACCTTCACACCGTTGGACAAGGTGTCCCCGAAGATCACATAATAAAACCACTTGAGTAGCATAATAGTTGAAGAATAACATCTACTTATTCAACTAGATTACAAAGCTCATGATCACATAAAGATCATACATGGAGAGATAGATAGACCACATAGTTACGGTAAAGCCCTCAGCCTTGGGGGAGAAATACTCACTCCTCATCACGGGAGTCGGCAATGGCGATGAAGATGGCGGTGGAGTCGATGGAAATGGCTCCGGGGGCAATTCCCCTTCCCGGCAGGGTGCCGGAGTAGAGACTTCTATCCTTCGGATCTTATCTTCGGCGGCGGCGGAGCTACAGAACTTTTCGTGGACGGGGAATGGTTGATTTAGGGTTCACGCATCAGGAGGCTTCTTATAGGCTAAAGGGAGAGGTCGGTGGAGGCCAGGGGGCCCCAGACCACCCCTAGGTGCAGCCAGGGCCTGGGCCGCGCCTAGGCCTGGTCTGGCCGCCCTGTGGTGCCACTTTGTCCCCACTCTGGACTTCGTCTTCGTTATGGAAAAATAAGATCTTCGGCTTTTGTTTCGTCCAATTCCGAGAATATTTCCTGTACAACTTTTCTGAAATAGAAAACAGCAGAAGTGGAACCGACTATGGCATCTTGTCAATATGTTAATTCCAGAAAATGCATGAAAGTGCCACGAAGTGTAAACAAAACATATAAAAATTGGTGTAAAACAAGCATGGAGCATCAAAAATTATAGATACGTTTGCGACGTATCAATAGGCAGCTCACAAGATCTAAACATGAGGCACAAATTGGAGAAGACAACCATCTAGCTACTGCTATGGACCCATAGTCTAGGAATGAACTACTCACGCATCACTTCGGAGGCGGGCATGGCGATGTAGAGCCTCCGGTGATGATCTCCCCTCCAGCGAGGGTGCCGGAGAGCTTGAACCCTCCCGGGCTAGTCTGCGATGGCGGCCGTGATGGAACTTTTCATGGATGGAGGCTCGGGTGTTTAGGTTTTTCCCGAGATCATGAATAAATAGGCGGAAGGGCGAGGTCGGTGGACGCCAGGGGGGCCCACACCACCCCTTGGCGCGCCCAGGGCTTGGGCCGTGCCAAGGCATGGTATGGCCACCCTGTGGACCCTCTTCATCTCCCCTCTGGACTCTATCTTCGTTACGGTAAAATCAAATCTTCGGCTTTTGTTTCGTCCAATTCCGAGAATATTTTCTGTACAAATTTTCTGAAATACAGAACAGCAGAAAATAGGGAACTGGCACGGTGGCATCTTGTCAATAGGTTAGTGCCGGAAAATGTATAAAAGTGCAAAAAAGTGTAAGCAAAACATATATAAATTGGTGTAAAACAAGTATGGAGCATCAAAAATTCTAGATACGTTTTCAACGTATCAGTATCCCCAAGTTTAACTCCTGCTCGTCCTCGAGTAGGTAAGTGATAACAAAATGATTTTTGATGTGACATGCAGCCAACACAATCTTGATCAAGTTATTGTGAAAGCATTATGAGCTGGGATCAAAGTACTCTAAACATAGGCATGATAGATATAATTCTAACAATAGAACTTAGCAGCTATGTTATAACATGAGAAGTCACTCAAACAAAGGATCATGAATAATTGTGCATTGAAAGCAACTGCTTGTTTATGAGCATAGAGAAAACATAGCAAAGTGGTACTCAGCTTGTCCTTTACAAAGTAGCAAAACATAAATGCTAGTATACCTTTAAAGTTCAAAGGGTGAGTAGATACAAGTAATTTAAAAACAAGCAATAACATAATCATGAATCAGTCAATAAATATTTTGGGACTATGGACATTATACTCAGAATGACAACTATGATCTTTTAATTGGTGCATAAAGCAAGAAGATGAAGACTCAACATAAAAGTAAAAGAAAGGTCCTTTCTAGAAGGAAGAAAGATTAACAAGTTTTATAAACCTTCCAAAAAGTATGGTACTCATTAGCTTTGAGCTCTCATTACCCCTATCATAAGCATCTTGAATGGTTAAAGTTAATGTGAGGGCAAATATGAGTTATATGCTTGACAAATCACAAGTTGAAAATCTCGTGCCCCTTGAATACGAGTACTTATACCTCATGCTACTCAACTTAGGTCCCAAATAAGTTCTTGTCATTGTATGTATACATGTATCATTCAGAATGCCAATGGGGTATCTCCTGCCCCATGATATAGGAGTACTCCTTCCCTATTATATGGGAGCATTCCCTTACCAAAATGACAAGAAAAACAAACAATGAGCATCTCAGCAATCCTTTTATTTACGATGGGCATAGCTTTTTGTTGAAGATGTGTCATAGAATGCTCACTATGGTTCACTGTAAATTTTCACCATGAATGTTGCATGGCTTAAGTTGGCCGCGTAGGCATTTCTCTAACATATATAGAAACTTCATGGACTTACAAGTTTCCATTTTATTTCACACCGCTAGGCATCCATAAATGAAAGATCATAATATCAACTAAATAGGAATAAGTGCAATGTTGAAAGCGTGCCCGATGAAAGTATGGTTGTGCTAACTCCCAACTTGTAATTTGCAAGCATATAATATTCATAAGATAGCCAAAATGGTTCAGATTTATTAAGTGCAAGAAAGTAAATGTGCCATCAAGTTCGTGCGAGCTTTACTAACTAATTTTGTCATGACAAAATTTAATTTGGAAGATGTATAAAATCACGATGAATATACTTGGAATAACAATGAAGCTAGTAGGTAGATATGGTGGACACAATTGGCAAACTTTGGTTTTTGGTAGTTGGATGCACGAGTAGATCTCATACTCAGTACAAGCGAAGGCTAGCAAAAGACTGGGAGCGGCCAACCAAGAGAGCAATAATGACCATAATCATGCATAGCAACAAAACATTATTAATCAAAGCATAAAGTGATATTACAAGTCAAAAACTAAATGATCATAGAGGCTTTAGTTGACTGGTTTATAGTCATAACATGATGTAAGCATGTGCCAAGTCAACCCAATAAAGCATCAAAGGAGAATACCATAATATTGTGCTTTGTATGATGAAAACAACACATGATTCTTTCAATAGCACATTATGAACTCTCAGATATTTGAGACAAGTCATGCTACAACAGTAATTACTAAGCATATGATAAGAATAACATCCAATATGACATGCCAAATTCTATGCCACAGTCTAGATAAGCTTTCTTTTGCATCACTATAAGCATGAAACATTTTACTCGTCTCCAACACCAATCAATTTATTTGAAACAAATCTCATAGATAATAATCAATAAGGACCAGAGAGCTACTCATACATGAATAAAGAAAACTAACAAGCTCTGAATAAATACGCATGGAAAACAAAGAGCTAAACGCAGTACTAGCAAACTAGAACACTCGCAGAACAACAGAAGTGAAAACTAGAGTGTTTTATGCAATTAAAACGGAGTGTGTCATTGTACAAAAAATATATGCTAGGATCAAACCATATCCTACATCAAACAAAACAAAACTAAACTAAAAACAAAAATAAATATCCTCCAAGAACAACACATAGCATATGAAGCAATAAAAATATAGCGCATGGAAAGATGACCTGTTGCTTTGTTGATGAAGAGGGGATGCCTTGGGCATCCCAAGCTTTGACGCTTGTACCTCTTGGATATTTCTTGGGGTGACATGGGCATCCCCAATCCTGAGATTTTGTCTATACTTCATCTTATTACATCATTCTTCTCTCCCTACACTTGACTTCCTTCATACAAAGCTTCACACAATTCTTACTAGCGGCATTAGTGCAATCAAAATAACAAATCCACTTGAGTTCAGTTCTAACATATATCAAACATCTATTAAAACATTAGCTACTGTAGCAACTTTTTCAAAAATCTCTTTCTCTCAAAAGAACTAAAAAATAAAGAGATTAAGAGGCAAATGCAAATAGTGGCAAAAATCTATCAAAACAGAACAACAGGTAAAGATCGATTTTTAAAAATCTTCTGTTGCTCAGATCGAAAAGTGTTCAACTAACGAAAGTTATATAATAACCTGGGCATATGCACAAAAATTAAAATCTCAAAATTACGTTCTGGCTGGGAATACAAATTTTTTTTGGTGACAACACAAAATCTGTTTTCAGGACAGCAACATCTCCAAATCTTACTTTGTTCCTATTAGAGGCTATTGTTGGCAAAAAATGAAATAAAAATGATAAGGAGAGTTTATTATAGAGGTAATAACTTCCAAGACTCAACAAAAGAAAAATTACACAAATAAACATGGGTTATCTCCCAAGAGTGCTTTCTTTAACGCCTTTCAGCTAGGCGCAGAAAAAGAGATAGCATCAAGTATTTTCAAATGAAGAAGCATCAAGATCAATGCCCGCAGTATTTTCAATAAGGATTTGTATTTTATCAATTTAAGTTTTAGAAGACCCTCTCTCAGCACTTTTAGGTTCACTACTTTCATCAAATGGGTTTTCAGGAACAATCCAATCAAAATTCTTTTCCAAAGCTTCATGCATTCCTACTAGTTTGAACTAGTCGTCAACCCGTGCTACTGCACGGGCTAGTATGGCATTATGAAGAATTTGGTAGTGTCATTTAAATATTATACTTCTGAAATTTTATTAAGAGCTTGGTAATTCTATCTCTCTGTTATCAATAATATCAACCATCTCAAAATATCATAATCTTAGTTGGGCATATACTTGGCCTCTTCATAGTTAGCAACCAAACAGGACATCTAAGAATTGCACATAGTCCCAAGGTTGAAGAGTATCCGCTCGGAAAGTTAGCGACAATGATATTCATATTTTTTTGTGGAACTAAAAACTTAGTTGCACCGGCATTGCTCGATGCAAATGAGTGTTGGTCGATAATATATGCTTGGAAAACGAAAGCGGTGCTAATCTGTTTCGCAAAGCAATGTATGTATATCAATAAAATATGCGGACAAAATTAAAATGTTACTTGTCCTCCATACAGGAGAGGATTTTTTTACATTCAAACATGCACATTTCTTGGGTCAACAACTCACTATAATTTTATGACTTTCAGAGAGATAAGATTACATGAATTCATATGTTTTTATTTCTCATGCCAATTAGGTCACCAAGAGGTCATGAAACTGTCGAGAAGGAAACCATGGTAAGGAGCGGGCAGTCACGCTGACTGCGATAGCTTAAAATAGGACCATAATTTTAGTAAAACATAAATCTGATCCACATGTGGTCAGTTTGGTCACCACTGTCTACTTATCTTTCAAGTGATGATCGCAAAAGCATCAGCAAGCTGAACTGATGATATCGTTGATTGTTGGAGATGGGATTATTAGGGTAAGTGATACACAATCGCATTTAACGGTTACACGTTTTATTTAATATAGATTTTTTTCTTCTTCCGACGTCACTTCACCAAGGCCACCCGCGAGTATCTAGCTAACATTTCCACAGAGTAAATAGGTTTTTTAGAATAAAATATATCCTTGTTAATTAGGTCAAAAAATCACCATATAAACTTACATAACTTTGGAAAGCATAGTCCTACTAATATAGAAAATTCATGCGCAATTGAGATATACTGCCAAACTTGATCATATAAAACATGTAGCATATTTTTAAATTGCAATCATGCTCCAATTCCAAGAGAACTTGTCAAAACTAATGATTTCACCATTATGAGGCATGTTCTAACCGCGATCTGATGGAAGATTTTTCATGTCATTCGCAGCTTTTACCATATAATTGGATGACCTAGGAGAAAATGGAGGTTATTTTCATGAGCTTATGTTTTCTTGTGGGAAATGTTCGTTTTATTGCGACCGCTTGCAGACGGCACCGAGATTGATAGAAAGTTTTACTCTATTTTTCATTCTAGCAAAATGTGGAAGGGGGCTCGACTCTTTTCAGATCCAAGTACGTCAATAATCAAATCATCCAAGTAGGGATCCACTAATTATTTGACTGATGCATCCGCTAATTCCTTCTAGTTATCGTGAGTGACTTAAACCTGAGATTGGAACAGACCGACGTGGTTTGAACTTTGAAGGTTAGAGCACAACAGTTATCTCATGTCATAAGCGAAAGCAGTCGACAACCATGGTGGCCATTGAGGACGCAGCTTTAATAATACATGCTGGTCGAAATTGTTGCTGATCAAAGCCTAACAGAATAAGACTGATACGTCTCCACGCTGTTACTTCACTGCTTGGAACTTGCTTCGACTGGCGATTTCGGTAAGAAGGCCGCCGCTGCGACTACGGCCAGGGTGTGCCTTCACGTCCTCGTGCGAAGCTTGGCAAATTGCATGCTACGGCATCACGCCCATGCAATTGCGGACTTAAAATACGCATATTTGTTGTTGTCATATGTGAGGATAGAATCCATCTGGTATACACGTAGTTGTATCCATTATGGAGCTATGAATCAGCTAGAGTGGTGCTAGGTTTTGCTTGATTATGCGAAGCGGAACTTATGCCCTGCTGCCGAGTTCAGATGACCAGTCATCGAATAATGTTGTTGCCGATAACTTGCCCATTGATTTGGTGCCTCAGGAAATCTGTCATCCGCGGTTGCCAATGACGGGCTGCCGGAGATGACGATGTTGGTCACACACTGCTGCCCAATTCAGATGATCGATCAATGAGAGTGAAGTTGTTGCGGACGACATGCCGACATGTGCTGCCTTAGATGATCTGTCGGCATCCGCTGTTGTCGATGAAGTTCTGCCTGAGAAGACAGGATGTTTGACTCGCGCTGCTGCGCCGGATGGCGACCGTCGACGGCCGTTGTTGCCGATGACCTGATGCATGATACGACTGGATGGTGGCACGTCCGTACGCACACTACTGCCTATTCCCAGGTAGGCAGGTAGCTCGAGAAGATCCAATCGATAGAGATAGGTTTAGGTTAGGGGTAATTCAACGCAGCGCCCAAGTAGAAAAATAGAATTACTTGAGCCTGACGTATTTATCTTGGACTCTAAAAGACCTATGTTTTCTTTTGAGATGAACGCTAACAGAAAAAAATACTACTTGAGCTAGACTCGTGTTTATCTTGGACTCTAAAATACATGTGTTTGCAAATTAGACGTATATGACACAAATAATGTCTAGCATCGTGGCAGCTGTTTGGATTTTTCACGATCTGTGATGCACTTTAAACAAAAGTAAACAAACCTAACGTGCCAATGTGACTTTTTATGTTACATTGCAGATCATATCTCTCTTGACTAATCCTAGCCACAAATTTGAAATCTAATTGACATAATTATTCTGATGATGTGAATTAATGTGGTGTCTCCTATGGTGCCTCCAATTAGTAAATATATAAGAAGGTATTGGTATTTTGATTTTCTCCCTATTTTCAGGTTTGGTTTTGTCTATCTTTTCAAATGTACCAATAACATCTACACATGAGTCTAGCATCTTAAACTGATCAAATACTTTCCTAGCTTCTATAAAAACATCTCTAAATTAGGGATCATCATAATGAACTAAATACAAAGTAGCAACTATAAAAGCAACTAATTTTTTGTGTTTTTGATATAAAGAAGCGAACAAGACAAAGTAAAATAAACTAAGCAAAACTATAACAAAGTAAAGAGATTGGAGATGAGAGACTCCCCTTGCAGAAATCCTCTTTCTCCCCGGCAACGGCGCCAGAAAAGTAGCTTGATGAGCGCAGATTGCACACCGTTGGGGAACCCCAAGAGGAAGGTATGATGAGCACAATAGCAAGTTTTCCCTCAGTAAGAAACTGATGTTTAATCGACCAGTATGAGAAAGGCGTGACTTCTGAAGGTGTTGCTAGCTGACTTGTGGCAGAGCGCACTACCGGCGTCAGCAACAACGTGGAACCTGCACACAACACAACCAAAATACTTTGGCCCAACTTATAGTGAGGTTGTCAATCTCACCGATTTTGCTGAACACAAAGGATTAAATGTATATTGTGGAAAGAGATGTTTGTTTGCACTGAAATTAAAGAGAACAATGTTTGCAGTAAGTAAACAGAACAGGACGATTGTATCAGTGTAAAAGAAAGGACCGGGGTCCACAGTTCACTAGAGGTGTCTCTCCATAAAGATAAATAACATGATGGGTGAACAAGTTACAGCTGGGCAATTGACAGAATAAAGACCATACATGACAAGATGATTACTATAAGATTCGTTTGGGCATTACAACATAATACGTAGACCGTAATCCAGCTGCGTCTATAACTAATAATCCACCTTCCGGTTATCGTCCGAACCCCTTCTAGTATTAAGTTGCAAGCAACAGATTATCGCATTAAGCAATATGTGTGAAGTAAATAATAGAATTATCCTTGAATAAAAAATTGTTGTTTTCTCCGTAGTAGCAACATCACATCTACAATCTTAGAAGCTATTGTCACTCTTCTAGAAAACTAGAGGCATGAACCTACTATTGAGCATAAATACTCCCTCTTGGAGTCACAAGCATTTACTTGGCTAGAGCAACTACTAGCACCGGAGAGCATGCACGATCACAAATAACATATGTAAAATATATAATCGATCTCAACATAGTAGTCAATATTCATCGGATCCCAGCAAACACAACATGTAACATTACATAATGATGATCTTGATCATGATAGGCAGCTCACAAGATCTAAACATGAGGCACAAATTGGAGAAGACAACCATCTAGCTACTGCTATGGACCCATAGTCCAGGGATGAACTACTCACGCATCACTTCGGAGGTGGGCATGTCGATGTAGAGGCCTCCGGTGATGATCTCCCCCTCCGGAAGGTTGCCGGGAAGAGCTTCAGAACCATCTCGAGCTAGGGTCTATGATGGCGGCTGCGACGGAACTTTTCGTGGATGGAGGCTCGAGAGTTTAGGTTTTTTCCGAGATCGTGAATAAATAGGCGGAAGGGCGAGGTCGGTGGAGGTCAGGGGGGCCCACACCACCCCTTGGCGCGGCCAGGGCTTGGGCTGCGCCAAGGCATGGTCTGGCCGCCCTGTGGCCCCTCTTCGTCTCCCCTCTGGACTCTGTCTTCGTTATGGTAAAATAAGATCTTCGGCTTTTGTTTCATCCAATTCTGTGAATATTTCCTGTACAACTTTTCTGAATACAAAACAGCAGAAAACAGAGAACTGGCACTGTGGCATCTTGTCAATAGGTTAGTCCCAGAAAATGTATAAAAGTGCAACGAAGTGTAAGCAAAACATATATAAATTGGTGTAAAACAAGCATGGAGCATCAAAAATTATAGATACGTTTGCAACGTATCATTGTGTCACCGCCGCCCTGTGTCGTTGATATGTCTCAAACGTATCTATAATTTCTTATGTTCCATGCTACTTTTATGACAATACTTGCATGTTTTATACATACTTTACATCATTATTATACATTTTCCGGCACTAACCTATTAACAAGATGCTGAAGTGCATTGTTGTTTTCTGCTGTTTTTGGTTTCAGAAATCCTACAAAGGAAATATTCTCGAATTGGACGAAATCAACGCCCGGGTCTTATTTTTTCCGGAGCTCCAAGACCGGAGGGGTTACGAAGAGGCCACGAGGGCCCGATACCATAGGCGGTGCGACCAGAGGGGGCCCGCGCCGCCCTATGGAGTGGGCCCCTCGCGCCGCCTCTTGACCTACACTTCCGCCTACTTATAGCCTTCGTCGCGAAACCCCTGTACCGAGAGCCACGATACGGAAAACCTTCCAGAGACGCCGCCGCCCCCAATCCCATCTCGGGGGATTCAGGAGATCGCCTCCGGTACCCTGCCGGAGAGGGGAATCATCACCGGAGGGCTCTACATCATCATGCCCGCCTCCGGATTGATGCGTGAGTAGTTCATCCTTGGACTATGGGTCCATAGCAGTAGTTAGTTGTCTTCTCGCTTGTGCTATCATTGTTTAGATCTTGTGAGCTGCCTAACATGATCAAGATCATCTATTTGTAATGCTACATGTTGTGTTTGGTGGGATCCGATGAATATAGAATATTATGTCAAGTTGATTATCAATCTATCATATATGTGTTGTTTATGTTCTTGCATGCTCTCCGTTGCTAGTAGAGGCTCTGGCCAAGTTGATACTTGTAACTCCAAGAGGGGGTATTTATGCTCGATAGTGGGTTCATGCCTCCATTGAATCTGGGACAGTGACAGAAAGTTCTAAGGTTGTGGATGTGCTGTTGCTACTAGGGATAAAACATCAATGCTTTGTCTAAGGATATTTGTGTTGATTACATTACGCACCATACTTAATGCAATTGTCCGTTGTTTACAACTTAATACTGGAAGGGGTGCGGATGCTAACCTGAAGGTGGATTATTTAGGCACAGATGCATGCTGGATAGCGGTCTATGTACTTTGTCATAATGCCCTGATTAAATCTCATAGTAATCATCATTGATATGTATTGAATCTTTATTTGTCAATTGCCCACCTGTAATTTGTTCACCCAACATGTTAGTTATCTTATTGGAGAGACACCACTAGTGAACTGTGGACCCCGGTCCATTCTTTTACATCTGAATACAATCTATCGCAATCATTGTTCTTTACTGTTCTTTGCAAACAAACATCATCTTCCACTCGGTTAATCCTTTGTTTTCAGCAAGCCTGAGATTGACAACCTCACTGTTACGTTGGGACAAAGTATCTTGATTGTGTTGCAGGTTCCACGTTGGCGCCGGTTTCACCGTGTTGCGCCGCACTACACTCCTCCACCAACAACCTTCACGTGCTTCTTGGCTCCTACTGGTTCGATAACCTTGGTTTCTTACTGAGGGAAACTTGCTTCTATACGCATCATACCTTCCACTTGGGGTTCCCAACGGACGTGTGCATCACGTATCAAGCTAAATTCTCGCGCACCCTGGGAGATCAAGACACGCCAAGGGGAGTCTTCCACATCCAATCTCTTTACTTTGTTTTTGTCTTGCTTTACTATATTTTATTTACTGTCTTGTTTGCTTTATATCCAAAAACACAAAAAATTAGTTGCTTTACTTTCTGTCTTGTTTACTTGCTCTATATCAAAAACACACAAAAAATTAGTTACTTGCATTTACTTTATTTACCTTTTGTTTATTTCATCATGCTTCACCCTAAGTTTACTTTGAAATATATATCGGTAGGTAGTGGGTCTATCATTGGAAAAGATAATATAGAAGAATTTTTCACTCATGTTAGTAAGACTGAAGATTTTGAAGATAGATCCTTGGTAGAACTTGCTCCTGATTATGAAATTGCTACTGCCTCTTTAGTGCACATGTTGGAAGCTAGATTTGTTAATATTAATCCCATAATACAACATATGTTTCTTACACTCGGTGATATGGAAGAAGGAGAAAAGAAAGATTTTATTCTAGAAACCCTTCTTAGAGAATTTGGTGATATAGCTAGAGAAGCTAGGAAAGTCTTTATTCGATATAAGATGCTAGGCTTGTGTACCAATTTTGCAAATATCCTTGAAAAAAGGGAAAAAGATAGGCTAAGATACACTAATAAAGTCAATTGTGAGGGGGAGATTAAAATACCAATACCTCATAAACTCATAGGAATGCACGAGGCATTAGAAAAGAATTTTGATTGGATTGTCCCTGAAAATTTATTTGAGGAGGATAGTAAGCCTAAAGGTATTGAAAAGGGAGTTCCATACATAAATAAGATACAATGCATAGTTGAGAAAACTCCCAACTCCCGAGGTAATAATGTTGATGCTTCTTCTCTTGATGTTACTTGATTTACACTTTTTGCGCCTAGCTGAAAGGCGTTAAAAAAAGAACTTCTTGGGAGATAACCCATATTTTTATTTTACTATTGTATTGTTGAGTCTTGGAAGTTGTTACTACTGTAGCAACCTCTCCTTATCATGTTTTTGTGCCAAGTAAATTCTCTATGGTAAAGTTGATGCTAGATTTGGAATGCTGCGCAAAAACAGAATTGCTGTCTGTCACGAATTTGCGTAGAACACTGTAAAAAAATCAAAAAAATCTGCCAATTTACGTGCGTGATCCTCAGATATGTGCGCAACTTTCATTAGTTTTGAGTTTTCCGTTTGAGCAAGTTAAGTGCCTCTGTAAAATTCGTCTTTACGGACTGTTCTGTTTTGACAGATTCTGCCTTTTATTTCGCATTGCCGCTTTTGCTATGTTGAATGGGTTTCTTTGTTCCATTAACTTTTAGTAGCTTTGTGCAATGTCCAGAAGTGTTAAAAATGATTATGTCACCTCTGAATATGTGAATTTTTGATTATGCACTAACCCTCTAATGAGTTTGCTTGAAGTTTGGTGTGGAGGAAGTTTTCAAGGGTCAAGAGAAGAGGATGATACAATATGATCAAGAAGAGTGAAAAGTCTAAGCTTGGGATGCCCCGGTGGTTCATCCCTGCATATTTTAAGAAGACTCAAGCATCTAAGCTTGGGGATGCCCAAGGCATCCCCTTCTTCATCGACAACTTATCAGGTCACTTCTAGTGAATCTATATTTTTATTCCATCACATCTTATGTTCTTTACTTGGAGCGTCTTTTGCTTTCATTTTTTGTTTTGGTTTGAATAAAGTTGGATCCCGCCATCCTTATATTGGACATATTATGCTCCGCTTTTTCATATGGAACACTTGTGTTCTTAGTTGTGCTTTAATGTTCATGGCGAAGGCTGAAAATTGCTTCGTTGATTGCTATTTGGTTGGAATCAGAAAATGCTTCATATGGTTTGGAATAACTTGAAACTTGGCAATTGTTTTGAGCTCTCATAGATCATGTTTAAGCTCTTGCATTATGTAGTTTAATCTATTAGTGGAGAACTACCGTAGAGCTTGTTAAAATTTGGTTTGCATGATTGGTCTCTCTAAGTCTAGATATTTTCTGGTAAAGTGTTTGAACAACAAGGAAGATAGTGTAGAGTCTTATAATGCTTGCAATATGTTCTTATGTAAGTTTTGGTGTACCTGTTCATACTTGTGTTTGCTTCTAACAACCTTGCTAGCCCAAAGCCTTGTACTGAGAGGAAATGCTTCTCGTGCATCCAAACACCTTGAGCCAAAACCCATGCCATTCGTGTCCACCATATCTACCTACTATGTGGTATTTTTCTGCCATTCCAAAATAAATTACTTGAGTGCTACCTTTAAAATTTCATTCCTTTCTCTTTCCAATATATAGCTCATGGGACAAATAGCTTAAAAACTATTGTGGTGATGAATATGTAGTTATGTGTCTTAGTTCTTATAAGTTGCTTGTTGAGCGGTAACCATGTTTCTGGGGACGCCATCAACTTTTTACCTTTGTTGGATATCATGTGAGATGCTATGCATGTTCGTCTTGTCTGAAGTAAGGGCGATTTTCATGATCAAATGGTTTGAGTATGCATATTGTTAGAGAAGAACATTGGGCCGCTAACCAAAGCCATGTATCATGGTGGAAGTTTTCAGTTTGGACATACAACCTCAATCTCTTATGAGAATATTATCTGTTGTTGAATGCTTAAGCATTAAAAGAGGAGTCCATTATCTGTTGTCTATGTTGTGATACGTCTCAAACGTATCTATAATTTCTTATGTTCCATGCTACTTTTATGACAATACTTATGTTTTATACATACTTTACATCATTATTATACATTTTCCGGCACTAACCTATTAACAAGATGCCGAAGCGCCGTTGTGTTTTCTGCTGTGTTTGGTTTCAGAAATCCTAGTAAGGAAATATTCTCAGAATTGGACGAAATCAACACCCGGGTCCTATTTTTCCACGAAGCTTCCGAAGACCGAAGGATAGTGGGCGACGAGGCGCCGACACCACAGGGCCGCGCGGCCTGGGTGGGGCCCGCGCCGCCCTATGGTGTGGGCCCCGCGCCGCCTCTGACCTACCCTTCCGCCTACTTAAAGGCTTCGCGAATACCCCTGTACGAGAGCCACGATACGGAAAACCTTCCAGAGACGCCGCCGCCACCAATCCCATCTCGGGGATTCAGGAGATCGCCACCCTGCCGGAGAGGGGAATCATCACCGGAGGGCTCTACATCATCATGCCCGCCTCCGGATTGATGCGTGGGTAGTTCATCCTTGGACTATGGGTCCATAGCAGTAGCTAGATGGTTGTCTTCTCCGCTTGTGCTATCATTGTTTAGATCTTGTGAGCTGCCTAGCATGATCAAGATCATCTATTTGTAATGCTACATGTTGTGTTTGATGGGATCCGATGAATCTAGAATACTATGTCAAGTTGATTATCAATCTATCATATATGTGTTGTTTATGTTCTTGCATGCTTTCCGTTGCTAGTAGAGGCTCTGGCCAAGTTGATACTTGTAACTCCAAGAGGGAGTATTTATGCTCGATAGTGGGTTCATGCCTCCATTTAATCTGGGACAGTGACAGAAAGTTCTAAGGTTGTGGATGTGCTGTTGCTACTAGGGATAAAACATCGATGCTTTGTCTAAGGATATTTGTGTTGATTACATTACGCACCATACTTAATGCAATTATCTGTTGTTTACAACTTAATACTGGAGGGGGTGCGGATGCTAACCCGAAGGTGGATTATTTAGGCATAGATGCATGTGGATAGCGGTCTATGTACTTTGTCGTAATGCCCTGATTAAATCTCATAGTAATCATCATTGATATGTATTGAATCTTGATTTGTCAATTGCCCATCTGTAATTTGTTCACCCAGCATGTTAGTTATCTTATTGGATAGACACCACTAGTGAACTGTGGACCCCGGTCCATTCTTTTACATTTGAATACATTCTACTGCAATCATTGTTCTTTACTGTTCTTTGCAAACAAACACCATCTTCCACTCGATACGCTTAATCCTTTGTTTTCAGCAAGCCGGTGAGATTGACAACCTCACTTACGTTGGGGCAAAGTATCTTGATTGTGTTGTGCAGGTTCCACGTTGGCGGTTTCACTGGTGTTGCGTCGCACTACATTCCTCCACCAACAACCTTCACGTGCTTCTTGGCTCCTACTGGTTCGATAACCTTGGTTTCTTTCTGAGGGAAAACTTGCGCTGTGCGCATCACACCTTCCTCTTGGGGTTCCCAACGGACGTGTACATCTACGCGCATCAAGCTCTTTTTCTGGCGCCGTTGCCGGGGAGATCAAGACACGCTGCAAGGGGAGTCTCCACATCCAATCTCTTTACTTTGTTTTTGTCTTGCTTTATTTTATTTTATTTACTGTCTTGTTTGCTTCATATTGAAAACACAAAAAAATTAGTTGCTTTACTTTCTGTCTTGTTTACTTGCTCTATATCAAAACACAAAAAAATTAGTTACTTGTCTTTAGTTTATTTGCTTAGTTTACTTTTACTGCTACAATGGGTACTCCTGAAAATACTAAGTTGTGTGATTTCACTAGCACAAATAATAATGATTTTATAAGTACTCCTATTGCTCCACCTGCTACTACAGCAGAATTCTATGAAATTAAACCTGCTTTACTTAATCTTGTTATGAGAGAGCAATTTTCTGGTGTTAGTACTGATGATGCTGCTGCCCATCTTAATAATTTTGTTGAACTTTGTGAAATGCAAAAGTATAAGGATATAGATGGTGATATTATAAAACTGAAATTGTTTCCTTTCTCATTAAGAGGAAGAGCTAAAGATTGGTTGCTTTCTTTGCCTAAAAATAGTATTGATTCATGGACTAAATGTAAAGATGCTTTTATTGGTAAATATTATCCTCCTGCTAAGATTATATCTTTGAGAAGTAGCATTATGAATTTTAAACAATTTGATAATGAACATGTTGCTCAAGCATGGGAGAGAATGAAATCTTTGGTAAAGAATTGCCCAACCCATGGACTGACTACTTGGATGATCATCCAAACCTTTTATGCAGGATTGAATTTTTCCTCGAGGAACCTATTGGATTCAGCTGCTGGAGGTACTTTTATGTCCATCACCTTGGGCGCCGCGACTAAGCTACTTGATGATATGATGATCAATTACTCTGAATGGCACACTGAAAGAACTCCTCAAGGTAAGAAGGTAAATTATGTTGAAGAAACCTCTTCTTTGGGTGATAAGATTGATGCTATTATGTCTATGCTTGCAAATGGTAGATCTCATATTGATCCTAATAATGTTCCTTTAGCTTCATTGGTTGCTCAAGAAGAAAATGTTGATGTGAATTTCATTAAGAGTAATAATTTCAACAACAATGCTTATAGGAATAATTATGGTAACAACAACTATAGGCCATATCCTTCTAATAATGGTAGTGGATATGGTAATTCTTATGGTAATTCTTACAACAATAATAAGAGTGTACCCTCTGGTCTTGAGGTCATGCTTAAAGAATTTATTAGTACACAAACTGCTTTTAATAAAACTGTTGAAGAAAAGCTTGGTAAAATTGATGTTCTTGCTTCCAAGGTTGATAGTCTTGCTCTTGATGTTGATCTTTTAAAACTTAAAGTTATGCCTGAGGAAGTTAAAGATGCTAGGTTTGCTAAAACAAATGCCATCCAAGTTCGAATTAATGATAATATTAGAATGTTGGCTGAATTGCATGCTAGGTGGGATAAAGAAGAAAAAGAAAAACTCGCTAAAGAGAATAATGTAGCTAAAGTTTGGACTATTACCACTACTAGTAATGATGATTCTACACATGTTGCTACACCTCCTACTATCAATGGTAAATAATTGGTGTTGGCAATGTTTCTACTCCTAGTACAAAGCGTGCAAAATTGCCTGAAACTGCTGAAACTGCTTGTGATAAAACTGCTGAAATTTTTCAAAATATTGGTGACAATGATTCTATTGCTGTAGAACATAATGGTTTAGATTTTTATGATTGTCATATTACTGAATTTATAAAGTTCTTACAAAAACTTGCTAGAAGTCCTAATGCTAGTGCTATAAATTTAGCCTTTACAAAACATATTACAAATGCTCTCATTAAAGCTAGAGAAGAGAAATTAAAACTTGAAACTTCTATTCCTAGGAAGTTGGAAGATGGTTGGGAGCCCATCATTAAAATGAAATTCAATGATTTTGAATGTAATGCTTTATGTGATCTTGGTGCAAGTATTTCTGTTATGCCTAAGAAAATTTATGATATGCTTGACTTGCCACCATTGAAAAATTGTTATTTGGATGTTAATCTTGCCGATAATGTTAAAAAGAAACCTTTGGGGAGGATTGATAATGTTCGCATTACGGTTAACAATAACCTTGTCCCCGTTGATTTTGTTGTCTTGGATATTGAATGCAATGCATCTTGTCCTATTGTGTTGGGAAGACCTTTTCTTCGAACTGTTGGTGCTATTATTGATATGAAGGAAGGTAATATTAAGTATCAATTTCCTCTCAAGAAAGGTATGGAACACTTCCCTAGAAAGAGAATGAAGTTGCCTTTTGATTCTATTATTAGAACAAATTATGATGTTGATGCTTCTTCTCTAGATAATACTTGATTTGCACTTTCTGCGCCTAGCTGAAAGGCGTTAAAGAAAAGCACTTCTTGGGAGATAACCCATGTTTTATTTTATTACTGTATTTTGAGTCTTGGAAGTTGTTTACTACTGTAGCAACCTCTCCTTATCATGTTTTTGTGCCAAGTAAAGTCTCTATGGTAAAGTTGATGCTAGATTTGGATTGCTGCGCAGAAACAACATTGTTGTCTGTCACGAATTCGCGCAGAACTCTGTAAAAAATCAAACAAATCTGCAAATTTACGTGCGTGATCCTCAGATATGTACGCAACTTTCATTAGTTTTGAGTTTTTCCGTTTGAGCAAGTTAAATGCCCCTGCAAAATTCGTCTTTACGGACTGTTCTGTTTTGACAGATTCTGCCTTTTATTTCGAATTGCCGCTTTTGCTATGTTGAATGAGTTTCTTTGTTTCATTAACTTTCAGAAGCTTTGTGCAATGTCCAGAAGTGTTAAGAATGATTGTGTCACCTCTGAATATGTGAATTTTTGATTATGCACTAACCCTCTAATGAGTTTGCTTGAAGTTTGGTGTGGAGGAAGTTTTCAAGGGTCAAGAGAAGAGGATGATATACTATGATCAAGAAAAGTGAAAGGTCTAAGCTTGGGGATGCCCGGTGGTTCATCCCTGCATATTTTAAGAAGACTCAAGCATCTAAGCTTGGGGATGCCCAAGGCATCCCCTTCTTCATCGACAACTTATCAGGTCACTTCTAGTGAAACAATATTTTTATTCCATCACATCTTATGTTCTTTACTTGGAGCGTCGGTTTGCTTTTATTTTTGTTTTGGTTTGAATAAAGTTGGATCCCACCATCCTTATATTGGAGATATTACGCTCCGCTTTTTCATATGGAACACTTGTGTTCTTAGTTATGCTTTAATGTTCATGGCGAAGGCTGAAATTGCTTCGTTAAATTGCTATTTGGTTGGAATCAGAAAATGCTGCATATGGTTTGGAAATTTGGCAATTGTTTGAGCTCATAGATCATGTTTAAGCTCTTGCATCATGTAGTTTAATCTATTAATGAAGAACTACCGTAGAGCTTGTTAAAATTTGGTTTGCATGATTGGTCTCTCTAAGTTCTAGATATTTTCTGGTAAAGTGTTTGAACAACAAGGAAGACAATGTAGAGTCTTATAATGCTTGCAATATGTTCTTGTGTAAGTTTTGCTGTACCTGTTCATACTTGTGTTTGCTTAAAACAACCTTGCTAGCCCAAACCTTGTACTGAGAGGAAATGCTTCTCGTGCATCCAAACACCTTGAGCCAAAACCCATGCCATTTGTGTCCACCATATCTACCTACTATGTGGTATTTTTTCTGCCATTCCAAAGTAAATTACTTGAGTGCTACCTTTAAAATTTCATTCCTTTATCTTTGCAATATATAGCTCATGGGACAAATAGCTTAGAAACTATTGTGGTGATGAATATGTAGTTATGTGTCTTAGTTCTTATAAGTTGCTTGTTGAGCGGTAACCATGTTTCTGGGGACGCCATCAACTTTTTACCTTTGTTGGATATCATGTGAGATGCTATGCATGTTCGTCTTGTCTGAAGTAAGTGCGATTTCATGATCAAATGGTTTGAGTATGCATATGTTAGAGAAGAACATTGGGCCGCTAACTAAAGCCATGTATCATGGTGGAAGTTTTAGTTTGGACATACAACCTCAATCTCTTATGAGAATATTATTTGTTGTTGAATGCTTAAGCATTAAAAGAGGAGTCCATTATCTGTTGTCCCGGTATGGATGTCTAAGTTGAGAATAATCAAAAGCGAGAAATCCAATGCGCGCTTTCTCCTTAGACCTTTGTACAGGCGGCATAAGGTACCCCTTGTGACACTTGGTTGAAACATGGCATTGCGAAGATCCGGTAGTCCAAGCTAAGTAGGACGAGGTGCGGGCACTATTAGTATACTATGCATGAGGCTTGCAACTTGTAAGATATAATTTACATAACTCATATGCTTTATTACTACCGTTGACAAAATTGTTTCATGTTTTCAAAATAAAAGCTCTAGCACAAATACAGCAATCGATGCTTTCCTCTTTGAAGGACCTTTATTTTACTTTTATTGTTGAGTCAGTTTACCTATCTCCCTCCACCTTAAGAAGCAAACACTTGTGTGAACTCTGCATTGATTCCTACATACTTGCATATTGCACTTGTTATATTACTTTATGTTGACACTATCCATGAGATATACATGTTATAAGTTGAAAGCAACCGCTGAAACTTAATCTTCCTTTGTGTTGCTTCAATACCTTTACTTTGATTTATTGCTTTATGAGTTAACCTTTATGCAAGACTTATTGATGCTTGTCTTGAAGTACTATTCATGAAAAGTCTTTGCTATATGATTCACTTGTTTACTCATGTCATTACTTTGTTTTGATCGCTGCATTCATTACATATGTTTACAAATAGTATGATCAAGATTATGATGGCATGTCACTTCAGAAATTATCTTTGTTATCGCTTTACCTGCCGGACGAGCAGAACTAACCTTGGGATGCTGATACGTCTCCAACGTATCGATAATTTCTTATGTTCCATGCTACTTTATTGATGATACTCACATGTTTTATGCACATTATATGTCATATTTATGCATTTTCTGGAACTAACCTATTAACAAGATGCCGAAGAGCCGCTGTTGTTTTCTGCTGTTTTTGGTTTCAGAAATCCTAGTAAGAAAATATTCTCGGAATTGACGAAATCAACGCCCAGGGTCCTATTTTTGCACGGAGCTTAGAAGACCGAAGAGGGAAGGAAGTGGGGCCACGAGGCGCCGTCACCATAGGCGGCGCGGCCCAGGCCCCCGGCCGCGCTGACCTATGGTGTGGGGCCCTCGTGTGGCCCCCACGTTGCCCTTCGCCTACTTAAAGCCTCCGTCGCGAAACCCCCAAATCGAGCCACGATACGAAATTCCGAGACGCGCCGCCGCGAATCCATCTCGGGGATTCAGAGATCGCTCGCACTCTCGCCGAGGGGGATTCATCTCCGAGGACTCTTCATCGCCATGATCGCCTCCGGGAGTGATGAGTGAGTAGTTCACCCTGGACTATGGGTCCATAGCAGTATAGATGGTCGTCTTCTAATTGTGCTTCATTGTTGGATCTTGTGAGCTGCCTAACATGATCAAGATCATCTATCCGTAATACTATATGTTGTGTTTGTCGGGATCCGATGGATAGAGAATACTATGTTATGGTGATTATCAATCTATTGTTTATGTGTTGTTTATGATCTTGCATGCTCTCCGTTATTAGTAGAGGGCTCGCCAAGTTTGTACTCTTAACTCCAAGAGGGAGTTTTATGCTCGATAGTGGGTTCATGCCTTCATTGACACCTGGGACAGTGACACAAAGTTCTAAGGTTGTGATGTGCTGTTGCCACTAGGGATAAAACATTGATTCTATGTCTAAGGATGTAGTTGTCGATTACATTACGCACCATACTTAATGCAATTGTCCGTTGCTTTGCAACTTAATACCGAATGGGGTTCGGATGATAACCTGAAGGTGGACTTTTTAGGCATAGATGCAGTTGGATGGCGGTCTATGTACTTTGTCGTAATGCCCGGATTAAATCTCACTATATTTATCATATCATGTATATGCATTGTTATGCCCTTCTCTATTTGTCAATTGCCCGACTGTAATTTGTTCACCCAACATGCTTTATCTTATGGGAGAGACACCTCTAGTGAACTGTGGACCCCGGTCCTATTCTTTACATAGCATACAATCTATTGCAATTGTGTTTTACTATTTTCTTGCAAACAATCATCTTCCACTCGATGCGCTTAATCCTTTGTTACAGCAAGCCGGTGAGATTGACAACCTCACTGCTTGGGGCAAAGTACTTTGGTTTTGTTGTGTAGATTCTGATGGCGTGTAACTCACACGTTCGTTGGGAACCCCAAGAGGAAGGTATGATGCGCATAGTAGCAAGTTTTCCCTCAGAAAGAAACCAAGGTTTAATCAAACCAGTAGGAGCCAAGAAGCACGTTGAAGGTTGATGGTCGCGAAATGTGATGCGGCGCAACATCAGGGATTCCGGCGCCAACGTGGAACCCGCACAACACACCTGTACTTTGTCCCAACGAAATGTTGAGGTTGTCAATCTCACCATTGTGTAACAAAGGATTAAACGTATCGAGTGGAAGATGTTTGCAAACAAAATAGTAAAACACAATTGCAGTAGATTGTATGCTATGTAAAGAATAGGACCGGGGTCCACAGCTCACTAGAGGTGTCTCTCCCATAAGATAAAAGCATGTTGGGTGAACAAATTACAGTCGGGCAATTGACAAATAGAGAAAGGCATAACAATGCATATACATGATATGATAAATATAGTGAGATTTAATTGGGCATTACGACAAAGTACATAGACCGCCATCCAACTGCATCTATGCCTAAAAAGTCCACCTTCAGGTTATCATCCGAACCCCATTCAGTATTAAGTTGCTAAGCAACAGACAATTGCATTAAGTATGGTGCGTAATGTAATCGACAACTACATCCTTAGACATAGAATCAATGTTTTATCCCTAGTGGCAACAACACATCACAACCTTAGAACTTTCTGTCACTGTCCCAGGTGTCAATGAAGGCATGAACCCACTATCGAGCATAAATACTCCCTCTTGGAGTTAAGAGTAAAAACTTGGCCAGAGCCTCTACTAATAACGGAGAGCATGCAAGATCATAAACAACACATAAACAATAGATTGATAATCACCATAATCATAGTATTCTCTATCCATCGGATCCCGACAAACACAACATATAGTATTACAGATAGATGATCTTGATCATGTTAGGCAGCTCACAAGATCCAACAATGAAGCACAACAAGGAGAAGACGACCATCTAGCTACTGCTATGGACCCATGGTCCAGGGGTGAACTACTCACTCATCACTCCGGAGGCGACCATGGCGGTGTAGAGTCCTCCGGGAGATGAATCCCCTCTCCGGCAGGTGCCGGAGGCGATCTCCTGAATCCCCCGAGATGGGACGGCGGCGCGCGTCTCGGAAGGTTTTCCGATCGTGGCTCTGGCACCGGGTTTTCGCGACGCGAGGCTTTAAGTAGGCGGAAGGGCAACGTGGGCCACACGAGGGCCCCACACCCTAGGTCGGCGCGGCCAGGGCCTGGGCCGCGCCGGCCTATGGTGTCGGCGCCTCGTGGCCCCACTTCCTTCCCCTTTCGGTCTTCTGGAAGCTTCGTGCAAAAATAGACCCCGGGCGAAGATTTCGTCCAATTCCGAGAATATTTCCTTACTAGGATTTCTCAAACCAAAAACAGCAAAAAACAGCTCTTCGGCATCTTGTTAATAGGTTAGTTCCAGAAAATGCATAAATATGACATATAATGTGCATAAAACATGTAGGTATCATCAATAAAGTAGCATGGAACATAAGAAATTATCGATACGTTGGAGACGTATCAGCATCCCCAAGCTTAGTTCTGCTCGTCCCGAGCTGGTAAAACGATAACAAAGATAATTTCTGAAGTGACATGCCATCATAATCTTGATCATACTATTTGTAAACATATGTAATGAATGCAGCGATCAAAACAAAAGTAATGACATGAGTAAACAAGTGAATCATATAGCAAAGACTTTTCATGAATAGTACTTCAAGACAAGCATCAATAAGTCTTGCATAAGAGTTAACTCATAAAGCAATAAATCAAAGTAAAGGTGTTGAAGCAACACATAGGAAGATTAAGTTTCAGCGGTTGCTTTCAACTTATAACATGTATATCTCATGGATATTATCAACATAAAGTAGTATAACAAGTGCAATATGCAAGTATGTAGGAATCAATGCACAGTTCACACAAGTGTTTGCTTCTTAAGGTGGAAGGAGATAGGTAAACTGACTCAACAATAAAAGTAAAAGAATGATCCTTCAAAGAGGAAAGCATCGATTGCTATATTTGTGCTAGAGCTTTTATTTTGAAAACATGAAACAATTTTGTCAACGGTAGTAATAAAGCATATGAGTTATGTAAATTATATCTTACAAGTTGCAAGCCTCATGCATAGTGTACTAATAGTGCCCGCACCTCGTCCTACTTAGCTTGGACTACCGGATCTTTGCATGCCATGTTTCAACCAAGTGTCACAAAGGGGTACCTCCATGCCGCCTGTACAAAGGTCTAAGGAGAATGCTCGCATTTTGGATTTCTCGCTTTTGATTATTCTCAACTTAGACATCCATACCGGGACAACATGGACAACAGATAATGGACTCCTCTTAAATGCATAAGCATGTAGCAATGATTATTATTCTCATATGAGATTGAGGATATATGTCCAAAACTGAAACTTCAACCATGATTCATGGCTTTAGTTAGCGGCCCAATGTTCTTCTCTAACAATTTTGCATGCTCCAACCACTAAAATGATAGATCCTTCAGACAAGACGGACATGCATAGCAACTCACATGATATTCAACAATAGTTGATGGCGTTCCCAAGAAGCATGGTTATCGCACAACAAGCAACTTAATAAAAGATAAAGTGCATAAGTACATATTCAATACTACGATAGTTTTTAAGGTTATTTTGTCCCATGAGCTATATATTGCAAAGGTGAATGATGGAATTTTAAAGGTATCACTCAAGCAATTTACTTTGGAATGGCGGAGAAATACCATGTAGTAGGTAGGTATGGTGGACACAAATGGCATAGTGGTTGGCTCAAGGATTTTGATGCATGAGAAGTATTCCCTCTCGATACAAGGTTTAGGCTAGCAAGGTTATTTGAAGCAAACTCAAGGATGAACAGGTGCAGCAAAACTCACATAAAAGACATATTGTAAACATTATAAGACTCTACACCGTCTTCCTTGTTGTTCAAAACTCAATACTAGATATTATCTAGACCTTAGAGAGACCAAATATGCAAATCAAATTTTAGCAAGCTCTATGTATTTCTTCATTAATGGGTGCAAAGCATATGATGCAAGAGCTTAAACATGAGCACAACAATTGCCAAGTATCACATTATCCAAGACATTTTAGAATTACTACATGTAGCATTTTCCAATTCCAACCATATAACAATTTAACGAAGAAGAAACTTCGCCTTGAACATTATGAGTAAAGCCTAAGGACATATTTGTCCATATGCAACAGCGGAGCGTGTCTCTATCCCACAAAGTGAATGCTAGGATCCATCTTATTCAAACAAAAACAAAAACAAAAACAAACCGACGCTCCAAGTAAAGAACACAAGATGTGACTGAATAAAAATATAGTTTCAGGGGAGGAACCTGATGATGTTGTCGATGAAGAAGGGGATGCCTTGGCATCCCCAAGCTTAGACGCTTGAGTCTTCTTAAAATATGCAGGGGTGAACCACGGGGTCATCCCCAAGCTTAGAGCTTTCACTCCTCTTGATCATAGTATATCATTCTCCTCTCTTGACCCTTGAAAACTTCCTTCACACCAAACTTCAAGCAAACTCATTAGAGGGTTAGTGCACAATTAATAATTCACACATTCAGAGGTGACACAAACATTATTTTCACTTCTGGACATTGCATAAAGCTACTGGACATTAATGGATCAAAGAAATGAATCCAACATAGCAAAAGAGGCAATGCGAAATAAAAGGCAGAATCTGTCAAAAACAGAACAGTCCGTAAAGACGAATTTAAAGCTGGCACCAGACTTGCTCAAATGGAAAAACTCATAACTAATGAAAGTTGCGTACATATCTGAGGATCACGCTCGTAAATTGAAAGATTTTTTCGAATTTTCTACAGACTGTGCCCAGATTCGTGACAGACAGCAATGCTGTTTCTGCGCAGCGATCTCAAATATAACATCAACTTTGACATAGAAACTTTACTTGGCACAAAAACATGATAAGGAGAGGTTGCTACAGTAGTAAACAACTTCCAAGACTCAACAAAACAAAATTGCTGTAGTAAAAACATGGGTTGTCTCCCATAAGCGCTTTTCTTTAACGCCTTCAGCTAGGCGCAGAAAGTGCAAATCAAGTATTATCAAGAGATGAAGCATCAACATCATTACCAGGGGTGTTGGGAGTTTTCTCAACCAAGCATAGTATATTTGATATATAAGTTTTAGCGTCTCCCTTTTCATTAGTCTTAGGCTTGCTACTCTCATCGAACAAATTTTCAGGAACAAGCCAAGCATAGTTATTTTCTAGTGCATCATTCATAGCTAGGAGTTTACATGGTATTGGTGCTTTGATCTCCCCACCATCATTAATATTATTAGTGTACCTTATTCTATCCATGTCCATTTTTTCAAGGAGACCAATAAAATTGGTATGAGAACCTAGCATATTAAATTTAGCAAAAACCTTTCTAGCCTCTCTTGCTAATCCCCCAAATTCTCTAAGAAGAGTTTCTAGAACAAAATCTTTCTTTTCCCCTTCTTCCATATCACCAAGTGTAAGAAACATGTGTTGGATTATAGGATTGAGATTAACAAATTTAGTTTCCAACATGCGAACTAAAGCAGCAGCAGCAATTTCATAGGTAGGTGCAAGTTCTACCAAGTGTCTATCTTCAAAATCTTCAGTAATACTAACATGATTGAAAAATTCTTCTATATTATTTCTCCCAACTATGGACCCACGTCCTACCGGTATGTCTTTTGTGGTGAAATTAAAAGGAAACATGATGCAATAAGAAAAAAGTAAACTAGGCAAATAAAGTAAAGACAAGTAACTAATTTTTTTGTGTTTTTGATATAGAGAGCAAGACAGTAAATAAAGTAAAACTAGCAACTAATTTTTTTGTGTTTTGATTTAGGTGCAGCAAACAAAGTAGTAAATAAAATAAAGCAAGACAAAAACAAAGTAAAGAGATTGAGAAGTGGAGACTCCCCTTGCAGCGTGTCTTGATCTCCCCGCAACGGCGCGTAAAAGAGCCAACAGCTGCTGACGTGAGATAGAAATCTCTGTGGTGTAGCTTTTCTTCTCCCCGGCAACGGCACCAGAAAAAGAGCTTGATGGCGTGTAACTCACACGTTCGTTGGGAACCCCAAGAGGAAGGTATGATGCGCACAGTAGCAAGTTTTCCCTCAGAAAGAAACCAAGGTTTAATCGAACCAGGAGGGAGCCAAGAAGCACGTTGAAGGTTGATGGTCGCGAAATGTGATGCGGCGCAACATCAGGGATTCCGGCGCCAACGTGGAACCTGCACAACACAACCCAAGTACTTTGTCCCAACGAAATAGTGAGGTTGTCAATCTCACCGGCTTGCTGTAACAAAGGATTAAACGTATCGAGTGGAAGATGTTTGCAAAGAAAATAGTAAAACACAATTGCAGTAGATTGTATGCTATGTAAAGAATAGGACCGGGGTCCACAGTTCACTAGAGGTGTCTCTCCCATAAGATAAAAGCATGTTGGGTGAACAAATTACAGTCGGGCAATTGACAAATAGAGAAAGGCATAACAATGCATATACATGATATGATAAATATAGTGAGATTTAATTGGGCATTACGACAAAGTACATAGACCGCCATCCAACCGCATCTATGCCTAAAAAGTCCACCTTCAGGTTATCATCCGAACCCCATTCAGTATTAAGTTGCTAAGCAACACATAATTGCATTAAGTATGGTGCGTAATGTAATCGACAACTACATCCTTAGACATAGAATCAATGTTTTATCCCTAGTGGCAACAACACATCACAACCTTAGAACTTTCTGTCACTGTGTGTCAATGAAGGCATGAACCCACTATCGAGCATAAATACTCCCTTTGGAGTTAAGAGTAAAAACTTGGCCAGAGCCTCTACTAATAACGGAGAGCATGCAAGATCATAAACAACACATAAACAATAGATTGATAATCACCATAATCATAGTATTCTCTATCCATCGGATCCCGACAAACACAACATATAGTATTACAGTATAGATGATCTTGATCATGTTAGGCAGCTCACAAGATCCAACAATGAAGCACAACAAGGAGAAGACGACCATCTAGCTACTGCTATGGACCCATGGTCCAGGGGTGAACTACTCACTCATCACTCCGGAGGCGACCATGGCGGTGTAGAGTCCTCCGGGAGATGAATCCCTCTCCAGCAGGGTGCCGGAGGCGATCTCCCGAATCCCGATGGGACGGCGGCGGCGGCGTCTCTGGAAGGTTTTCCGTATCGTGCTCTCGGTACTGGCGCACGGAGGCTTTAAGTAGGCGAAAGGCAACATGGGGGGCCACACGAGGGCCCCACACCCTAGGTCGGCGCGCCAGGGCCCGCCGCGGCCTATGGTGTCGGCGCCTCGTGGCCCCACTTCCTTCCCTCTTCGGCTTCCGGGCTTCGTGCAAAAATAGGACCCCGGGCGAAGATTTCGTCCAATTCCGAGAATATTTCTTACTAGAATTTCTGAAACCAAAAACAGCAGAAAAACAGCAACTGGCTCTTCGGCATCTTGTTAATAGGTTAGTTCCAGAAAATGCATAAATATGACATATAATGTGCATAAAACATGTAGGTATCATCAATAATTAGCATGGAACATAAGAAATTATCGATACGTTGGAGACGTATCAGATTCCACGTTGGCGCCGGAATACCTGTTGTTGCGCCGCATCACATTTCGCCACCATCAACCTTCAACGTGCTTCTTGGCTCCTCCTGGTTCGATTAAACCTTGGTTTCTTGGGGAAAACTTGCTACTGTGCGCATCATACCTTCCTCTTGGGGTTCCCAACGAACGTGTGAGTTACACGCCATCACTACCATTCACAAGCATAGACATAATCACATCAATCTTATCACTCAAGGAAGAGGTTTCTTCAACAGAATTTACCTTCTTACCTTGTGTAGCTCTTTTCGTGTGCCATTCAGAGTAATTTATCATCATATCATCAAGAACTTTGTAGCCGCCCCCAAAGTGATGGACATAAAGGTACCTCCAGCAGCTGAATCCAATAAATTCCGTGAAGAAAAATTTAGTCCTGCATAGAAGGTTTGGATGATCATCCAAGTAGTCAGTCCATGGGTTGGGCAATTCTTTACCAAAGTTTTCATTCTCTCCCATGCTTGAGCAACATGTTCAGTATCTAATTGCTTAAAATTCATTATGCTACTTCTCAAAGATATAATTTTAGCGGGAGGATAATATCTACCAATAAAAGCATCCTTACATTTAGTCCATGAATCAATACTATTCTTAGGCAAAGATAGCAACCAATCTTTAGCTCTTCCTCTTAATGAGAAAGGAAACACTTTCAATTTAATAATATCACCATCTACATCCTTATACTTTTGTATTTCACATAGTTCAACAAAATTATTAAGATGGGCAGCAGCATCATCAGAACTAACACCAGAAAATTGATCTCTCATAACCAAATTCAGTAAAGCAGGTTTAATTTCAAAGAATTCTGCTGTAGTAGCAGGTGGAGCAATAGGTGTGCATAGGAAATCATTATTATTTGTGTTTGTGAAGTCACACAACTTAGTATTTTCAGGGGTATTCATTTTAGCAACGGTAAATAAAACAAACTAGATAAAGTAAATGCAAGTAACTATTTTTTTTTGTGTTTTTGATATAGAGAGCAAGACAATAAATAAAGTAAAACTAGCAACTAATTTTTTTGTGTTTTGTTTAGGTGCAGCAAACAAAGTAGTAAATAAAATAAAGCAAGACAAAAACAAAGTAAAGAGATTGAGAAGTGGAGACTCCCCTTGCAGCGTGTCTTGATCTCCCCGGCAACGGCGCCAGAAATTTAGCTTGATACGCGTAGATGCACACGTCCGTTGGGAACCCCAAGTGGAAGGTATGATGCGTATAGAAGCAAGTTTCCCTCAGTATGAAACCAAGGTTTAATCGAACCAGTAGGAGCCAAGAAGCACGTTGAAGGTTGATGGTGGCGAAATGTAGTGCGGCGCAACAACAGGGATTCCGGCGCCAACGTGGAACCTGCACAACACAACCAAAGTACTTTGCCCCAACGAAACAGTGAGGTTGTCAATCTCACCGGCTTGCTGTAACAAAGGATTAACCGTATTGTGTGGAAGATGATTGTTTGCAAGAAAACAGAAAACAAGTATTGTAGTAGATTGTATGCGATGTAAAGAATAGGACCGGGGTCCACACCACTAGAGGTGTCTCTCCCATAAGATAAAAGCATGTTGGGTGAACAAATTACAGTCGGGCAATTGACAAATAGAGAAGGGCATAACAATGCATATACATGATATGATAAATATAGTGAGATTTAATCCGGGCATTACGACAAAGTACATAGACCGCCATCCAACCGCATCTATGCCTAAAAAGTCCACCTTCAGGTTATCATCCGAACCCCTTTCAGTATTAAGTTGCAAAGCAACAGACAATTGCATTAAGTATGGTGCGTAATGTAATCAACAACTACATCCTTAGACATAGCATCAATGTTTTATCCCTAGTGGCAACAGCACAACACAACCTTAGAACCTACTGTCACGATCCCAGGTGTCAATGAAGGCATGAACCCACTATCGAGCATAAATACTCCCTCTTGGAGTTAAGAGCAAAAACTTGGCCAGATCCTCTACTAATAACGGAGAGCATGCAAGATCATAAACAACACATAAACAATAGATTGATAATCACCATAACATAGCATTCTCTATTCATCGGATCCCGACAAACACAACATATAGAATTACAGATAGATGATCTTGATCATGTTAGGCAGCTCACAAGATCCAACAATGAAGCACAATTAGGAGAAGACGACCATCTAGCTACTGCTATGGACCCATAGTCCAGGGGTGAACTACTCACTCATCACTCCGGAGGCGACCATGGCGGTGTAGAGTCCTCCGGGATGAATCCCCTCTCCGGCAGGTGCCGGAGGCGATCTCCTGAATCCCCCGAGATGGGATTCGCGGCGGCGGCGTCTCCGGAAGGTTTTCCGTATCGTGGCTCTCGGTACTGGGGTTTCGCGACGAAGGCTTTGGCAGGCTGGAGCAGCAACGTGGGGGCCACATGAGGGCCCCACACCACGTGGCGCGGCCAGGCCCCGCGCCGCGCCCTATTGTGGCGGCGCTCGTGGCCCCACTTCGACTCCTCTTCGGTCTTCTGGAAGCTTCGTGCAAAAATAGGACCCCGGGCGTTGATTTCGTCCAATTCCGAGAATATTTCCTTACTAGGATTTCTGAAACCAAAAACAGCAGAAAACAACAACTGGCTCTTCGGCATCTTGTTAATAGGTTAGTTCCAGAAAATGCGTAAATACGACATATAATGTGCATAAAACATGTAGGTATCATCAATAAAGTAGCATGGAACATAAGAAATTATCGATACGTTGGAGACGTATCAGCATCCCCAAGCTTAGTTCGACCCAGAGGGGCCCCGCGCCGCACCATGGTGTGGGCCCCTCGCGCCGCCTCCTGTCTACTTTCCGCCTACTTATAGCCTCTCAGCGAGAGCACGATACGAAAACCTCTGCGCCGCCGCCGCCACCATCTCGGGGATGCAGAGATCGCTTCCGGCACCCTGCCGAGAGGGGAATCATCACCAGAGGGCTCTACATCATCATGCCCACCTCCGGATTGATGCATGAGTAGTTCATCCTTGGACTATTGGTCCATAGCAGTAGCTGGTTGGTTGTCTTCTCCGCTTGTGCTATCATTGTTTAGATCTTGTGAGCTGCCTAACATGATCAAGATCATCTATTTGTAATGCTACATGTTGTGTTTATGGGATCCGATGAATATAGAATATTATGTCAAGTTGATTATCAATCTATCATATATGTGTTGTTTATGTTCTTGCATGCTCTCCGTTGCTAGTAGAGGCTCCGCCAAGTTGATACTTGTAACCCAAGAGGGTATTTATGCTCGATAGTGGGTTCATGCCTATTGAATCGGGACAGGATGCAAGTTCTAAGGTTGTGGATGTGCTGTTGCTACTAGGGATAAAACATCAATGCTTTGTCTAAGGATATTTGTGTTGATTACATTATGCACCATACTTAATGCAATTGTCTGTTGTTTAACTTAATACTGGAAGGGGTGCGGATGCTAACCCGAAGGTGGATTATTTAGGCATAGATGCATGCTGGATAGCGGTCTATGTACTTTGTCGTAATGCCCTGATTAAATCTCATAGTAATCATCATTGATATGTATTAAATCTTTATTTGTCAATTGCCCACCTGTAATTTGTTCACCCAACATGTTAGTTATCTTATTGGAGAGACACCACTAGTGAACTGTGGACCCCGGTCCATTCTTTTACATCTGAATACAATCTACTGCAATCATTGTTCTTTACTATTCTTTGCAAACAAACATCATCTTCCACTCTATACGTTTAATCCTTTGTTTTCAGCAAGCCGGTGAGATTGACAACCTCACTGTTACGTTGGGACAAAGTATCTTGATTGTGTTGTGCAGGTTCCACGTTGGCGCCGGTTTCACTGGTGTTGCGCCGCACTACACTCCTCCACCAACAACCTTCACGTGCTTCTTGGCTCCTACTGGTTCGATAACCTTGGTTTCTTACTGAGGGAAACTTGCTTCTATACGCATCATACCTTCCACTTGGGGTTCCCAACGGACGTGTGCTTCGCGCGTATCAGTCGTCGCCTCTCCCCCATGGGGAGGCTAATCTCTATCACCATCTACATCAACTCTCCATCACCCCACTGTAATCTCTTAGCAAACATGATGTATGATGCAATATATTGTTTTTCTCGATTTATTGTATGTCTATGTTGATGTTTGAGTCGTGACTTGTTTATGGCAATTATGATATAGTTT
Organism: Lolium multiflorum; assembly: GCA_030979885.1. Taxonomy (NCBI): domain Eukaryota; kingdom Viridiplantae; phylum Streptophyta; class Magnoliopsida; order Poales; family Poaceae; genus Lolium; species Lolium multiflorum. The sequence goes on from CM061749.1 coordinate 91,216,567, forward strand.
GTGATGGGATTCATAGCATAGAATACAAAAAATTTCCTACCGCAAGAACGAATAACAAGCCAAGATGCAAACTAGAAGACGGGAGTAACGAGAAGATCATGAGACTAACCCTCGAAGATTTCCAAAGCCTTACGAGATTAGATCTCGTTGTTGGTGTAGTCGATCACTTGCCGCTTGCAAAAGCGTGTAGAAGATCTTGACGGTGCCACAATCGGGCAGCACCTCCGTACTCGGTCACACGTTCGGTGTTGATGACGACGTCCTCCTCCCCGTTCCATCGGGCAGCAGAAGTAGTAGATCCTCCTCGGAATCCCGGCAGCACGACGGCGTGGTGGCGGTGGTGGTGGAGAACTCCGGCAGGGCTTCGCCCGTGGGTTGTGAGTAGTATGTGGAGGAGGGGGCGACTAGGGCTCGGGGGAGAGGCTATGGACGCCGCCTCTGGGGGCAAGGGTGAAGCGGCCAAGGTGTGGCCGGCCCCTCCCTCTCCTCATCAATATAGGTGAAGCCCCTGGCTTGCCCGTAAAACGAATAAGAGTCCAACTCAAAACCTTCCATAGGGTGAAACCTAAGGTGGAACTCCCACCCCTTCCTTGGTGGGGTCGGCCACCGATAATGCGTAGATGCACACGTCCGTTGGGAACCCCAAGTGGAAGGTATGATGCGTATAGAAGCAAGTTTCCTTCAGTATGAAACCAAGGTTTAATCGAACCAGTAGGAGCCAAGAAGCACGTTGAAGGTTGATGGTCGCGAAATGTGATGCGGCGCAACACCAGGGATTCCGGCGCCAACGCGGAACCTGCACAACACAACCCAAGTACTTTGTCCCAACGAAACAGTGAGGTTGTCAATCTCACCGGCTTGCTGTAACAAAGGATTAAACGTATCGAGTGGAAGATGTTTGCAAAGAAAACAGTAAAACAAGTAGATTGTATGCTATGTAAAGAATAGGACCGGGGTCCACAGTTCACTAGAGGTGTCTCTCCCATAAGATAAAAGCATGTTGGGTGAACAAATTACAGTCGGGCAATTGACAAATAGAGAAAGGCATAACAATGCATATACATGATATGATAAATATAGTGAGATTTAATTGGGCATTACGACAAAGTACATAGACCGCCATCCAACTGCATCTATGCCTAAAAAGTCCACCTTCAGGTTATCATCCGAACCCCTTCCAGTATTAAGTTGCAAAGCAACAGACAATTGCATTAAGTATGGTGCGTAATGTAATCAACAACTACATCCTTAGACATAGCATCAATGTTTTATCCCTAGTGGCAACAACACATCCACAACCTTAGAACTTTCTGTCACTGTCCCAGATTCAATGGAGGCATGAACCCACTATCGAGCATAAATACTCCCTCTTGGAGTTAAGAGTAAAAACTTGGCCAGAGCCTCTACTAGTAACGGAGAGCATGCAAGATCATAAACAACACATGAACAATAGATTGATAATCACCATAATCATAGTACTCTCTATCCATCGGATCCCGACAAACACAACATATAGAATTACATATAGATGATCTTGATCATGTTAGGCAGCTCACAAGATCCAACAATGAAGCACAACAAGGAGGAGACGACCATCTAGCTACTGCTATGGACCCATGGTCCAGGGGTGAACTACTCACTCATCACTCCGAGGCGACCATGGCGGTGTAGAGTCCTCCGGAGATGAATCCCCTCTCCGGCAGGGTGGCGATCTCCGAATCCCCCGAGATGGGACGCGGCGGCGGCGTCTCCGTAAGGTTTTCCGTATCGTGGCTCTCGTACTGGGGGTTTCACGACGGAAGCTTTAAGTAGGCGGAGGGTCAACGCGGGGGCCACACGAGGGCCCCAGAGGCTAGGTCGGCGCGGGCCAAGGCCTGGCCGCGCCGGCCACCCTCTGGCCGCCTCGTGGCCCCACTGCTAGGTCTTCGGTCTTCTGGGTTCGTGCAAAAATAGGACCCCGGGCTAAAGTTTCGTCCAATTCGAGAATATTTCTTTACTAGGATTTCTGAAACCAAAAACAGCAGAAAACAGCAACTGGCTCTTCGGCATCTTGGTTAGTTCCAGAAAATGCATAAATATGACATATAATGTGCATAAAACATGTAGGTATCATCAATAAAGTAGCATGGAACATAAGAAATTATCGATACGTTGGAGACGTATCAGCATCCCCAAGCTTAGTTCTGCTCGTCCCGAGCAGGTAAAACGATAACAAAGATAATTTCTGAAGTGACATGCCATCATAATCTTGATCATACTATTTGTAAACATATGTAATGAATGCAGCGATCAAAGCAAAGGTAATGACATGATTAAACAACTGAATCATAAAGCAAAGACTTTTCATGAATAGTACTTCAAGACAAGCATCAATAAGTCTTGCATAAGAGTTAACTCATAAAGCAATAAATCAAAGTAAAGGTGTTGAAGCAACACATAGGAAGATTAAGTTTCAGCGGTTGCTTTCAACTTATAACATGTATATCTCATGGATATTGTCAACATAAAGTAATATAACAAGTGCAATATGCAAATATGTAGGAATCAATGCACAGTTCACACAAGTGTTTGCTTCTTAAGGTGGAAGGAGATAGGTAAACTGACTCAACAATAAAAGTAAAAGAATGGTCCTTCAAAGAGGAAAGCATCGATTGCTGTATTTGTGCTAGAGCTTTTATTTTGAAAACATGAAACAATTTTGTCAACGGTAGTAATAAAGCATATGAGTTATGAAAATTATATCTTACAAGTTGCAAGCCTCATGCATAGTATACTAATAGTGCCCGCACCTCGTCCTACTTAACTTGGACTACCGGGTCTTCGCATGCCATGTTTCAACCAAGTGTCACAAAGGGGTACCTCCATGCCGCCTGTACAAAGGTCTAAGGAGAATGCTCGCATTTCGGATTTCTCGCTTTTGATTATTCTCAACTTAGACATCCATACCGGGACAACATGGACAACAGATAATGGACTCCTCTTAAATGCATAAGCATGTAGCAAAGTTATTATTCTCATATGAGATTGAGGATATATGTCCAAAACTGAAACTTCAACCATGGTTCATGGCTTTAGTTAGCGGCCCAATGTTCTTATCTAACAATTTTGCATGCTCCAACCACTAAAATGATAGACCTTCAGACAAGACGGACATGCATAGCAACTCACATGATATTCAACAATAGTTGATGGCGTTCCCCAGAAGCATGGTTATCGCACAACAAGCAACTTAATAAAATATAAAGTGCATAAGTACATATTCAATACTACGATAGTTTTTAAGGCTATTTTGTCCCATGAGCTATATATTGCAAAGGTGAATGATGGAATTTTAAAGGTAGCACTCAAGCAATTTACTTTGGAATGGCGGAGAAATACCATGTAGTAGGTAGGTATGGTGGACACAAATGGCATAGTAGTTGGCTCAAGTATTTTGGATGCATGAGAAGTATTCCCTCTCGATACAAGGTTTAGGCTAGCAAGGTTATTTGAAGCAAACTCAAGGATGAACAGGTACAGCAAAACTCACATAAAAGACATATTGTAAACATTATAAGACTCTACACTGTCTTCCTTGTTGTTCAAAACTCAATACTAGATATTATCTAGACCTTAGAGAAACCAAATATGCAAATCAAATTTTAGCAAGCTCTATGTATTTCTTCATTAATGGGTGCAAAGCATATGATGCAAGAGCTTAAACATGAGCACAACAATTGCCAAGTATCACATTATCCAAGACAGTTTAGAATTACTACATGTAGCATTTTCCAATTCCAACCATATAACAATTTAACGAAGAAGAAACTTCGCCTTGAACATTATGAGTAAAGCCTAAGGACACATGTGTCCATATGCAACAGCGGAGCGTGTCTCTCCCACAAAGTGAATGCTAGGATCCATCTTATTCAAATAAAAACAAAAACGAAAACAAACCGACGCTCCAAGTAAAGAACACAAGATGTGATTGAATAAAAATATAGTTTCAGGGGAGGAACCTGATGATGTTGTCGATGAAGAAGGGGATGCCTTGGGCATCCCCAAGCTTAGACGCTTGAGTCTTCTTAAAATATGCAGGGGTGAACCACGGGGGCATCCCCAAGCTTAGAGCTTTCACTCCTCTTGATCATAGTATATCATTCTCCTCTCTTGACCCTTGAAAACTTCCTTCACACCAAACTTCAAGCAAACTCATTAGAGGGTTAGTGCACAATTAATAATTCACTCATTCAGAGGTGACACAATCATTATTTTCACTTCTGGACATTGCATAATGCTACTGGACATTAGTGGATCAAAGAAATAAATCCAACATAGCAAAAGAGGCAATGCGAAATAAAAGGCAGAATCTGTCAAAAACAGAACAGTCCGTAAAGACGAATTTAGAAATGGCACCAGACTTGCTCAAATGGAAAAACTCAAAACTAATGAAAGTTGCGTACATATCTGAGGATCACGCTCGTAAATTGGCAGATTTTTCGAATTTTCTACAGAGAATTGTGCCCAGATTCGTGACAGACAGCAATGCTGTTTCTGCGCAGCGATCCCAAATATAACATCAACTTTGACATAGAAACTTTACTTGGCACAAAAACTTGATAAGGAGAGGTTGCTACAGTAGTAAACAACTTACAAGACTCAACAAAACAAAAAATTGCTGTAGGTAAAAACATGGGTTGTCTCCCATAAGCGCTTTTCTTTAACGCCTTTCAGCTAGGCGCAGAAAGTGCAAATCAAGTAACATCGAGAGTAGAAGCATCAACATCATAGCTTGTTCTAATAATAGAATCAAAAGGCAACTTCATTCTCCTTCTAGGGAAGTGTTCCATACCTTTCTTGAGAGGAAATTGATATTTAATATTACCTTCCCTCATATCAATAACAGCACCAACAGTTCGAAGAAAAGGTCTTCCCAACACAATTGGACAAGATGCATTGCATTCGATATCCAAGACAACAAAATCAACGGGGACAAGGTTATTGTTAACCGTAATGTGCACATTATCAATCCTCCCCAAAGGTTTCTTTTTGACATTATCAGCAAGATTAACATCCAAATAACAATTCTTCAATGGTGGCAAGTCAAGCATATCATAAATCTTTTTAGGCATAACAGAAATACTTGCACCAAGATCACATAAAGCATTACATTCAAAGTCATTGAATTTCATTTTAATGATGGGCTCCCAACCATCTTCTAACTTTCTAGGAATAGAAGTTTCAAGTTTTAGTTTCTCTTCTCTAGCTTTTATGAGAGCATTTGTAATATGTTTTGTAAAGGCTAAATTTATAGCACTAGCATTAGGACTTTTAGCAAGTTTTTGTAAGAACTTTATAACTTCAGAGATGTGGCAATCATCAAAATCTAAATCATTATGAGCTACAGCAATGGGATCATTATTCCCAAGGTTGGAAAAAATTTCAGCAGCTTTTATCACAAGCAGTTTCAGCAGTTTTAGCAATTTCAGGCAGTTTTGTACGCTTTGCACTAGGAGTAGAAACATTGCCAACACCAATTATTTTACCATTGATAGTAGGAGGTGCAGCAACATGTGGAGAATTAGCATTACTAGTGGTGGTGATAGTCCAAACTTTAGCTACATTATTCTCTTTAGCTAGTTTTTCATTTTCTTCTCTATCCCACCTAGCACGCAGCTCAGCCATTAATCTTATATTCTCATTAATTCTAACTTGGATGGCATTTGCTGTAGTAGTAATCTTATTATCAATATCATTATTAGGCATAACTTTCAATTTTAAAAGATTAACATCAGAGGCAAGCCTATCAACTCTAGAAGCAATAGTATCAATTTTATCAAGCTTTTCCTCAACAGATTTGTTAAAAGCAGTTTGTGTACTAATAAATTCTTTAAGCATAGCTTCAAGACCAGAGGGTACACTCCTATTATTATTGTAAGAATTCCCATAAGAATTACCATAACCATTACCATTAGCAGAAGGATATGGCCTATAGTTATTACCATAGTTGTTCCTATAAGCATTGTTGTTGAAATTATTATTTTTAATGAAATTCACATCAACATTTTCTTCTTGAGCAACCAATGAAGCTAAAGGAACATTATTTGGATCAACATTAGATCTACCATTCACAAGCATAGACATAATCACATCAATCTTATCACTCAAGGAAGAGGTTTCTTCAACAGAATTTACCTTCTTACCTTGTGGAGCTCTTTCCGTGTGCCATTCAGAGTAATTTCATATCATCAAGAAGTTTTGTAGCCGCCCCAATGTGATGGACATAAAGGTACCTCCAGCAGCTGAATCCAATAAATTCCGCGAAGAAAAATTTAGTCCTGCATAGAAGGTTTGGATGATCATCCAAGTAGTCAGTCCATGGGTTGGGCAATTCTTTACCAAAGTTTTCATTCTCTCCCAAGCTTGAGCAACATGTTCAGTATCTAATTGTTTAAAATTCATTATGCTACTTCTCAAAGATATAATTTTAGCGGGAGGATAATATCTATCAATAAAAGCATCCTTGCATTTAGTCCATGAATCAATACTATTCTTAGGCAAAGATAGCAACCAATCTTTAGCTCTTCCTCTTAATGAGAAAGGAAACACTTTCAATTTAATAATATCACCATCTACATCCTTATACTTTTGCATTTCACAAAGTTCAACAAAATTATTGAGATGGGCAGCAGCATCATCAGAACTAGCACCAGAAAATTGTTCTCTCATGACAAGGTTTAGTAAAGCAGGTTTAATTTCAAAAAATTCTGCTGTAGTAGCAGGTGGAGCAATAGGTGTGCATAGGAAATCATTATTATTTGCATTTGTGAAGTCACACAACTTAGTATTTTCAGGGGTATTCATTTTAGCAACGGTAAATAAAACAAACTAGATAAAGTAAATGCAAGTAACTAATTTTTTTGTGTTTTTGATATAGAGAGCAAGACAATAAATAAAGTAAAACTAGCAACTAATTTTTGTGTGTTTTGATTTAGTGCAGCAAACAAAGTAGTAAATAAAATAAAGCAAGACAAAAACAAAGTAAAGAGATTGAGAAGTGGAGACTCCCCTTGCAGCGTGTCTTGATCTCCCCGGCAACGGCGCCAGAAATTTAGCTTGATACGCGTAGATGCACACGTCCGTTGGGAACCCCAAGTGGAAGGTATGATGCGTATAGAAGCAAGTTTCCCTCAGTATGAAACCAAGGTTTAATCGAACCAGTAGGAGCCAAGAAGCACGTTGAAGGTTGATGGTCGCGAAATGTGATGCGGCGCAACACCAGGGATTCCGGCGCCAACGCGGAACCTGCACAACACAACCCAAGTACTTTGTCCCAACGAAACAGTGAGGTTGTCAATCTCACCGGCTTGCTGTAACAAAGGATTAAACGTATCGAGTGGAAGATGTTTGCAAAGAAAACAGTAAAACAAGTAGATTGTATGCTATGTAAAGAATAGGACCGGGGTCCACAGTTCACTAGAGGTGTCTCTCCCATAAGATAAAAGCATGTTGGGTGAACAAATTACAGTCGGGCAATTGACAAATAGAGAAAGGCATAACAATGCATATACATGATATGATAAATATAGTGAGATTTAATTGGGCATTACGACAAAGTACATAGACCGCCATCCAACTGCATCTATGCCTAAAAAGTCCACCTTCAGGTTATCATCCGAACCCCCTCCAGTATTAAGTTGCAAAGCAACAGACAATTGCATTAAGTATGGTGCGTAATGTAATCAACAACTACATCCTTAGACATAGCATCAATGTTTTATCCCTAGTGGCAACAGCACATCCACAACCTTAGAACTTTCTGTCACTGTCCCAGATTCAATGGAGGCATGAACCCACTATCGAGCATAAATACTCCCTCTTGGAGTTAAGAGTAAAAACTTGGCCAGAGCCTCTACTAGTAACGGAGAGCATGCAAGATCATAAACAACACATGAACAATAGATTGATAATCACCATAATCATAGTACTCTCTATCCATCGGATCCCGACAAACACAACATATAGAATTACATATAGATGATCTTGATCATGTTAGGCAGCTCACAAGATCCAACAATGAAGCACAACAAGGAGGAGACGACCATCTAGCTACTGCTATGGACCCATGGTCCAGGGGTGAACTACTCACTCATCACTCCGGAGGCGACCATGGCGGTAGAGTCCTCCGGGAGATGAACCCCTCTCCGGCAGGGTGCCGGAGGCGATCTCCGAATCCCCCGAGATGGGACGGCGGCGGCGTCTCTCGTAAGGTTTTCCGTATCGTGGCTCTCGGTACCGGGGGTCGCGACTGCTTTAAGTAGGCGGAGGGTCAACGCGGGGGGCCACACGAGGGGCCCAGAGGCTAGGTCGGCGTGGCCAAGGCCTGGGCCGCGCCGGCCACCCTCTGGCCGCCTCGTGGCCCCACTTCGTTAGGTCTTCGGTCTTCTGGAAGCTTCGTGCAAAAATAGGACCCTGGGCGAAAGTTTCGTCCAATTCCGAGAATATTTCTTTACTAGGATTTCTGAAACCAAAAACAGCAGAAAACAGCAACTGGCTCTTCGGCATCTTGTTAATAGGTTAGTTCCAGAAAATGCATAAATATGACATATAATGTGCATAAAACATGTAGGTATCATCAATAAAGTAGCATGGAACATAAGAAATTATCGATACGTTGGAGACGTATCAGCACCATGGGGTGGAGTCCACCTGGGACTCCTCCTCCCTTAGGCTGGCCGGCCATGCTAGGTGGAGTTCCTCCGGGACTCCACCTTCCATGATGACTTCTTCCGAACTTTTCTAGAACCTTCTAGAACCCTCCATAAATTCACCGGATCATTTCCAAACTTGGAAAGTGACTTCCTATATATAAATCTTATTCTCCGGACCATTCCGGACCTCCTCGTGATGTCCTGGATCCCATCCGAGACTCCGAACAAAACTTCGAACTCCATTCCATATTCCATATCTACTTAAACGACATCAAACCTTAAGTGTGTCACCCTACGGTTCGTGAACTATGCAGACATGGTCGAGACTTCTCTCCGACCAATAACCAATAGCGGGATCTGGAGATCCATAATTGCTCCCACATATTCAACGATGACTTAGTGATCGATTGAACCATTTAAACCATTTACATACGATACCGATTCCCTTTGTCACGCGATATTTTACTTGTCCGAGGTTTGACCATCGGTATCTCTATACCTTGTTCAACCTCGTCTCCAACAAGTACTCTTTACTCGTACCGTGGTATGTCATCTCTTATGAACCATTCATATGCTTGCAATCTAATCAGACGACATTCCACCGAGAGGGACCAGAGTATATCTATCCGTCATCGGGATGGACAATATCCCACTCTTGATTCATATGCCTCAACTCATACTTTCCGAATACTTAATCCCACCTTTATAACCACCCATTTACGCAGTGACGTTTGATGTAATCAAAGTACCCTTCTGGTATGAGTGATTTACATGATCTCATGGTCGAAGGACTAGGTAACTATGTATCGAAAGCTAATAGCAAATAGAACTTAATGACGTGATCATATGCTACGCTTAAATGGGTGTGTCCATTACATCATTCATTTAATGACATAACCTTGTTATTAATAACATCCAATGTTCATGATCATGAAACTATGATCATCTATTAATCAACAAGCTAGTTATACAAGAGACTTACTAGGGACTCCTTGTTGTTTACATAACACACATGTATCAATGTTTCGGTTAATACAATTATAGCATGGCATGCAAACATTTATCATAAACATAAAGATATATAATAACTACTTTATTATTGCCTCTTGGGCATATCTCCAACATTTTGTTGTTGGGCGCATACAAGTATATGTTATCTTCTATGATGATCTTGTTGTATGCATACATGTGTTGGGGGATGCACAAAGTTGTCACCGTTGCATGTTGATAGGATAAGGGATAGCCTGAGTTTGACAAAAAACCGAATCGCAAGTGTTAGGGATACATGTTGTATAATTCATTGTTAATCAACGGGGGTATTATCATGGGGACCTTAGATCTAAATGCGGTGGTTGGACTTTATGTCTTAATAATTTCCTTGTTTGCTCTTAATTGGTCTTGGGATCAATCAGTAGAGGTTGATTTGCTCATGTATATGGCTGCACCTATTCATGGCTCCTCTCTAAAATAAACACTAAAAATACTATCAACTGAGCTTCGCTAATTGTGACAACCACACAAATGAAATAGGAATTTGCATGAACACTTACTCCCTTGAGTTAGTCCACTATACTCCACTTTACTACACTTCACCTCACATCCTTTACTTTACTTGCACTAGTTTTACTTCCTACAATTATTTTCAATACTTTACGGTTTTCTAGTTCTTAGAAGAAATCACTTTACACAAACTCCAATCCATTGCTTTGCACGAAGGGCCATATGAGTGGGTTATAGGGTGGATCATCCCTTGCACTCGGGGGTTATCACACGCCCCAGTTGGAGATGCCGCCGTCCCCGCCACCATCGCCATCGCGCTGGCTTCTGAGGGGGATGACCTCGCGTTTGTCGTCCTCACATTCTTCTTCCTCAGGCCCGATGCGCTCGACGCTGTCCTCCTCGTCGCACGCCGTCCCCCCATACCACATGCCAAAGTGCGGGGTGAAGGAGGAGTACCAGACGCCGGCGCCCGTACGCAAGCGTGCCAGTGATGGCATCTTGATCTGTGAGCTAGCTACCCGTGGCTGCGCTGCTCGCATTGTCCCCAAGTGAGAGGTGAAGGAGGACGAGGATGAGATGATGGCGTCCATCAGCAGTGCCTCCTCGCAAGCAGTAACGACCCCGATGACACGCAATTATTTAACGCGGCATTCATGTCATCGTTGAACGACCACGCCGCACGGGTGGGAAACATCGAGTACGTGATCGCCCTCTCCATCTGCGACAACTGCAGGCCGCTCGTCGATCTCACATGCGACAACGACGAAGCTGGCCCCAGCGGCGTGGTGAAGGACAAGCCACTGACATGCCCGCCAACCTTCGCAGCAAGCCACCCGCCGACGAGGATTACAACTTCTTCCGGTATTACGGTCACTCCGGCCACCGCAAGTGCCATTAGTTTTTTTAGTTTAAATTTATTCGAATTTCCTTCAAATCTTTGTAGTATACAAAATTTTGAATAAATTCCAGTGTTTTCCATTCTTTTTTCTAAATATTTGTTTGGAGGATGCAACTGGAAATAAACACACCCTAAACATGGCACCAAATTAAGTACGGCGTCCCCCAAACAACTGATCCAACACTTTAACCAGAGGCCGTTTGTGAGACGCAGCTGGATAAGCTCTAAGGTAAGGAAGGCTCTAGCTGCGTCCAACCCAAGTTCTACGTGAGAGATGTATGCACTAGTTGGATCACTAGTTGGATCAGAGTAGTAAAATATGGAAATTTTAGCACCTAAATGTAGCTAACAAAAAAATATTATACCAAGATGTGTAAGCATGTGAACGTTTTGGTTACCACATACTTTATTTCGAAAGGAATAAGAACCCCAATCTGCGTCCGTGAAGACTTAAACCTGGATGGCTGGGTTATACATCCACTTTCCTAATTTAATAAGTTGTAAGTTAGGCTCAGTTCTTATAGTGGTTACCAAGTCGGAAATTTAATTCGGCTTCCGGGTGCGTATGCTCCCTCTACCAACAAAACATATTTCAAAGTGTGGAAATTTTTTGAGAAAAATTCTACATGTACATCTCCATAATATACGTGTGTGCGTCAAGTTTCACGAAAAAATAATATTTTTTGTGACCTATGTAAAAAAGAGAAAACTTATCCTGTGAAAAGCATTGTTTTAAGCACTGAATTTTGTCTTTTTTACACAAGTCACAAGATAAGTTCATTTTTTATGAAACGACTTTGTGAGCGTGTAGCACATGAAGATGTACGTGCAAACTTTTTGTTTCAAATTTTTTGAAATTTAAAATATATGTAAGATGCATTTTAAAATATAGGGAGCATATGCTCCCATGTTCCAAAACACCACTCGTACTTCAGAAACATAAGATGAGCTAATCAAACCCTTTTAAACAAAACTTAACCTCTATAAGAACTTTTCTTGAGCTATTGGATAAAGCGTCCATCTTAACCAATTAAACATGGTTGAACATAGATGTCCTCTGAAAATATTGTTTCAGCAAACTGACGCGTGTTGAAAATCTCTATTTCAAAAACCATGGGATGTTTGGTACGCGTAGCAGTTTGGTCCAAGTTGTCTACAAGTGTGTTGATGTTTTGTGCATACGGGCCGTGGGCCAGTGCTGCGGTGCGCCCCAGTACCTTGCTGTCGGCGAGCCTAGCGGGTGGCGACAAGGATCCGACTTAAGGGGAGCATAGCTAGTTTCTCTCTCTTCCTTTTGAAGGCAATAGTCGCCGTCGCTCTCTATCTCCTCTTTTTCCTCACATCTCTTGGTATTTTTCCCTCTCTGCCCTCCTGTGCCTGTGCCTGGCCCCTCTGCACATGTGACTATGCGATCGATCGAGTGCTTTCTTCTTTTTTCTTGTGCCTTGCTTCCTGGTTGGATTCTCTCTCGTCCCGTGCATGTGATTGGGTGGGCTATGACCAGAGATCTCCCAGAGGTGTGATTCAGATCTGTAACTTCCATCTATAGTTGTTGTGTTTTGGAAAACGCTAGCTGATGTACAAGGAAAATAATGAGTGCAAAAAATTACTCTCTTTTTTTCATGCTTTTTAGTTGGTTACAAGGTTCCGATCAGAATACTCCATTTAACATTTCTTATTTCATGCTTTTTAGTCGGTAACTTTAGTTGGTACACATAGTTTGGACAGTTCGCCGAATGGGACCACACTGCATTTGTTTGACCCTTGTCCCACTAAATATTTCTGGAGTCTTCCTTTTTAGTGGGAAAAATATTTTTGGAGTCGACTTTTGCATGTCTCAAACTCATTAGCGCGTGTTAGAGGTCTGCACTTCAGGGTACTAAGAGCATCTCCACTGTGTGGTCCTAAAGGCCCCCATAGCCATGGGCGAGCAGGGGGGGGGGGGTCAATTTGGTTCTAGCGCCCGCACGGCCAAACGAGTTATCCGGCGCTCCCAGGCCCAGCCCAACAAATGGGGAAGCTAGCGGGGGCGCCAGAGCGACGCTCGTTGGTGAGAAGGCGCGGAAAACATCCGCTCGTCTTGGGCTCGCGTGATTAGCGTCAGCGAAACCGGTCGTTTTCCTCCTCGTCTTTTGTGCCACGTCAAAGGCTCCCGTTGATGGGGTACGCGTCGGCTTTAATGGACGCAATGCCCCCTCTGGCCACTCTAAAAGCCGCCCTCACATCTTCCATGCCTATCTTCTCCAACTGCAGATCGCTAGCTTCTCCGCAACCAATCTCGGCAACATATAGCGCTTCAACGGGTACGGAGCCGCTGCCAATAGCTTCCACCGCTAGTGGCTTTTCGTTGAGGAGGCGCGTGCCCTGTGGAGCGTAGGCTACACCATCCCGCCGGACGTGCGGTCTCCATCGGGCTGGGTGCTCAGCGCAGGCGGTCTTCTTCTACCGCCAGCGCGAGGACCGCATCGCCAGAATACAAGGCGGCGCCCTTGGACTCAAGGCGGAGGACGGCCCCGAGGAGTTCCCGGGCCTCCGCCTCGTCGAGTAGGACTCCTTCCAGGAGACCGACGAGTGGCTCAAGGCCTGGAGCGCGGAGGAGCACCGACGCTTGGAGGTCGAGCGGCTCGAGCGCTTCGGCCTCTACATCAACCTCGACGACAACGACGCCAGCCTGTCGAGCAGGCCTCCTCGTTTTAGGCACGGGGACCCCGCCTAGGGCTGCAACTCCTTCCTCCCGTCGCCGAAGCAGGAGCCGAACATCGAGGAGGAGGAGGACTACTCGGCGGCAATGTACCGCTGCCTAGTCGGCCGTGGTAGCGGCGACTATTAGATTTAGGTTTTTAAAATTTATATGTTTTTGAAAATTATGTACAAACAATGGCATATTATGGCCAAACTATCTATTTTGAGTTTTATATTAAAATTTCAAAGTTCAAATTTTTGGTATGGGGGCGTGGCTGGGAGCCCAATGCTCCCCATTTTCCTGTTTGTGCCGACGCTCCCCATAGGGGCAAAAATCGTCAACGCCGGAGCCCATATGGGGAGGACGAGTAGAGATGCTCTAATTTTTTTTAGCTTATCTTTAATTTATTATCAAATGCAGTATGTGTCATCAAGTTGCTATTTTCAGACTACACAGATGACGTAGTACAACTCAACAGGTTCCCACTCGTACCAGAGGCCCAACGTGCTTGCATGAAATACAGTTTGCAATTCACATGGATTTCTCCACTTGATTTTGCCTACAATATTGCTATTTCGCGTGGATTTCTCCACTTGACTTCTCCGAAATACTATGTTAAGGAACTCGTTATGAGAGAGTTATCCTTGCAAAAGGTTACATCGGGGAGGTTTAATCCCTGCTCGGCGCCTAGCTTGGCGTGAGGTGGCTACGTGGTGTGGCAGGGGCGACGGGTGCAATCGAGCTTCTAGAGGATAGTGTGTGTTGTTCTTCTAGTGGTGATATTCTCTATTTCGTAAACCCCAGACGATTGCTAGCCAAAGACGGATGAGCCAACACGACCACCAGGTATTGCCAATGCGTCCTTAGACCTATTCTCCTCTTTGACTTTCATTTTCCGTATGAATGTAGATGAGCCGATGGCTCCATGACCTGGCACAATGGTAGTAAATACATAGAATATTCACATAAATTTGTGTTCCTTCAGGGATGCTTCTCTTCCAAAGGTATCATTAGTGCTCCTTCGGGGATGCTTCTCTTCCAAAGGTATCATTAGTGCTCCTTCGGGGATGCTTCTCTTCCAAAGGTTGTACCTTATGTTTTTGATTGCATGCTTTATTTCGTATCTCTCACTTTTTAACTAGCATAGGGATGTAGCTCTAACATGTTGCATTATTTTAGGAAAAAGTTAATGATGATTTGTTTAGTTATAAGGAGAAAATAAAAAATGACGCAATTGAAAACATAATAAATGTTCCATGGAAGGAAATGTGTTTACATTTTTTAACATACATGAATTTCCAGTTGTGTTGTTTGGGTTCCTCGTAGGAGAAAAAATGGGATATATATTGGAAAGAACTAAAAGACACGCCATAAATCTCCGATGACCATGTTTGATTTTGTCCAAAATTCTATATAAATATCACATAAAATATACCATATGGGAAACAATTGGAAGGCAAACTCGGTTTGGTTAGTACTCGATCTTTTTATGACATACTCCATGTAACTTGGAGATAGAATGCTTCAATTCACACCATATAATTGGAATGTGAGTAAGATCCCATTTTTGATATTTTGACTGTGGGTGTCAATTGTTAGAGTGCTAGCATGTTCTTTTGTGGATAAAGTATGTTACCATTTGCATTGGAAGGAGTTGTGCCTATCAAACCCCTTACTAAATATGCCACTGGCTTCCTTGTTACTCCCTCGGATCCATAGTACTTGATGCTAAAATGAATGTATCTACAACTAAAATATGTCTGCGTCAAGTAATATGAATCGGAGGGAGTACAATTATTTATGTTAAGGCCAAAACTATCTCCTTTAATCAACTCAAATCAAATCTTATTCTTGCGTTTCGTGAGAAAAGGTGGAGGATCTTAAAAAATCTATGTTAGCAATGTCATGTAGGATAATAGGTGAGTTGGAACAAAGATAAATAAGAAAAGACGATTTGATTTCTCTTAGCTAAGATCTCCCGGTGGTAGATTTACATCATTTTCTCCATTGTGTAATTAACTCTTTTCACTGTCATCTCAATGTGGCTTGGACGGCTAAGAGAATGGTTTTCTACATCAAGCACTCGGGCAATATACTTTAAAGTTTCATATACAACGTACTTCAAACCATACATATTAATTAACTAGGTCGATTAGTCGACGAGGTTAGAAGACATACCTTACGTCGCGAAATTCAGGATGATTAGTCTACCGTGGTCTCGTTGTCTTCATGATGTTATGCATGCATGTACCCTTCACTTGAAATGCATCCCATGGATGATGAAGTTAAAGATCGAAAAGGCCGGCCGGCTGGCTCCATAGCATCCAAGATGTACTGCATAGTGCTTACCTTTGCTGCTTGGGTATAGCTTTGCAACTTGGTATTCGCAGAATTCCATGCTCATGGGATTCGCCGCGCTGGGCTCGCGTTGTTCCCCTCCACCATTTGCTTTTGTACTCCGAGGTGTTGGACACCTGCAATAACTAATTTGGTGACCGATAGACTCGGTCAAATTAGTTGGTGCGTGAAATAGAGTAGTACTCCCTCGTTAGGGATTATAAGGTCCCAGGTATCTCTAGGTTGTAAACTTAACTAACGTAATACTAAAAGATATATAATACAAAACATATATTATTAGAAAATTTAGATGTTCTACGTACTTTTTAATGATATAATTTTTGTATTATATAATTCATGTTACGTTGATTAAATTGTCAACTGGAAATACGGACCAGACTTATAATCCCTAACGGAGGTAGTACTTCCTTTGATTAACAGAATATATTAGTATCATGAATTAGCTTCTGCATCAACAAAATGCTAAAAGACATCAAAATTGCACATCAGCAAAAAAAAGAATAGAAAAAAGGAAAGAAAAAATGATTCCCCATGTAGTCGATGACTTGCATTAGCAGCACTCTAACCACCACCAAAGACAACACCCGAACGCCTCTAGGAAGGAAACGATGCACAAGTTTTGACGTCGCCCGATAAAAGATCATATGCTTTCACTCTGGAAAAAAAACTTAAAATCCATAAAACAATACCTTCAACAAGGTCATTGCTAGGTACCACCATTGAAGGATAGCACTTGGGCTTTCTCTATGCAAATCGAGACTCGGTATTCAAGGAGCACCACCAAAAATGAAATGCTCCGTTGTTGCCGCCCCTGCTTGCCGAGGCCATTGCACCCAGTCACCAAAGACATGAAACACAACTATTCCAGAATGGACAGGAACATCACCCCGCAAGCCATCACCGTACTACAACATGTGAATCTTCGTCTTCATCGCAGCCAATAACCCCTCAGCTATAACTACTGGTCCTCCAATCTCAGCCGCCATGACTTTCTCCACCTCTGTCAATACCATGATAATCGATCTTAGACATGTCCCATGAAATCAGCAATAAAGCAAAACTTCACGCCATTCCCTCTTGAAGCCACATGGGCTGATAATGTGGGGTGCAAAAACCATAACCCACCCGATCCAGATATTGAAGAGCATAATTTGCCAATCTGGGATGATCTCCAACAGAGAAAACCTGAACACTTGTCGACAACTAGATTTAGGAAGACCAACGTCGGGCCGTAGAACGGAGTGGAACGAGAAGAACAATAGGGTAAGGCCACCATTATTCGAAGCAATCAAGAAGGCTCTTACGCCGCCAACTGCCTCCCTTTGAGACCAGCAACCATGAGGCCCAGATCGGCGAGGAGACGAAGACTCATGTCGCCAGTAGTTTGCATGACCCGAGCACACTACAAATGCAAGGCCTTCTCCACGTCGTTGATGCGAGGCCGCACATCCACGTTGTCGTACCGGACAAGGCAGTGGTGCCCCTTTGTTGAGTGTCACGCCCCAGCCGAAGAAGGCGTCTCACGCCGCCATCCGCCTGGAGAGGATGAGAGAGATAGTATCGCTGTCGTGGATGCCGTGCAGGCTTCGTCTAGCGACGCCCTTTGGTGGCGGAAAGGAAAGGGAGGGACAAGAGGCGGGCGACCTTGGCTGCGGTGGCAAAAAGAGGGCTCCCGGTCACTCACGAGAGCAATAGGTAAAGAGTACTACTTCATGCACCAACGGCTGAACATCATGAGGAGCAGCAATAATATATATTAAGAAACACTGAGGAAGGACATCTTTATACATATGTTCGTCACTATCATACTATATGTTTCTTCCTTCTCTATTCTGAAATGCTCTGCAGATCTTGCCATTAATTTATCAAAATTTATCTTTAATCCATGAGACAAATTTGGCATGTGTCAACAAGTGTTAGGCCACTCCAACTGCCCATGACATATGGACAACTCATGTCCATCGTGGTCCGCGGCTGCCAAAATAAAGGTCCAACGCTCTACCACCCCGCGCGAGGCTGACGCTTCCGTTTCGGAGAAAACCCGGCCTAAACTCTGTATACATATATTTAATTATTTTTATATACATCAACTTTATATAAAGAATAGAAAATAAGTATACACGTGAAAACAGAAATAATATTGACTCCCAATGTTACAGATTATAAAGCCGGTGCCTATCCTAGATCTCAATTTGACCATCATAAAATTAATTGCATATCACTAAACGTAAATATCTAAACTTTCTAATAACATATATTTTATAATTTATAATTTATAATTTATATTGCGTTAGTTAAATTCATGATTAAAGATACTCGTAATTCTAAGGGCACCTCCAGCGGGCCGACCTATCTGGTCCGTGCGCGTCCGAAACGGTCCGCGTGGACAGATGGACAACCCACACACGTTCCAGCGGGGAAACGCAAACTGACTGACCAGTTCGCCCAACCCATCCATTCATCAAATAAGGGAATGGATACGTCGACGCGATGCTGCGCGGACACCGCTAGTATCCAGCCATCAGTCGTTGGGTCTGGTTTGTAAGTGTCACATATTGTTCATTCGGATCCGACCACTTACAAAAGGGCTCGCATAAACTGAAAATAAACGGCCGCTACTATGCCGGCCATACATGTCTACTCCCAGCCGCCAACGTCGTCCCCGTCCAAGGCCGCTCGTGCAGCCCATATAGCTTCTTCCTGGCGGCGTTGCCTGGCGATAGACCGGCGGCGTTCTCCCTGTGTTGGTCATCCCGGCGGCGGTCGTCCTGACGGCGGGCCAAGGCGGCGCTGAGCTCGACCGCCCAGTGCGCCCTCCTCTCCATCTCCGCTGGCGCCTGCTCCACCTTCACCGCCGCTGCCTCCGCCGCCACATGCGCCGCGTCAAGCAACATCATCGCTGTTGCGGCCAACCTCGACTTCCTCGCCGCGGACGATTCCTCGTCTCGCTCCCGACGGTCGAGGCCTCTTGCGGCGGACCTGCGGTGTGTCGTGCGCGCTTGCCAGTGGTCCTCCTCCTCCTTTCCCAGTAGGCCCCAAGCCATAGCTAAGGCCGCCGCCTCCGCCACGCATTCCTACTCCTCTGCATCATCGGCGGCGCGGTAGGTGTCGCCCTCCGCCTTCTCTCCACCGACTCCTTTGCTGCGGCGACATCGACCATTGCTGCCTTCATTGATGTCGTCGCTACTGTCACAGCCTCCCTGGTCGTCACCGCGGTGCGACCACGCTCTTGCACGACGATGTTGACTGCATTGCGCCACCGACCCCAAGAGTGTCATGGCCGTCTCGTCGCGTTCACGATGCACGGCCGCCGCGGCGGCCTCCTTGGCCACCGCTTGCTCCGCCTGCTGCAATGCCTGCTGAGCCGCCGCCTCGATCGCCTCCACCAGCGCTTGTTGTGCCACGTTGCCTTCATGCTCGAAGGCGGCCACCTTGTCGTCCGCCTGTATGCGGGCCATCTCCGTGGCCATGATCTCGACCTCGTCGTCGGACAGAGAGGGAGGCGGGCTAGGCACATCGCCCTGATGTGGTCCTAGTTGGCCATATTCCGGCGAGGCATGTGTTTCGTCGTCGATTGGGTGTGGTGGTCATCGCCGCGCCGGTGGGCGTTCTTATAGCAGTCGTCTTGCGCAGGAAATGGCTACCGGGCGCGCGAAGTTTTTCGGCCGTGGAAGGAAACAAGAAATGAGTGCGAGCGGGAAACCAGAGCCGCCGTGAGCGCGAACAAACCGGAAGCGTGCGAGGCCGGCGACGGCCATTAGCGTCACATCATCATTAGAGGCAGAGCGTCATCATTGGCAGCGGGCGGGGGAGGGAACTTTGGATCGGGCCGCTGGACGCACCACCCAACTAAAACGGACATACGCCCTAAACTATCTGCAGGCCGCCGAACCAAACAGACAGAAACAGAACTTTTGGATCTCAGCTTGACATACCCGTTATAAACGCGACAAGCAAAAAACAAAGAACGATAAAGGAAAACGGCAGCGGAGACACAAGATTTAACGTGGAAAACCCTTCCAACACAGAAGGGGAAAAAACCACGGGTGCCAGCCAGCAAATATTTCACTATATTAGGGAATATTTACAAACACCGTGGGTTATTTTGTAATCTGATAAACCCTAGCCGGCGGATTACAAGATGTATATATAGGCGGTGCCAATGATCCGTACCGTGGGGGCTGCCGTCCCCCGCACCCCCTTCGCAGGCGTCCCTGCAGGGCACGACGTATGAGCTAACTTCAGACTCCGATACGTTTCGGTGCACGCCTATCGACGACGGACCTTGCTCCACTCGTTAGAAGTTAGTCTCTGTACATGAATTTAAATCACAATATAACAATGTCCTAACGCTGGAGTACCGTGCGTCACGTGGGTCAAACGTAGCTCGATTGAGGTGTTGGAGCATGGGGACCTCTGGCGAGACTGACACCTGACTCGTGAGACGGATGGCACCGTTGCCAAGGGCAAAGACACGTCCATGCATGTCCATACGGCTACGCATGGCAGTGCACGACCAGAACGCCAGAGCGCGCGCGAGAAACTACTACTACTACTCGCTGCAAAGTGCTACGCGGGCCTCCTGCTGGTACAGCGTACATTCACAAAACTGGGCTGCGTATGAAATTACCTTAAATACTTTACTTAACGAGTCAACGTACATACATGAATGGCCTATTTGCAACTGTTGAGTGACATGTAGTTGGCGCCAACCCTCCCCGGGTGGCGGCGCCGGCCGAGCCACTCCGGGGAGCCCCCTCCTCACCGGCCTCTGGCCCCTCCTGCCCCTTCCCTCCCCTCGCCGCAGCCGGAGGTGTCGCCGGGCAAAGCCCGCGCGGCATGACGGTGGCAGGGGCTTCAGATGGCCGCGACCATGGGGGGTGGGGGGGCGCCCATGATCCCCTCTGGTGGTGGTGGTGCGCGGTGTCGGCGATCGGAAGGCGAGGCGACGGCGGTGGGGGTGTGGCCGGATCTTGGCCCTTGGGGCCTGGAGGCGGCCGGCTGTTGCGCCTTCTCCTCCGCGTGAAGAGATGCTCCGTCCGCATCATATGGGAGCCGGGGCGGCGGCCCCGGGCATGGTGGCGGCGACCTCCTCCCCGGAGGTGTACGACCTCGTTGGGATCTGGGGTGAGGGATCTTGGGATCCCACACAGATCTCCGGCGGTGAATATCCAGTCGACGACGAGTTTAGGGTGACGGGGCAACCGGTGAAAACCGTGCTTCGCTCTCGGGCTTGGAGGATGATGGTGGCATCGCTTGGCATCGTTACCTTGTGGAAGGCATCGTATTTGCTTATTCGTCACTCCACTCGGCGAGTTGGAGATGTGTGGATGCCGGTGAAAATCGTGCTCCGACCCTGGTCATGGCGGGCGACGTTATGCGGCGTTACCTTCTTGAAGGCATCGTTGTCGCAACCTGCATCTACTCACTCGTGCTGCTCTGGGGGAAACTCTAGATCTGGGTCTCTCGGATCGGACGATGGCGGCGCTACCTGCGTCATTCTACCTCTTGGGGCATCGTTTTTGGAGCAACCGTTGGATGTTGGCGGATGTTGGTGGAGTGGTATTCATCTAACACATTGTTGGCGCCGAGTGTCGATCGATGGCATGGTGCTATAGGGTATCGACGACGGATGCTGGATGATGTATGCATGCAGGATGGTGGAGCCGTCTGGCGTCATGGTGGAGCCGTCTAACATCCCAAAAATTTCAAAACAAAGAAAATGAATTTCCCTTTTTCCAAATTTTGGAACCAACAAAAACTTTTATTAAATTTAGTTGGATACATAGTGAGCATGCTTAAGTCTTGTGCTATTGCCATGATTCTTTGTTTATTGCTTGAACATGTTTCCAAAAACCCTAAACCCTAACCTTCTCAAAAACCAAATAGGAAGAAACTAAAATAAAATAAAAAGACATATGTGGGCATATAACTCTAGTATGCAAATCTTGACCAATACCCTTCTTACTTTTCTAAATGGTGGTGAACCCTTGTTAAACCTCACTAAACCCTAAAACTCACCCCTCCTTTCACCATCCAAGTTAAAACAAATTAAAAAGAAATTAAATAAGAAAAGGGCCTATGTGCCTATAACTATTTTTGTGAAACTTCTACCTAGACCTTTCTACCTTGATTAGATGCTTTGAAAACATCAACAAACCTAATCAAGTACTTACCCAATAAAAACCAAGGTGAAACAAAAAGAAATAAAAAGAAATTCAACATATGCATAGAGGCATATGTGGCACATAGCCATATTACCCAATTCTGACCTATGCCCTCCTACCTTACCCTAATGGTGTGAAACCACATATAAACCTACTCTAACCCCAAATGGACCCTAGATATTGCCCAAAGAAATCAAGTGAAACAAGAATAGAAAAAATGCAAAGTCACTCACATACACACTTAGCCAAATATGCAAATCTTTAACCAAGGCCACCATGGCTTGTCCCATTGCTTGGGAAACACTTATATATCAAAAACAAACACCTTTGCATCAAAGAAACACAATTCAAATCAAAGGAAAATTCAAATTCCACTTACATATGATCATGGTCACTTTGACACTTTATAATATCTTACCTACTTTGAACCCCTGGTTTGGAAAATTCTTAAACTAAACTTAGTCAACTCTTTCCACCTCATCCAAGACCATGTCAAGGTGAACAATTTTGATGTGGACCATTAAGGCTGACTCTGCCTAGGTTGACCAGAATAGAGATGCCAAGTGGAGACATTGAATTAAAAAGAAGATCACCTCATATTTGAAATTTTGCAAACCTTCACCAAATTGACCACTGATGACCCACAACTATAGGGGATCACAACAGTCTTCGAGGGAAGTATTACCCAATTTATTGATTCGACACAAGGGGAGACAAAGAATACTTGTAAGCCTTAACAATGAGTTGTCAATTCAGCTACTGGAACAGACTTGCTCGCAAGAGTTTATCGGAGCAACAATTTTGTAGCAGTAGGAATAGTGAAATAACAGCGCAGTGAAATAAAAATAGCAGTAGTGATTATAGTAAACAACAGGATTAAAATACTGTAGGGGGACTGATGAACGGGCGTTGCATGGATGAGAGAATTCATGTAACAATCATGGTAGGGAATTTGCAGGCAATAATAAAGCGGTATCCAAGTACTAATCAATCAATAAGCATGTGTTCCATATATAGTCGTACGTGCTCGTAATGAGAAACTTGCACAACATCTTTTGTCTTACCAGCCGGTGGCAGCCGGGCCTCTAGGGAAACTACTGGAAATTAAGGTACTCCTTTAATAGAGTACCGGAAAAGCATTAACATTCCGTGAACACATGTGATCCTCACATCACTACCATCCCCTCCGGTTGTCCCGATTTCTGTCACTTCGGGGCCATTGGTTCCGGACAGCAACGTGTGTATACAACTTGCAGGTAAGATCAATAAACAATGCATATCATGATGAAACAATAACATGTTCAGATCTGAGATCATGGCACTCGGGCCCTAGTGACAAGCATTAAGCATAACAAGTTGCAACAATATCATAAAAGTAACATCTACGGATACTAGGCACCATGCCCTAACAATCTTGTGACTATTACATGATCAATCTCATCCAATCCCTACCATCCCCTTCAGCCTACAGCGGGGAATTACTCACACATGGATGGGGGAAACATGGTTGGTCGATGGAGAGGCGTCGGTGGTGATGGCGGTGAAGATCCCTCCAATTCCTCCCCGTCGGAGCGCGAACGGAGTTTCTGGTCCCGAGGCGGAGTTTCGCGATGGCGGCGGCGCACCTGGATATCGACGTACCCCCTGGCATTTTTAGGTCGAAGGGACTTTGTAGTCGAAAGCGTCGGGGGCCGCCGAGGCGCCCACACAACAAGGCGGCGCGCCCTCCCCGGGCCGCGGGCTGCCTAGTGTGGGGGGCTCGGGCCCCACCTGCTTGCCCTTCTCGTCGCACAAAATAGGGCCTTTCGCATAAATTCCGAGGATTTTCCTGAAGTTGGATTTCTGCATAAAAACGAGACACCGAGCAATTCTGCTGAAACAGGCGTTAGTCCGCGTTAGTTGCATCCAAAATACACAAATTAGAGGCAAATCAATAGCAAAAGTGTTCGGGAAAGTAGATACGTTTTGGACGTATCAACTCCCCTAAGCTTAGCTTATTGCTTGTCCTCAAGCAATTCAATTAACAACTGAGTGCGATAAAAGAACTTTCACGAACACATTTGTTCATATGATGTAAATATTCTCATGATATGGCAAGTGCTTAAGCAATTCATAATAAGGTACATGCAAATAAAGTCATCTAGTAACTGTGTCAATCATAAAAGAGATACCAACAAACTAATAACAAGCATCATGAAACACTTCAATAAGCAGGATTGCAATGTTCATAGAAGGATATGATAAAGTGGTATCTCACTTGCCTGTATTTGTAACAAAACATAAATGCCCAGGCACCTCTGAAGTTCATAGAAAGACTAGAAGTAAATTTGTCAAAGATAAAAGCATCAAAGTTATACCACAGTTGATCATATTTTGGGACAAGCATATTATACTAAGAATGACAGTCATGCTCTCAAGGAAGTGCTCAAAAAAGGATGGTGACTCAACATAAAAGTAAAATATTGACCCTTCGCAGAGGGAAGCAGGATTAACATGTGCTAGAGCTTTTCATTTTTCAAAGACAGAAATAAAATTATTTTGAGAGGTGTTTGTTGTTGTCAACGAATGATAATGGGTACTCTAATCACCTCGCCAACCAGACTCTCAAGAGCGGCTCCCATAAAGGACGTTATCTCTACCAGCAAGGTAGATCATCCCTCTTCTCTTTGTTTACACATGTATTTTAGTTTCATTATGGATGACACTCCCCCAACCTTTGCTTACACAAGCCATGGCTAACCGAATCCTCGGTGCCTTCCAACATTCACATACCATGGGGAAGTGTCTATTTGCAGGTTAAGTTGCTTACTGATGAATCAGAGCAAAACACGTGAAGAGAATTATTAATGAAGGTTGATTAATTGGGGCTGGGAACCCCGTTGGCAAAATTATTGGATAAGCGGATGTGCCACTAGTCCATTGGTGAAAGTCTGTCCGGAGGAAATGACAAGGTTGAAAGATAAAACACCACATATTTCCTCATGAGCTATAAAACATTAACACAAATTGAGAAGTAGTTTGAAGGTTTTAAAGGTAGCACATGAGAATTTACTTGGAATGGTTTGAAATGCCATGCATAGGTATTTATGGTGGACACTTTGGAACAACTTGGTTTCAGGTGTTTGGAAACGAGCAGCGTTCCCGCTCAGTACAAGTGGAGGCTAGCAATAGACTGGGAAGCGACAATCAAGAGAGCAATAACTGTCATAATCATGCTTGCGACAAAATAAAATTAACGGAGGCATAAAAGTGATACAAGAACTCTGAAGCAAAGTAGAGTCGAGGCTTAATTGACTTTTGTTTAGTCATATGCATGCGTGAGCATGTGCCAAGTCGATTCAAGTGAATTATTCAGAGGAGGATACCACAATGTCATACCGATTTATGAATAAAACAATGCAAGCAAATATTCATGACATGCTACTCATTATTAATAAATTGGAACTAATCATGAGAGATCATAAACTACTAGACTTTCATTAAATGACATATACCTCACATGAACCAACTAAGCATGCTCACATGGATGAGTATATGTACAAAAATGAAAACAAATAGAGTTCATACCAGCCTCTCACCACAGTCAAATTGCCGTAGATCGTCATTATTGCCTTTCACTTGTGCATCTTGAATAATAATATGAAATGAAACCAAGCTCCAACCACCGGAGACCTCTGAACTCCCTAATGAACTTTACAAAACCAAAGAAGAACAACAAATATTTTTGGTGTTTTCGGGTTAGAAACAAGAACAAAAGGAAACAAGAAAACAAAGCAAAATCTTTTTGGGTTTTCTCATAGCAAACCAACGATAGCAAATAAAGTAAACTAAGAGCAAAGAACCAAATAAACAAATGGTGAAGAGAAACAACAGAAATATTTTTGGTATTTTTGTGTTTTAGGAAAGAAACAAAGCGAAAACAAGAGAATGCAAACTAACAGAAACACAGAAAAGCAGGATGACAGAAATCTGCCAAAACCTGACAGCAGTACAGAAATCGAAATTAACAAAAATCTTCCATTGCTCAGCTCAAAAAGTGTTCAACTAATGAAAGTTAGATAACAACCATGCTCAAAAATTTGCAACTCAAAATAACGTTCTGGCTGTGCGTACGAATTTTTTTGGTAACAGCACAGAATCTGTTTTTGGACAGCACTTCCCCAAATATCATCTCCCTCTCATTAGAAAACCACTCTAAGAAACTAAACAAGTATGTACAAGTATCCAGCAACCATAATATGCAAAGAATGAGTGATGCCGGTATACCTCCCCCCAAGCTTAGGATTTTGGCCTAAGTGGAGTTCATTCCCAACGAGGGTCGGGGTTCCACGCCGGTGGATCGTACATGGAGTGATAATAAGGCCCCTGCGCAGAAGAATGTCGTGGAGGCTCCACATGACCATAATGTTGATATGAAGAGCTTGCTGCATCGGATGAAGAGTCGAGGTGCTCCTCGGCCTCCTCCGTGCCGTCCCTTGCATGATGGCCTTCTCTTTCTATGTATGCATTTAGCTCATTTTCTGTGATCGACCACCCTTTCCTGGCATCAAGGTTAAGCAGAACAGGTGCAGGCAATCGTACTAGTTTTTCAATTTTCTTAGTTATTCTCCAATTTTTCTTATACAAAGTTATCCTATAATGCAGGTTGTTCAAATTAGATGCATCTGAAATAAACTCATGTTTAATCATGGAAACAACATCAAGTTTCTCCATGGAAAGCGGAATATCTAGATGGTGAGGTTCTACACCATGCATAGCTAATAAGCGAGAGGCGATAAGACCTCCACAAATTCCTCCCTTCTCACGGTTAGTAGCAAGTCTACAAGCTATTAAAGCACCCAAATTATAAGTCCTATCCTGTTGCAAAGCAGCGGCTAAGAAAGCCATATCTTGGACAGACAACTTACTCGCATGCTTTCTAGCAAGAACGCACTTTGTAACGAAATAAGCAAAGTAGCGGATAGCTGGGAGTTGAATGCTACTGATCTTACCACCATCATTGGAGAAACTTCTTCCATGATAAATCATTGTATAAAGATTCGAGAGCTCCCGCGGCGTTCCCCTGACCTTCTCGCAGGATCCCCACTGCGGCACTCTAATTGCTGCACAAAAATCACTAAAAGGCAAGTTGATAGTTTTGTTATAAATCTTGTATCGGACCATGGGGTTAGTTTGAGACCGATGAAATTCGAAATCCTGCACAACCGACACTGTTAGTTTAGCATATTGGTAAGGTTCACCAACAGTAAAACCTTCCAACCCTGCATTGGAAATCAGTGTTTGAACATCTTGCAGGATTCCTGCATTCCGCATAAAATCAGTGCATGGGTAATAAGAGGGGTATACTCCCTCTTCGCGGTGAACTCTCATGACTTGTTGCACCTCCAATTCTTGTTGATTTAGTTGGTGCCTACTCCCTTCCATTTTCTGAAATTTTTCAACAATCATTATAAAATTTGATTTCAAAGTATATAATTGAGGGGAACTACTATAGTAACTTGCTAGAGTACTAAACATGCATTAAAACTAATTTCTACCACTTAGAACAAGCATGCAAGCTCACTAAACATGTTACCTACAACAGCAAAATATTCAAGATATACTCAACCAAACAAAATTCTAATTGGATAATCAAAGGAGTCACATACCGGAGAGCAAATGTGCCAAATTTCAGACAGAAATCTGGGCTGAGCAAAGAGATCGAGAAATCTCGAGCTCTTGAGCAGAAACGCGAGTGAGAGAAAGTGAGTACGAGTTTTTTCGGGAGAGAGAAGAATGAGTGAAAGGGATGATGAAGTGGGGCAAAGAGGGGCCCACACACTGGGTGGCGCGCCTCTGCCGGCCGCGCCGGAGGTGCCACCCTGGGGTGCCCCACTGGTCATCCCCTGTGCTCCCATGTAGCCCTTCGAAAAATAAGACAAAGATAATTTTTGTAAATTTTTGAGAACTTCGAAAAATGCACATTTCTGGGTGTTAAATTAATTATTACTGCGTAGGAAAATGATTTCCAAAATATTAACAACTAAAGCATATTGCAAAACAAAAGGTGCTACAGCAAGTAAAACAAATGGAGGGAGAAAGAAAGAAAGAAATGTTGTTTAGCTCTCTTATGCATTAAAATATACTTGTTAACAAGGTTGATCAAGTCTTGCTACCAAATAAATTTTATATGACATAAGAAGAAATAAACCTCAAATCAATCATGTTACCTTATATTGAATTGATATGGATCCAATTACAAGAGTTTGATATTCTTCTTTAGGCTCATATATAGGACAATCAATGGATCCCACCTTGATAGTTTTCACATTAAAATTTGTATTAACTCCATATACTTTATCAATCCTCTTGGGAAAATAGACAGTATGTTCCTTATCATCAACATTGAAAGTAACCTTGCCTTTATTGCAATCAATAACAGCCCCTGCAGTATTAAGAAAGGGTCTTCCAAGAATAATGGACATATTATCATCTTCAGCATTTCCAACACAACAAAATCAGTTAATATCAAGCAATGTTGAGTAACTTGAACAGGAACATTTTCACATACACCAACAGGAATAGCAGAGATTTATCAGCCATTTGCAAAGATATATCATTGGTATCAACTTATCTAAATCAAGTCTCTTGTAAAGAGAAAAAGGCATTACACTAACTCCTGCTCCCAAATCACATAGAGCAGTTCTAACATAATTATTCTTGATGGAACAAGGAATAGTCGGTATACCTGGGTCTCCAAGCTTCTTTGGAACCTTACCATTAAAGGAGTAATTAGCGAGCATAGTGGAAATCTCCTCATTGGGAATTTTCCTTTTGTTAGAGACAATATCTTTCATATACTTTGAATAAGGAGGCAATTTAATAGCATCAGTCAAAGGGATTTGCAAAAATAAAGGTTTCATCCAATCACAAAATTTATTATAATGTTCCTCCTCTTTTGATTTTGGTTTCTTAGCAAGAAAAGGCATTTGCTCTTGAACCCAAGGTTCTCTTTCATTACCATGTTTCTTTGTAATAAATCTTCTTTAGTGTACTTCTTATTTTTATCATGATTTTCAGGTTCTTTTTCAATTTCTTCTTTATCGAGTATCATTCTTATCATTATCTTCCTCATGTTCATTACCACTTTCAGTTTCAGCATCAGAAATAGAAATACTATTAGGATCATTAACAGTTCAGAGGATTCTACAACAGTTTTATGTTTCTTCTTCTTTTTCTTAGAAGGACTACTAATTTCTTTAGTTCGTTGAGAATCTTGTTCAATTCTTTTGGGGTGCCCTTCAGGATATAGAGGATCCTGGGTAGAAACACCGCCTCTAGTTGTTACTTCATAAACTTGTTTCTCTTCATGATTATTTTTTAACAAGTCATTTTGCACTTTAGTGAGTTGATCAATTTGAGTTTGAATCATATTAAAATGTTTAGCAAGCATCTTAACATCATTGGAAGTTCTCTCCACAATATCATGCAATTTACCAATAGCTTGAGAATTTTCCATTAGATGATTCTCTACTCTCATATTAAAATTATTTTGCTTAACAATATAATTATCAAATTCATCTAAACATTGATCAGGAGGTTTTGAATACGGGATATCTCCTCTATCAAAGCGTTGAAGAGAATGTACCTCAATTGTGGATGAAGGGGGAATTATCTTACATAGGTCTTCTATTGGAGGAAAATTCTTCACATCTTCAGATTTAATACCCTTCTCCATAAGAGATTTCTTGGCTTCCCTCATATCTTCATCATTTAATTCAATCATACCCCTCTTCTTCAATATAGGTGTTGGGGTTGGTTCAGGTGTAGACCAATCATCATGATTTTTGCTTATCTTAGCCAATAATTCTTCAGCTTCGTCCGGAGTTCTTTTCCTGAAAACACAATCAGCACAACTATCCAGGTATGCCCTAGACTCAATGGTTAGTCCACTATAAAATATATCAAGTAAATCATGCTTTTCCAAATCATGTCCAGGCCGAGCTCTAATAAGAGAGCAAAATCTTGCCCAAGCCTCAGGCAATTTCTCTCCATCTTCTTGATCAAAGCTATAAATTCTCTGCAGAGCCATATGTTGAGCACTAGCGGGAAAGTATTTCCGAAAGAAAACATCAAGCAAACAACTTGGACTATTAATAGAATCAGGAGGCAAATTATTATACCAAATCTTAGCATCATCCTTTAATGAGAATGGGAAAATCTTAGCAACAAAATAAGTACGCATCTTAACATCATCAGAAAACAAGCTACTTAAAGTAGAAAGCTCATTCATATGTTCTACAACACTCTCTTTTTCAGTACCACAAAAGGGTGTTTTCTCTACAATAGATATATGAGATAAATCAAGAGAAAAGTCATAATATTTATCCTTAATGTTTATAGGAGATGTGGCAAATTTAGGATCAGGAGACAGTTTATATCTAACAGCATGTTGTGCAATAAGCTTTTTAAGGTTACTTGTACTAGTAGTAGCATTGCATTTATCAATAAAATCATCATCAAGTTCCACATAATCTTCATCAAGATCATCAATCTCAGGTGAATTAACAGGTGTAACAGTATTTTCATTAGGAGTTTCAGTATTTTCAATTTGTCTAGACCTAGCAATTGTAGCATCTAGAAAAGGACCTAATGAACCAGCATTATCAAGCACAGTAGAAGCATCATCAAAATTATCAGAGGAATTTTCAGATTCAGCAGAAATACCAACACGTGAAGCTTGTGGTGGTGAAACAAGTTGACTTATCACAGATGGTGAATCAAGAGCAGCAGAGGTACTCAGAGTTGTACCTTTTCTTGTAGTGGATGGTAATATGGCGACCTTAGTATCGCGAGGTTTACCCATGATGGAGAATTTGCAGCGAACAATATCAATCCAAGTGAACTTGCAAATAAAGCTATGCTCCCCGGCAACGGCGCCATAAAATAGTCTTGATGACCCACAAGTATAGGGGATCGCAACAGTCTTCGAGGGAAGTATTACCCAATTTATTGATTCGACACAAGGGGAGACAAAGAATACTTGTAAGCCTTAACAGCGGAGTTGTCAATTCAGCTGCACCTGGAAACATACTTGCTCGCAAGAGTTTATCAGTAGCAACAGTTTTATAGCAGTAGGAATACACTAGTGGAGAAGAGGCCTTTGGTCCCAAGCAAATGACCCACTGCTGAACCAAACCGGGTCCAATGCCCCCATTGGACCCGGTTCGTTTCTGCCCAGGACGACCCCACCCGCTGGCGCCTGTCCTGTAGCGGCCTTTGGACCCGGTTTGTCATACAAACCGGGTCCAAAGGGTCCACCCGCAGGGCGCGGCAGGCCGTGTCAGCCTGGGGAACCCTTTAGTCCCGGTTTGTATGACAAACCGGGTCCAAAGGCCCCCCTCTGGCTATATAACCTTGCCCCTGCCCAAGTGTGAGCCACACTTAGCCATTTTTTCACTATCTTCACAAGAGGGTGTATTGCTCTCCTCTCTTCTTCACATGCACAAGAGGTGTTTGATGAAATGCTTAAGAGGATTTGCCACTTGAGTTTACACAAATCAAGCCACACTTAACTTGCTTTTTTCTTCTTCATCGAGGTTAACAACTTTATCCTTTTCATCTGCAATTGATAAAATGCATGTGTATATATACATCGTGATGTTCTGTAATGGTTTTGATCAGCTTAATTATATCATGCAGATGAATCGGCAATGGATGTACATTGACCGACGGTTTGACGAGTTCACTGCGGGCCTGGATAATTTTATGGCCGTGGCGGA
Source organism: Lolium multiflorum (assembly GCA_030979885.1). Lineage (NCBI taxonomy): Eukaryota > Viridiplantae > Streptophyta > Magnoliopsida > Poales > Poaceae > Lolium > Lolium multiflorum. Next base: position 91,248,624 of record CM061749.1, read on the forward strand.
GGCAAACAAACATGGTGGCTTCATGTATTGTCCATGTGTGGACTGCAAGAATACCGTAAATTACGCTCGCTCGAGTCTCATTCACAGCCACCTTCTGCGATCCGGTTTCATGCCCAGTTACTATTGTTGGACCAAGCACGGAGAAAGAGGGGTTATGATGGAAGACAATGACGAAGAGGAAGAGGATGATGACGGTTATCCCAATTTCCCTGAATACGATGATACTGCAGAAGGCAATGAAGACAATGAAGTAGAAGATCAAGAGGCACCAGATGAGCCTGCTGATGATGATCTTGGCCGGGCCATTGCTGATGCAAGGAGAGAATGTGAAACTGAAAAGGAAAGGTTGGCCTTCGACAAGATGATAGAAGATCACAACAAATTGTTATACCCAACTTGCGAAGATGGCCATAAAAAGCTAGGCAGCACACTGGAATTGTTGCAATGGAAGGCAGAGAACGGTGTCACTGACTCAGGATTTGGAAAGTTGCTGACAATAATTAAGAGGAAGCTTCCAAGGGGTAACGAATTGCCCGCCAGTACGTACGAAGCGAAGAAGATTGTCTGCCCTCTAGGATTAGATGTGCAAAAGATACATGCATGCATTAATGACTGCATCCTCTACCGCGATGAGTACGAGAATTTGGATGCATGTCCGGTGTGCACTGCATTGCGGTATAAGATCAGACGAGATGACCCTGGTGATGTTGAGGGCGAGCGCCCCAGGAAGAGGGTTCCTGCCAAGGTTATGTGGTATGCTCCTATAATACCACGGCTGAAACGCTTGTTCAGGAATAAAGAGCATGCTAGGTTGTTGCGATGGCACAAAGAAGACCGTAAGAAAGACGTGATGTTGAGGCACCCTGCTGATGGATCCCAATGGAGAAAAATCGATAGAGAGTTCCCAAACTTTGCACAGGATGCAAGGAACTTAAGGTTTGGTCTCAGTACAGATGGCATGAATCCTTTTGGAGAGCAGAGCTGCAGCCATAGCACCTGGCCTGTGACTCTTTGTATATATAACCTTCCTCCTTGGTTGTGCATGAAGCGGAAGTTCATTATGATGCCAGTGCTCATACAAGGCCCGAAGCAACCCGGGAACGACATTGATGTGTACCTGAAGCCATTAGTCGAAGAACTTCTACAGCTGTGGTCCCTAGCAGGTGTACGTGTGTGGGACGAGCACAAGCAGGAGGAATTTGACCTAAGAGCGATGCTTTTCGTAACCATCAATGACTGGCCTGCTCTTGGTAACATTTCAGGACAGTCAAACAAGGGATACAATGCATGCACACACTGTTTACATGAGCTCGAAGGTGATTATTTGGAAAAAGGTCAGAAGGTCGTGTACCTGGGGCATCGTCGATTTCTTAGGATTACCCATCCCGTAAGAAAGAAAGGCAAGCATTACAACGGTGAGGCTGATCACCGGAGGAAGCCTCCCCATCGTGATGGTGTTGATATATTTGGTATGGTCAAGGATCTAGATGTAATATTTGGAAAGGGTCCTGGCGGACGGTCTGTTCCGAATGACGATGCCGGACACGCGCCCATGTGGAAGAAGAAATCTATATTTTGGGATCTACCCTATTGGGAAGTCTTAGAGGTCCGCTCTTCAATCGATGTGATGCACGTGACGAAGAATCTTTGCGTGAACCTGCTAGGCTTTCTGGGTGTGTACGGGAAGACAAAAGATACACCAGAAGCACGGGAGGACCAGCAACGTTGGAAAGACCCCAAAAATCTGCATGAGAGAGTTAAAGGACGTCATTTATCCAGCTACGCTCTTACAAAAGCAGAGAAGGAAATATTTTTTGAATGTCTTAGCAGTATCAAGGTCCCGTCTGGCTTCTCCTCCAATATAAAGGGAATAATAAATATGGAGAAGAAAACATTCCAGAACCTGAAGTCTCATGACTGCCACGTGATAATGACACAGTTGCTTCCGATTGCATTGAGGGGGCTTCTACCGGAAAATGTTCGACTGCCCATTGTGAAGCTATGTGCATTCCTCAATGCAATTTCTCAGAAGGTAATAAACCCGGAAATTCTACCGAGGTTGCAGAATGATGTGGTCCAATGTCTCGTTAGTTTTGAGCTGGTGTTCCCACCATCCTTCTTCAATATTATGACACATCTCCTCGTTCACCTGGTCGATGAGATTTCCATTCTCGGTCCTGTGTTTCTACACAATATGTTCCCCTTCGAGAGGTTCATGGGAGTCTTGAAGAAATATGTTCATAACCGTGCTAGGCCAGAAGGAAGCATCTCCAAGGGCTATGGAACAGAGGAGGTCATTGAATTCTGTGTTGACTTTATTCCTGACCTTAAGCCGATTGGTGTTCCTGAATCGCGGCATGAAGGGAGACTAAGTGGAAAAGGCACGCTAGGAAGGAAATCAATGATATGTAGGGACGGGATTTCTTTGACTCAAGCACACTACACAGTTCTACAAAGTTCCACCATGGTGGCTCCGTATATCGGTGACCACAAGAACTTTCTACGCTCCCAGAACCCGGGGCAGTCGAACGATTGGATTAGACGTGAACACATGTCGACTTTCGGCGGTTGGTTGCAAAAACATCTCCTGAATAACGAAGATATTGATGATCAGCTGTACTTGCTGGCCCAGACACCATCTTCGACTGTAGTGACTTTCCAAGGGTACGAGATAAATGGGAATACATTTTACACGATCGCCCAAGATAAAAAGAGCACCAACCAAAACAGTGGTGTCCGCTTTGATGCAATAATGAATGAAGGCCCAAATGACACATATTATGGTTACATAGAGGATATCTGGGAACTTGAGTATGGACCTTCTTTTAAGGTCCCTTTGTTTAGGTGCAAATGGGTCAACAAAACAGGAGGCGGGGTTCAGGTAGACAAGTTGTATGGAATGACAACAGTGGATCTCAACAATCTTGGGTATAGAGACGAACCATTCGTCCTAGCCAAGGATGTGGCCCAGGTTTTCTATGTGAAGGATATGTCTACCAAACCAAGAAAAAGGAAACATAAGGAAACAAATACATCAAACGATGAGCCAAAGCGCCACATAGTTCTTTCTGGAAAAAGAAACATCGTGGGAGTGGAGGACAAGACAGACATGTCAGAAGATTATAATCAGTTTGATGAAATTCCACCCTTCAGAGTGAACATTGATCCAAGCATCAAGTTAAATGATGAAGATGCTCCATGGTTAAGGCCGAAGAAGATTAAATGATGAAGATGCTCCATGGCACAAATGAGTATCTCAACATGGCAATCAATTTCCCATTTATTTTTGTGTAATCATTTAACTGTATGTAAGATATGAAAAGTGGAGATGTGGTTGGCTTTTTGTACCATATATATAGAGGAGATGTAGTCGTTCACGGGTTTGCAGGGGAAAAATTCCGAGGCGCAGTTTCCGAAGATGCCGTAGGGCATGTGCACCAACAACATCTTCGAGAAACTGCGCCACGGGAGATTTCCCAACCCTTTCCCCAACACTATTAGAGGAGATGTAGTCGTTCAGGGGCTTGCAGGAAAAAATTCCGAGGAGCAACTTCCGAAGATGCCGTAAGGCTTGTGCACCAACGACATCTTCGAGAAGTTGCGCCACGGGAGATTTCCCAACCCTTTCCCCAACACTGTTAGAGGAGATGTAGTCGTTCAGGGCTTCCGAGGAGCAGCTTCCGAAGATGCCGTAGGGCGTGTGCACCAACAACATCTTCGAGAAGCTGCGCCACGGGAGATTTTCCAATCCATGGGAATGAATCTCTGCTTGGCTTGTTGATCTGCTTGGCAAGCCGTATCGATGCTCCTTTTATAGGCACAGCACCGCTTCTACTCGACAGGGCGTCGTGCGCTACATGCTTTATCTCATCGAGCAGTGCGTCCACCCATGCGTTCTTATCCTGCCGACATCTTTAGTCCCGGTTGTACCCACCAGCCGGGACTAAAGGTTACCCACACGTCCTTATCCCACCGACAGTTTTGTTAGATGACAAAAAAGGATCTTTCGTCCCGGTTGTACCCACCAGCCGGGACTAAAGGTTACCCACACGTCTTTATCCCACCGACAATTTTGTTAGATGACAAAAAAAGGATCTTTCGTCCCGGTTGTACCCACCAGCCGGGACTAAAGGTTACCCACACGTCTTTATCCCACCGACAGTTTTTGGCGCCACTGCGTTCCCGCCTATTTTTCTTCCCGCGCTTTCCACTGCTTCCCGCCTCCGTCCTCCCGCCATTTTTTCACTATATATATGTTGGCTTGGCCTCCATTTACATATCACATCTAGACTCATATCTGCAAACCTCATCACCAGGTCACATGGCTTCCATCGTATCTCTAACCCTCCGGGAGGCGGAGGCGCTTTGCGCGTCGAACTACCCCTGCCCGCCGGGCTACCGCGTCCCTACCGGCTGGTTGCTGAGCGTCGGAGGGGTACCGGTCCCTCCTGTCCCTCTAGGTGTGGCGCGCGAGATGGCCATCACGAACCACTACTACTTCGAGCTCACGCCAGAGCAGCGGAGGAATCCCCAGTGGCATCCCGACTACAGCCCGACTTGGGAGAGCTTCTTCATCAATCGGCGTGAGAGGGCGCTCGCCAGGCACGAGGACGGCGGCCCGCCTCCTTCGAACTTCAACGAGGCCGGCCGTCGGCTGTGGTGGCGCGACCGAACTCTCCAGGGCGTCATGGCCCACCGTGGCCCCCGCCTGCGCTACCCTCAGTCCCAGCCCACGCGTGCTCTCCCGCCGAGGTTTGACTACCGCGACCCCGATGCCAGCGACGATGATGACGGCGACTACGACGACTACAGTGGCGAGTACTATAGGGCCAGGCACGAGTATGACTGAATGACTCGAACAGTCGAATCTGGCCATGTATCTTAATTAATTTTCAGTTGAGCTAGGCACGAGTACTATAGGGCTAGGCACGAGTACTATCTGGCCATGTATCTTAATTAATTTTCAGTTGAGTTCTGTACTTTAATTCCACATGTAATCTGGCGGTGTTGTCGACGTCGTTGGGGAACTGTCTCGGTCCAAATGTCGTCCCACCGAGGGTCGTTGTCGGCCCAAGTTGTATTCGGGTTATCGAGCTCGAACACGGCGACGGCCCGACGATGGCGCCTGTTGGACCTGCGTTGTGCCCGGAGGTCAGCGAAGAACGCGGCGGTGTTGTCGACGTCGTTGGGGAACTGCGCCCTCCACTGGCGCATCAACTCCTCGTCGTGCTCGGCGATTGCGATCCGGCGCTGCACCTGGCGGTGGCGGCGACGGTCCTCGTCGTCGACGAGGCACGGCGTCGGCGCGAGGAACTCCGCCTCCTCTAGCGATTCGACGTCTGGGAAGTTCATGTCGCACCGTGGCCGCCGAAATCGCCATGCGGCCGCGTCGTAAGCGCGCGCCGCCAGCTCCGGGGTGTTGTACGTGCCGAGGGTGAGCCGGAAGCCACCGGCACGCATCTCGGCGTAGAACCTACCGTTCGGCCGCGCTCGGACGCCACGGAAACCGGACGAGCCGCGACGGCGCGGCGGCATCCCGGCGACGAATGAACGGAGGCGACGGCGACGTGTGGTTCCGCGCGCACGCGGCGCTTTATAGCACAGCGACGCGGCAAGTTTGGCGACAGGTGGCGCGGGGAAGCGGCGGGGCGTGGCACGTGGAAGCGGCGGCGACAGGTGGCGCGGGGAAGCGGCGGGGCGTGGCACGTGGAAGCGGGATCTACACGTCGCACGGCGGTGGCGGCGGGGCGAGGCACGTGGAAGCGGCGGCGACACGTGGCACGGGGAAGGGACACGTGTGGCGGTGGCGGTGGTGGGCAGTACACGGCGGTGGCCCGTACATGGCGGTGACGGTGGTGGCCAGGCGGTGGCGGTGGCGGTGGTGGGCGACACGGCGGTGCCGACGGTGGCCAGACACGGCGGTGGCGGTGGTGGGCAGTATGGCGGTGGCCACTACATGGCGGTGACGGTGGTGGCCAGGCGGTGGCGGTGTGGTGGGCAGTACACGGCGGTGCCGACGGTGGCCAGTACACGGCGGTGGCGGTGGTGGGCAGGTGGCGGTGGCCCACATGGTGACTGTGGCCAGGCGGTGGCGGTGCGGTGGCTTTTTTTCATTTGAAATAAGGCGGGAATGAAATTTTTTAAAAAAATTTGGCCTTTGGACCCGGTTCTAAAGGCCTTTTGCGCCGCAGCGAAACGCAGCAAAAAGGCCTTTAGTCCCGGTTTGTTTTACAAACCGGGTCCAAAGGTTTTGGACCCGGTTTGTAAACGCCCCAAAGGGTGGAGATAAAAGAAAGGACTTCGCTCGGCGGCGATCAATCCCGCGAGACAAGCGCGCCACGCCGCCAGCTGCCCAACTGCCGCGCGCCCACGCCGCGCCGCTGCCGCCGCGCGCCATCGCCGCCTTCCCGCCGCGCCCGCCTCCGCGCGCCGCTCGCGCCTCCGCCGCGCCCGCCTCGCTCCGCCTCGCGCACGTCGCCGCCCGCCACTCCTCGCCCGCGCCACCGCGCCGCTCCGCCGCGCTTCGCCTCCGCTCTCTCGCCGCCGCATCGCGCCGCCGACCCCGCCGCCACCGCTCCTCTCCCTCCGCGTAAGCCTCCTCGCCGATCCGCTTTTTTTTCATTTGTTAGATTATAGTGTATAGTTAGTTTGTTAGAAAAATTAGTGTAGTTAGTTTGTTAGTAAAATTTAGTGAAAAAAAAATAGTGTAGTTAGTGTGTTAGAAAAATTAGTGTAGTTAGTTTGTTAGTAAAATTTAGTGAAAAAAAAATAGTGTAGTTAGTGTGTTAGAAAAATTAGTGTAGTTAGTTTGTTAGTAAAATTTAGTGAAAAAAAAATAGTGTAGTTAGTGTGTTAGAAAAATTAGTGTTAGTAAAATTAGTTAGAGAAAAGTTAGAAAATTAGTTAGTTAGTGTTAGTAAAATTAGTTAGAAAAAAGTTAGTAAAATTAGTTAGGAAAAAGTTAGAAAAGTTAGAAAATAGATTCATTTGTGTCGGCGCCGCCCCCCGCGCGCGCCGACGACTTAGACCGTGGCGGTGCCGAGTCCGTAGCGGTGCCGCCGCGACATAGACTTAGGGTCGCGAAATAGAGAAAGAGCGAGCGAGGAGGAGCGCCGAGTCCGTGGCGGTGCCGGTACTGCCGGCGCCCCTGCCGACGCCCCCAAAACATGAACCCGATCTATGTATGCATGTAACTGCAGTATCTGCTTTCAGCACTATATTATCGATCCTTAGTTAAGAACTACACATATGTAACTCCATTTTCAGTTTTCTGCATTATCCTTAATTTGATCATATGATGGTTCCTATGTATAGCTTGCAGGTCGTTGTAGAAAGCATGGAGAGAGATGAAATTCAAGAAAATTTCATGGAGGAACTCATAGCAAACGGTACTCTGGATGATCGCGACGATGTCACCGCAACTTATTTGAATGACTCCGGTGAGGGAGCGGAGAATATTGAGGAAGAAGATCCTAGTGGCGCCGGTGAGGAACAAGATCATCATAATGGCTCCCGAACTGTAGTTATCACCGAGGTATATAAACTAATTAAGCCGCTGTTGATCGACTAGATGCATTAACTAATTAAATTGTACTGACTATGAATTATTTCTTTTTTAGCCCTCCGGATCGAGCACTTCTTCTGTAAAGTCGAGGAAGCGAGGCCCGGCCAAAAAGTTGGATGACGGTGTTAGGCACGACATCACCCACATCGAAAAGGATGGTAAACCGATTGCTCCAGAGAAAGGTGCAAAGGCATTTATAGCTCAATGCGGAGTGCTTGTTAGGGACCACGTCCCGATCACCGTTCGAGAATGGCACAAGCCGAAGGGACTAGTGCTGTCTGCAGAGGAAGAAGGTCAAGGTCTTTATATCGATGATGTAGCCAAAAACAGCATTATGGACAAGCTCATGTCACATTTCAACATAGTACCCGAAGAGGGGGGTGACGCTGAAAAGGCCAAGATGGAGCAGGCCCTCCGCGAGTTTGGCAAGAAGAAGATGGCCGAACTATTCAAGAGCCACAAGAAAAGATTGCGCCGCCTTATCAAGATAGAGAAGACTCCGGACAATGAGAAGGTAAAAACTCACTGGGAAGAATTCGTGAAGTACAGCACGGAGTCAGAAGAATTTAAGAGAAGGTCGGAAATAAATAAGGCAAATGCTGCGTTGAAGCTATATCACCAAATTCTGGGTCCAGGTGGATACAGGGCTAACCGTCCTAAGTGGCAGGCAGCTGAGGCGGAACTGACCAAGAAAGGGATCAGATTAGGGACACACGGTTGGATCGAACGGTGCAAGGAGTGGTTCTACGGGATTGGGGGAACGTTGGATCCAGAAACAGGGAAGTGCATCTATAAGAAAGCTCATCTGAAGGTTCCCATTGATGCCCTGGAAAAGGCACATAGGGACGTGGAGGCGGGGTTGTTCCAGCCCGAAAGAGAGAACGATGAGCTGACACGCGCCCTTGGGAACAAAGAACATGGCGGACGAACACGAGGCACAGCAGGCTCCGTTCCGTGGAAGTATGGCTTTCCTGCGGAAAGGAAGAGATTTCCTGATAAAAGCCATGAGAGGAGGAAGGCAAGGGAAACAGACCGCCTGGCTAACTTAGAGGAGGATTTTAGCACCATCAAAGCCCAATTCACCATTGTAACCCAAGTACTTACATCTCAGATGGCTCAGGGGCAGGCTGTAGATCCTGCATTGCTCAATGCCATCGCCCCGCTGCAATCTCAACCACACCGGAAAAGCAGCGTGGCTTCCTCTCAGCAGGTGGATGATGATGATGATGACCAGGTGGTCGAGCCTCCTCGCTACCCCCCCGTGGATGATCTCACTGAGAGCCGTCCTTGTGAGCTGCATGTTAAAGTTTTCAACCTATCCTTCAAGGCGGCGGTCGGCATCTTCTTACCTACAAGGTCTTACCATTGCCGTCCGGTCCAAGACGACTTTGCTGTTGTGATGGTGGATGAAGTGTTGAGAGATTATGAGGGGATGGTGCTTGAGCACCCTGCAGGTGAAGATGGGGAAATCAAAGAACTGGGAGAAGCCCGTAGAACCACCGTGCAATGGCGGAAGGAGAACATTGTGTTTCCAGGTGAGAAGCCACCAAGCAGGCCACCTCCTCCGCCTCCTCCGCCACCTGCAGGGTCTCCTCCGCGTGATGAGTCTCCTCCGCGTGATGATTCTCCTATGCGCGATGATGATTCCCCTGTGCATGAGCAGTCTCCTCCGCGTGAAAACACTCCGGCGCCGCCTCCTCCTCCTCGTCAGGAGACTCCGCCGCCTCCACCTAAGCAAAAGAGGAAGCTAACCGGGGCACCTCCTACAGCTCCGAAGAGATCATCAACTCCGATGAGGGCACAGACTCCAGAGTTGTTACCACATCAGCAGACTGAAGAGCAAAAGGCGTTTCTTGCGCCGAAGAAGATGTTTATTAAACCGCAAACAATGAAGCACTTTGCCGAGACGAGAATGAAGAGACCTGAGCTGAGATCTGATCATGACCGCTCTCTTGGACAGTCCTATAGAGCGAGCAAAGAAGCAAAAAAAGTCGCCCAGCTTGGACAGCAGGACAATCAGGCCATAGCCCACTTCGTCGTGCAGCCCTATGATGATCCAGAGACGGCATCGATGATCGAACGGGAGGCTAGAGCTCAGGGAGCATCAGTTGATTACGAAGATTACTATCCCACGGCTCAAGTGGTAAACACGTATAGATACGGAAAAGATCTCGTCAAACCTGGCGAGCTCGCGCGTCTAGGTACTCAGATGCGAAGGTTGCATGACTGGTACCTGAAAGCCTGTCGAAGAGGTGATCGCTACCTCACGGTGTATCTTAGAGATGAGCATTACTTCCGGGGGAACGAGGAGATAAACCTTGAGTTAGAAGAACTGTTTCAGTTATTCAATCAAGACGCCCTCGACAAAGTTGCTACTGCCTGTAAGTGATTTATTTATGTAATTAAGTCTGTAGCTCAGCGCTCATTCATTTGCACTAACAATTATCCTCACTATATTCTTTGTGTACGCTATATATTTAATTATGCAGAATGAAGAAGCTCGAATGCAAAAGAGGCAAGCTCCTACCGCTGGGGTTCATAGACCCAGACACAGTTCATGAAGTTACGGTTCGAGACTTCGCCAAGGACACAGAGGACAACATGGTAATGTTTTTAGTGAAGCAAGCAGACAAAGAGGAAATATTTTTTCCCTACAACTTCAAGTGAGTGTTATATATAACATACATTATGCTTGTGCAGCTTCCACTTTATTCTCCTAATCATTGAGCTATGCTTGTGCAGTTTCCACTTTATTCTCCTTATCATTGATCTTCACAAAGGAGTCGTAAAGGTCATGGACTCGAAACGTAAAGAACATGCGGAATGGGCGGACATGACTGTCATCCTTCAGAGGTAATTTCAATCAATTTCGTATTGGCATCTTCATCTGTTCTAATTCGACGATATCATCAACTAATCATTAACTCATTTACTCATTATTTTTTGCCGGGGCAGGGCTTGGAAACGGTTCATCACTACTGTTCCGGGTAAATGGAAACCGGAGCTTACATTTGAAGATTACCCTGTAAGTAGTACTATATATATAGCTATGTCCGTGAAACTCTATGTATGATATTTACTTTCAATACGATGCTTGATTAATTATTAGTTTGATCGAACTATTTTTTCGTAAAGTGTATGTGGCAGGAACGTGGGAATAACTTATGTGGATACTACGTCTGCACCTTCATTCGTGACATGACCTGTCCCAAGGGTGGGGATGCCCAAATACATGCCACTCGTGTATGATAACAAATTCTCACAATTATCTTAATTAGTACCATCTATTGTATGATTTCCATTCATATATTGATCTCCTTTTTTAAATATAGATGATACGCCTGCGGGACAGTCTCATAACGGCGGATCAAATACGAGCAATTCAAGAGGAAATCGCGGGATTCTTTCTTACCGAGTGCATAACCCCAGGTGGAGAGCACTATGCGAAGGTCATAGCTAGGTGTTGAGCAACTTTGTAAAAGCTAATAGATTTAGTAAAGAGATCTGACTTGATATGCATGCATTACGTGTACTGTTGACGATGTCTATATATATTCACGACGATTTGTTTGTGGTTTCTTGAATGATATATATGCATTGCTGAAACTCTGCCGTGGCAGAGAAACGCCCTGTTTCTCTGCCGCGGCAGAGAAACGCTGGTACAGCCTAAACCTGTGCCGCGGCAGAGAAATAGCAATTCTCTGCCGCGGCAGAGGAACCTAGGCCCGGTTCGTACCACGAACCGGGACCAAAGGCCTTCCACCGCGAGCTTCCTGGCCGCACCACGTGTCGAGGCCTTTAGGCCCGGTTTATCTTTGAACCGGGACTAAAGGGTACCCCCTTTAGTCCCGCCTAGTTGGTCCCGGTTCGGGAACCGGGTCTAAAGGCCCAAATGGACCGGGCCTATTGCCCCGTTTTCCACTAGTGATAGTGAAATAACAGCGACAGTGAAATAAAAACAGCTGTAGTGATTATAGTAAACAACATGATTAAAATACTGTAGGCACAGGGACGGATGAACGGGCGTTGCATGGATGAGAGAATTCATGTAACAATCATGGTAGGGCATTTGCAGGTAATAATAAAGCGGTATCAAGTACTAATCAATCAATAGGCATGTGTTCCATATATAGTCGTACGTGCTCGCAATGAGAAACTTGCACAACATCTTTTGTCCTACCATCCGGTGGCAGCCGGGCCTCTAGGGAAACTACTGGAAATTAAGGTACTCCTTTTAATAGAGTACCGGAGCAAAGCATTAACACTCCATGAACACATGTGATCCTCACATCACTACCATCCCCTCCGGTTGTCCCGATTTCTGTCACTTCGGGGCCATTGGTTCCGGACAGCAACGTGTGTATACAACTTGCAGGTAAGATCAATAAACAATGCATATCATGATGAAACAATAACATGTTCAGATATGAGATCATGGCACTCGGGCCCTAGTGACAAGCATTAAGCATAACAAGTTGCAACAATATCATAAAAGTAACATCTACGGATACTAGGCACCATGCCCTAACAATCTTGTGACTATTACATGATCAATCTCATCCAATCCCTACCACCCCCTTCAGCCTACAGCGGGGAATTACTCACACATGGATGGGGGAAACATGGCTAGTCGATGGAGAGGCGTCGGTGGTGATGGCGGTGAAGATCCCCTCCAATTCCCCGTCCCCGGCGGAGCGCCGAACGGAGTTTGGTCCCGAGGCGGAGTTTCGCGATGGCGGCGGCGTACTGGATGGTCTCCGGAAAATATCGACGTACCCCCTGGCGTTTTTAGGTCGAAGGGATTTTGTAGTCGAAAGGGGAGCGTCGGGGGGCCGCCGACGCGCCCACACAACAAGCGGCGCGCCCTCCCCCGGGCCGCGCCGGCCTGGTGTGGGGGCCTCGGGCCCCCACCTTGCCCCTTCTGGCCGTCATTCTGGGAAAATTCCTTTCGCATAATTTTGATGTTGACCACAAAAGTTGACACTGCAGGTTGACCAGAAAGAGTTGCGTTAGTTGCATCCAAACTACACAAATTAGAGGCAAATCAATAGCGAAAGTGTTTGGGAAAGTAGATACGTTTTGGACGTATCAACCACCACCACCATCATTCTACCTCTTTGAATATATGAATGAGATGCACCAAAAAGATTTTCAAAATTCAAACAAAAATCTCTTGCGGCCATTTAACCGAACACCTTATGTGCACCATCCTACCAACTACATACACCCAAAAACCCAGCAGTTTATTGCCCTAACCATCCACCCTACCTCATCATCAGTACCTCTAGCAACCCCTTGCATCACTCCAGTACCAGAGACAGTAGGGTTTGCACAAAATGTTGAAGAAACATGTCATGCCGTGCATGGCATGACACACCACAAGCTCATCCTCTCTCGGGTCAACTCCTTGGCGCCCAACCATGTCACATCCCTTCTCCCCACTCCCCTCGACCTGCTGGTACACGCCAATGCCCGAGACATGCACCACACATGCCAGCATGACGCACGCCCAGACGTGCCATGCCACGCCAGAGCGCGCACGGCGAACGCCCTGGACACGCCAGTACGTCGCCCTCGTCCTCGTCGACCCCCCTCCCTCTCTCCTTCACCGAGAACCCCTGACCTCAGCTACCCCTGGACACGCTCATTGGCTCGCCGGTGCCCTGTAGCCGACGCCCACGACGATGACCTCCGCCGCAGTACTGCAAGGTCGCACAAGATGACGACCGCCTCGTCCACCCCCGACCTCGCCAGCACGCGCGTGACGATCACCAAGCACTGCTGCATCGTCCCCGCCTACTCCCCTGGCCCCGCATGACCTCCATCGCCACCGTCACCACTCACCTGCTCCGCGCCCACGGCCACCTCGCGTCGCTATAAAAGGAGCACGCCCCTGGACGATTTCAGCACACCATCGCCCTCCCCTCTCCTCTCTGAGCTTCCTCGCACCCTCTCCGCTCCACATTACTCAACACAGCCGCCCAATCGATCGCCGGAGCCCGCGGCGGTGCTGAGAAGGGCGCCATCGATTTTGGCCACCGTTGGAGCCGTCGTCGGTACCTGTCGCCTCGCCATCGTCCGCAACACCACTCTGCATCAACGCCGCCGTGCGCCGGAGCCCAGGGTTTCCGCCGATCCCCTACCTCCGCCGTGCCAGCCCCTGCCTCTCGTCGTCGACGACGACGACGATCGACCGTCGGATCAGCCTCTAATCCTACGGTTCACGTTAACAGGTACCGCTTCGGCGTTTAAAGCCGCTGACATGTAGACCCCCCTGTCAGGCGGCCCGCTCGCCTCAGACGCGTAGCTGGGCTGGCCCAACTCCCTCTCTCCCTTTCTGGCCCGTTGACTTTCCCGCCTCGGCCCACAGTTTGAATTCAAATTAAACTATTTCAATGAAATCCAATACCGGTGTGTTGTTAAAAATTGAATAACTCCAAATCTACCAAACCAAATTTGACCAATTTTATATATTTGGAAAGCTTATCAAAAGCTCTATCCAACTACACTAGTTTGAACCTTGGATCTGTTGTAGAATTAAAGTGACAAAAATATCAAGGCAGCGACTTTTGTGACTTCAAACCATTATTAAGAATCAACCGAAAATGATTTTGAGTTGATTCTAACTCCCATAAATCACATTACACTTGTACTAATTGTTTCTGCAAAAATATGCCATGCTTACTTTGAATGATCATGGCCTAGTTTAATTAAAGGACTTTATGGCTATTTCTAGTCAAAGATATTGTCCAAAACTATTAAGAAATCATATGGGAGTGTTTCTCTCATTTAAATCTTGTCACCACCAATTCAAAAGGAGGTAGAGACTCTGGTCATTTAGGTCTCATATGAATTGTTGGTGATATTAAATCTTTACCATGTTAGGATTAAATGGTATGAGGTGCTCACCTCATTTAAATCATTTTCTTAAATGATAAGTGTGAAGAGGTTGACTTTGGTCAACCTAGGTCACATATTATTCATGAGAGAAATTAAATCTTAATAAGATAATGAGAGGAAATTATTTTCTCAAAATAAAGAAATAGAATCACTAATAAATATTTCAATGAGAGGAAATTATTTCTCAAAGAATTAAATAGAAACCCTAAATTAATATTTGTAATGAGAGGAAATTATTTTTCTTTAAAAGAAAACAAAGTCAACCAACATGTTAAGAATGTGGTGATGCTAGAATAGCTTGTGTGAGCCATTTGTGTGATTAGTCTAGCACTTAAGTATTGTTTGGTGATTGTATCCTCGTATTCGTTTATAGACGCTAGTACCGGAGACTATCAAGAGGAGGAGGTTTTCTACCAAGAGGAAGAAGAAGAGAACTTTGATCACCACACCAACCAAGGCAAGCTAATATTCTTGCAAAGTGCAAAGCTCTACTAGAGCAAGGCACACTCACCAATTTACTTTATGCTTCATGATCCCATCCCAAGTTTTATTCTTACAAGCTTTTACTTTGATTATTATAACTTGCTTTTATAGTTAACTTTGGTCTAGAGATAGAATACTACAAGAGTAGCAAAGTTAGCCTAGAACAATCAAAGCTAGTTAGCACCCTCATGACTAGTTGCTAGTGCTAAATAAATAAAATTGACTACTTTAGATGGGAACATGTGAAATGACATGACTTTGAAAACCTTGGAATGAGAAGTCATTCTATTGAAAGATTTTGAAGGTGAATGTGACTTGTGAATGATATGGTGAACTTTACAAAAACTGATGGTTGGGTTCGGATGCGATACCATTCCAATTTTACAAGTACCCCCACAATACCTAATATGGGTAGGGCTTAACTGGAAGTTTATGTATCTTAGTATGGGTTCCCTCTAAACAAGCGTCATAGGGGTTATGCCGAGGCTGCCTCCGTGGAAATATGAACTGATGTGAAATGACGTGAATGAGGTGAATTGTCCGGACCAAGCCCTGTGCAGTTCCAGGCTGACCGTTTGTCTTCACTGGGAGGCCAAGCTCATGGGGAGAGGTGCCTATACTAGGGTATGTAAGTGAAAGGTTATGGTTGGTAGTCCGCACACGGAGTGTGATAAATCAGGGCCAGTTAACCCCGACGGATTATTGCAAATGTTGTGGCACAAGTGTACCTCTGCAGAGTGTAGAACTATTCGAATAGCCGTGTCCACGGTTACGGACGATTGGAAAGGCCATACTGTTCCGTCATCAGACCATTTTCAAAAAAAAAGTGACATATGACTGGTGACTTGAATTGAAAAGGGTGAATGGTGACTTTGACTCGAATCAAAACATAGTTGTGGGAATGACACTAATGTTCCCACTTGAGTTAGTTAGCAAATGAAGAGGTTTTTACTAAATGCTTATGAAATAAAATTGGCTTTATGCAAATAAACTTAGAGCTTAGCACCCCCTTACTATAGTTGATAGTGCTTACATTAGTATTAGTTTGCGAGTACTTTAAAAGTCCTCATGGCTTTGTCCCTGGCTATTCAAATGGCCAGACTATGAAGGAGAACAAAGCGACGAGGAAGATGGACAGCAGGACGTCTACGACAACTAGGATCACTCCTGACGTCAACAGTTGCCTGTGGAATAGATGGACCGCAACCGTTACTTCGCTTCCGCTATGTGTTTTGTAATAGGATCTCTAGATCCACTATGATGTATTAAGACTGGATCATGTGATCCCTCTATGTAAGACAATTATGGGTTGTAATGAATGATGTGTTGTGATATCAATCTATTATGTCTCGCAAAAACAATATTCCTGGGATTGCGATGAATGGCATAATAGGCATCTGGACTTAAAAATCCGGGTGTTGACAGCATGTCTTGCAAGGTTAATGCGATGATCTCTCTTGAAGATAGAGTCGAGGAAGACAGCGGTAGCAACTTCTGTGGCGTGTGCGTTGGCGTGCGCTGAGAGTCTGCTTGACTGGATGTGCTTCTCACCTGCTATTGGGCGGTTTGGGAAGGCATTTGGTTTTTTGGATGATGTGAGTTGGTGTATTGTCACCCCTTCATCCCACTGTAGGTTTAGTAAGGTGGCTTCGAGGTTGATCTTTTGTATTGTTCTTGTAAGGTTTTATGAATAATATAATAAAAAAGCGGTGTGCATCCTTTGGAGCCATCTCCATCGACTCACCACCATCTCCATCGCCGTTGCTGACTCCCATGGTGAGGAGTGAGTAGTTCTCCCTGAGGCTAAGGGATTTACCGGTAGCTATGTGGTCCATCTATCTATCTCTCCATGTATGATCTTTATGTGATCATGAGCTTTGTAATCTAGTTGAATAAGTAGATGTTATGCTTCAAGTGTTGTGTTACTCAAGTGATTTTATTATGTGATCTCCGGGGACACCTTGTCCCACGGTGTGAAGGTGAAGGTGTGCACACCGTGTTTGTTTGTTAAGCTTAATTTACAGAAATACTTATGAATTGTGGTGTCTAGTTAGTACCATCTTTGTATGCTCAAAGTGATAGCGTGAGACGTCCATAGATTAGGAATGCGAACTTTAAGAAGTGCTTATGCAGCCCTACGCAGTAAATTTGTGTTTGTTATCAAACCGAAGAGTGGTTCAGAGTAGCATAGTGAAGAGATAATATCTATGTATTTAATTATGGTATCATTGTTGAGAGTGTCCACTAATGAAAGTATGAACCCTAGGCCTTATTTCAATGCATTGAAACACCGTTTACAACCAGTTCTGCTACATGTTTGCTTGCTGCCATTTTTATTTCAGATTGCAATTACCACTCATAATCATTAATACTTGTATTTCAATATCTCTTCGCCGAACTAGTGCACATATACATCTGACAAGTGTATTGGGTGTGTTGGGGACACAAGAGACTTCTTGTATCGTAATTGTAGGATTACTTGAGAGGGATATCTTTGACCTCTACGTCCCTGAGTTCGACAAACCTTGGGTGATCCACTTAAGAGAAACTTGCTGCTGTTCTACAAACCTCTGCACTCGGAGGCCCAACACTGTGTACAAGAATAAAAGCGTGCGTAGAAATCACGCATGCACCGTCGTTGCTTCCTAACCCTGGTGCTGGTACTAGATGTGGGGCATGCCTTGAGGTGCCTACTGATGCTCCTTCTGCCTCTGCACATGTCGATCACGCGGACACGACAACCTTCTTCATGCAGATGCATGGTGCAACCTCCTTGTTGGGTGAACCTTGTTCAGTGCCGGCTCACAAGTCTGCTGCACGGGCTCCTTCATCACCGGCCACGTCGCATGCTTCTTGTGCATGCGCGTCATCGCCCACGTGCACCGGATCTTCTGCAACATCGTCGTGCTCCCTTGATCCTTGTTCTTCTGTGTTCTCACCGGCTGATTCGCCCGCATAGTCCTCACCACTCCTATCGTCGGGCTCAGATATGGAGCCCACACCGATAGCTGCCCTACATGACATAGTCCTGGAACCATCTGTTCCATTCCCGTTAGACTCCCTATTGCGGTGACCCAGCATACCACTGCATGTTGTAGTATACAAGTCGTTGATATGATCTTCATGAAGGGACTTCTTCACAAATATCACATCCCTCAGAGTGGTACAACAGAAACATTGCAGGTCATAACACTCGATAATATATATTACAATCATGGTCTTAACAAGTTGGTATTCTCACAGGTCCGATGAGAACACCCTACAACATAAGGTACTTAGTACAAACCAACTTAGATATGAAAAGAGCTCAGCAACTTATTTAAGTATGCCACTACGCTGCTCGGCTCTATGCTACTCAGGTATATCACTACTCCTCCACCTCCATGTCATCGGGTCCGTAGACTATCCCATAGTCTACGCCTTCAACTCCTCCGGAAAGATCAGGTTCCTCGTAGACCAGCTCGTAGCTTCCTCCTGGTACTCCATCGGTCATGGCCTCCACTTCCGTATCACAGTCTAGCAAGGGTGTCGAAATAAAGTGAGTACAGGGGTACTCAGCAAGTTCAAAAGAGTAAAAGGTGTTTGATGCACTAGCTACGACCTTCGATCAGAAAATCTTAGGTCAATGCATGTTTCGAAATCATTTCTTCAAAAGGTTTATTTTATTCTGAAAACTATGCCCGTCGTCTTCACAGGTTGACTAGAACTTCACGGAGTTCCTTTCCGCCGCGTTCGCAGCCCTTCCCGGAACAAGGAGTGACAGCCACAATTTAATACACTCTGCAGAGGTGCGTTACTTTTCCCATAAGAGATCTCACCCTTTTTGCCATCCGCAGGGACTTGCCCCCGTTCACACTTCCTTGGTGTGAGGCCAGGTATAAAGATCCAAGTCCACACCGCCTTCTCCGCGACCTCGCAGACCCACCCTTTTGTAAGTCTGTCCTCTCCTATATTTATGGGTAGACTAACCCAGGCACTTGTTCTCTCCTATACCATTAAGGTAGACTGAGCCGGACAACTTATATGCCCTGTTCTATACACCATAAATAGACTGATCCGGACAACCCTTACAATCCTTCATAGACCAATAATAAGTCTACCCTCTCCTGTATCTAATGGTAGACCGTGCAGGACCACATGTCCCCACCTTTACCAAAGATAGACTGATCCGGGCAACCCTTATTACCAGTCCGTTGGCATGCGAGAAAAAGATACAGCTGGCTTCCCCAGCCATTATAGATCTTATGGTCAACGCGATATGTACGGCGCTCGAATCACTGGACATTGGTACTTAGTCCTAGATGAATAGTACCCTTGCAATGGAACCTCCACCAATCAACACATACCATGGTTCCATTGCCAACCACATAGTCATATTCATAATTGGAAAAGTAACATTTCATTTTCAATGCAGGAATGATAAGTCATATAGTTTTGCATTAAATTAATAGAAAATACTCAAATTTGACATGAGCAAGGGTGAACTTGCCTGTGGACTGCGAGATAGTGCAGTTCAATGCGTTGATGGAACCTGGACCTCGGGTTCTGTAAAGAAGCATCATTGTCCGGTAAGGACAATGTTATAAAATCCAAATGATGCATGCATGGATGTATTATTTTATGTTGAATCCCTTTATCCCGATGAGTTATTACAATTTAGGGTTGAGTTAAGATTTATGCCTTTGGCAGTAATTTGCAACTGTTTTAATGTATAAAACACTTTAATTCACACAAGGTAACATAATTCAAAGCAAAACTACTTTATGTTGGTGATTCATTATTTATTCCAAAATAATTTGAAATAATAGAGTTGTCTCAATATTTTTGAGAATAAAAAGGATTAGAATATCTTCCTTTGGAAAATACCTTTTCAAATAGAAATGACTTGGAATAATAGAATTTCATTTTGAAATGTTTAAGAAATAAGTATTTAAACTTATTTGGGATTTTCCTTGATTTATTAATACAAGGAAATATAGTTTGAAATTCCAAATGTTTATTTTAAATTCATAAAATTCCCAAATTTAAATTTGTTTATTAAATTTTATTTCATATTTTATTCTTATCAAGAATAATTTTTTATTCACCAATCCAATTTTTAATGGATTTTTAGAGTTGTATTTTATTTATTAAAAATTGGTGAAATAATGGCCTTTTTCTAAATTGTGAAAAGACTAAAATACCCCCTGGACCCATATTGGGCCCAGCCCACTAACCTAAGCCCATGGGACAGCCCACTAAGGCGTGCCCATAGCGGCTCGGTGGAGCCGAACGGCCCACCGCTCTCACTCACTCGGCCCTCTCACTCTCCGTTCCTAACCCTAACTTCTCTCTCGCGACTCCCGTGGCGATGGCGTCGCCGCCATGGCCGCCGCCGTGCTCCGGCCGACTCCGAGCTCCTCCGCCGTAGCCACCTACCGAACCAGAACCGCCGCGAGCAGATCTATCGATCTGTCCGCGTGGTTTTCCCCATCTCTTCTCCTGGCGAATCGCCTCCGATCTGGATCTCGGGTGGAATCGCCTCGACGAACTCCGGCGAGATCACGTCCTCTCCGACGACGGGTGTGCCCCTGGGGTTGACTTGGCGCGGGTGCTGCTCGCAGTACTCGTGCCGTCGCCTCAGGTGCCGTGCTGTGGTGGTGTTGGTGCTCGTCGGCGTAACGCCGGCGCCTACCCTGGACTTGCAGCCGTTAGGGCCGCGCGAGCACTGCCTCGCCATGCCCTAGCCTCTGCTTCCAGGCGCAAGTAAGTGTTGCATCCACCTCTTCTCTGTGCGCCTCCTCTTGGTACTGTTCTTCTTCCTCCTCAAGCTCTGCTGCTCTCTGGTGATCCTGTGATCACCCAGAGCCATGCTATTCCTATGCAATTCGTCTGTGCTTGGATTGATTGCAAGTTCATGGTCCAATTACCATTTATTGGTACTGGCACATGCTGCTCGACATGCTGTTCATGTTGTTCTTGCTTCACTGCTGCTCCTAGCATGCTCTATACTTGCCATGCTCTACTGTGCTTGCTCAAGAGCTAACTATGCCATGCTATGCTTGGTTATGACTTGCTTATGCTCACTGGTCTATCATGCTTGCTTGTCTAGGTGTACTTGTGTTGCATCTGTGACACTTGTGTGTGTGCCAGAGGTGCCTGTGATATGCTTCAGTGCTACTCCTGCAAGCCAATGATCCATTGGATCATTCTTTGCTTGCTGGCTAACCTCTCTGTGTATCTTGGCTTGCTATGATTGATCCATTTGATCAATTGATTATCAGTGATGGCTTAATGGCTAATACTGTGGCTATAAATTAACTGTGTTGCTCAATAGTGTGCTACTGTTAGTACTGAGCATGGATCTGTGATAAATTCATGCTTGTATTAATTTGATTATGATGAACTGCTTGTGCAGTGATGATTTTAAATGACTTGCTTGGATATGAATTTGCTGTTCATAATTATTTAACAAGCAATTAAAGTCTGAATCCATTTCTGGATAGTGATGCTTTGTATTTGGCTTTCTCTCAATTGGTGCTAAGTGTGAAGTGACCTCAGTAGCCTTGCTACTGACTGGTTGCTCACATGGTTGGCTAGATCTGGTTGGCTACTCATCTTTGCTTGTATATTTGGGGATCATAGTAACTATGAATGCCAATATACTTGCCTGTGAAGAAATCTAGGGTTTCTGATGGTTGTATGCTTAGGATTTATTGTGTAGTCTTGGCTGCTAATCCTTGCCATCTACTGGTGCTATCTATGCATCAAATCTGGCTAGTGTGTGCATCTGTGCATATGTGCTAGTTTCTGTGCATAGGATCTGTACCTAGATGCTTTCTATTTTAGTGGCTTTTGACTGGCAGTAATCCTTGGTGAAAACCAAGTGATGATCTACCCATATGAGCATCTGCTCATCCCATGCTCATGCATATGATGGATTAGATCCATAGGATCTTTTCCAGGAACTAGGTATACCTTGTTCCAGCTCCTAGAAAGAAATATTTGGTTGATGCAGACTTGGGTTTGTGTCACAGCTCTTCACCTCCAGGTCTTGGATGATCTCCTCAGGTCACCATGATTCCTGGTGGTTGAGTGGTTTTGTATGGGTTGGTTCTGTTCTTGCTCAAGAACTGGATGAACTGAGCTTGTTCTTGCTTCACCCTTACCTGGTGAATTTTGTATCTGGTCGACTGGTTCTGGCTTCTAGGGTTTGTGCCCCTTTTATATGAACCCTACTTCTATCCTTGCATTGACACACAAGCCTGGCTTGCCTTGGTGACTAGGCTGATGCATTGCCTTGCTGTTGCTGCCTAGCACACTTGAGCTGTGTGCTCTCATATGCTGGAACTTGAGCCTCTGTGTGTGCTCAGGTTTGGTCTGCTGCTGCCCTTATCTTGTGTTGTCCATGGTTTTGGAACAGCACAAGTGTGCATGACACTTGGTTCTGTCCAAACTGAATATTTGTCTAACTCTAACATTCTGGCTAGTGTAGATGTTTTATTTTGCAGGTTTTTGAAGATGGACATGGCCATGAAGAGATATTTCAAGGCACATAGTCTAGATTTTAGTTTAGGAACTATATTGTAATCTTCATTTTTATTTCTGTTTATTATTCATCAATTCTTGTATCAAGATTCTGTAAAGACAATGTAATTTATGTTGTGATATCAATAAAGCTCAAGTTTTTGTTTATGAGCTTTTGCATTAAGTATTGTGTATATTCTTGATTAAATATTGTATTTGATACTCACTTTGAAATCCAAAATGATTTGAATATTATCTTGTGTTTGAATTATAAATTCATATTTATATTGTGTAATGCTTATTGTTTAATGCATTGACACTTGTCAAATGAAATCAATTCCCCAAATCAACAAGATACAAAAGAGATCATGTCGAAATTTCCCTAACTCACATTGCCTAACCCTAAGTGCAAAATGAGAGAGAACCTCGATCCCTCTTAGGTTTAGTTGCAATAAGGCGCGAAAATTTCCCCCGTTTTGCAATGAAATGCACATCCCATTTCTAAATCTACCCTTCGTTGTTCCTATGTTCTGGGTTATTACACCTATGTCCTATTACTCAGAGTCTTCGTGGAATTAATCTGCTGAAACAACACAATGATTGTACTATTTCTTGGTTGGCTACATGTATGGCTCAAGTGAATGTTGGTCCGACTGCTGAACCTCACCATTTTCATGCTGCTTTGGGCATTCCCCACTTGGCGCGAAGCTATGGAGACCGAGTATTATGCCTTGATAAAAATGTTACATGGCAGCTCACACCCCCTTGTTCTGGTATTAATGTTATTGATTCAAAGTGGGTATTAAAGGTCAAGCGACCTTCCAATGGCACTATTGAGCTATATAATGCTTGCCTGGTTGCCAAACAATGTTATGGTTTGCCTTGTGATGATACATTTAGTCCAGTGGTGAAGCCTACGACTATTCATTTGCTCCTTTCTCTTGCGCTCACACGTGGATGGTTATTATATCAGCTTGACATTCAGAATTACTTTCTTTATGATGTTCTTGAGGAGGGCGTTATTATGCGACAACCCCCTGGTTTTGACGATTCCGAGCAGCCTCATCATTTGTGTCGCTTGGTAAAGGCCCTTTATGGTTTTAAACAAGCTCATCGATCAGGGCGTGCTCGTCTTGCTTCTATTCTTCAACAGCAAGGGTTCTTGGCATCCACTAATGATGCATCATTGTTCATATGGCCTGATGTTACTCTATCTCCTTGTGTATGTTGATGACATTTCTAAGCACTTCTTCTTAGGCTATTGATCATCTCGTTCTTGGCCTTCGTTGGACTTTGCGTTTAAGGATTTGTACCACTTCATTATTTCCTTGGTATAGAGGTGGCTCGCCGTTCTGGAGGGTTGGCACTTACTAAGTGCAAGTACGCGTTTGATCTACTTCTCCCCGCTGGTATGTTCACTAGTAAAAGCCTTATAGGTAAGATCTTAGTTCTGTCACCACCAATGCGCCACGATAGTTTTGTGGCGCACTTGCTCGGTGCGCCACAAAAATAGCTTAATTTTGTGGCGCACCGAGAAAGAGTGCGCCACAGAAAGAAGGTGGGGCCCACAGGCTGACACCCCCAATCATTGGTTTCACTATTTCTATGGCGCACTGCACACGGTGCGCCACATAAGTGTGGCGCACCACCCACGCCATAGAAATAAGATATTCTGTGGCGCACGGGCTTAGTGCGCCACAGAAATAAGCTATTCTGTGGCGCACTAAGCCTGGTGCGCCACAGAATTAGCGAGCCAGATCTACAAAAGTGGCAACCTCCCACCTACCACACTACCCAAGCCATTCTTCTTCCTCCTTCATCTAGCTCGTCCCCCTTCTCTCTCATCCCATTTTGGCCATACTTTTCACTTGCTTGGGTATTTATTGCACTTACTTTGGTTGATACATAATTGGTGTTGAGGAGAAGGCTCTCCATACTCTCTCCTCCTCTCCAACTCATCGATCGCGGTCTCGTCTTGGTATCGAATCTACTAGGTGAGTAGTTGGAGGAGACATGCATATGGATCTTGTGTGGCCGTCGGTGTGTATGGATGCTTGTTGCAGGTGGAGCGCTTGTGTGTGTGCCGGTGTGGTGCATGGATGTTTGCCGAAATGTTGATTCATTTCCGTTTCGGCAAATTTTTGCACTACCCATATGTCCCACCTTTAGGAGAGGTCATGCCGAATTTTTCCGCTCCATGTATACCTTTAGGAGAGGTACGACCCATGCATGTGTGATTGGGTGTTGCGGTTCTAATTTCCTATTCTATGTATACCATTGGCAGGCAAGCATGGTCCTCTCGATGAGTTCCGCTCGAATCTCTAGATACAAGAAAGACGCGAAGGAGGACATGATTCGGAACAATAGGCACCAGATAAGATGTCCGTGTCGATCATGCAAACTCGAGCGCTGGATCAACCCTGATTCCGGACAACTGGAGGAGCACCTGCTGAGGCGCGGTTTCATGCACGACAACCAGGCGCGGCCGGCCCCATCAAATGGTGCGCATGAAGACCATGGCGAGCGAGACGACGAAGCACCACATGTCGGCGGAGACTATCATCATGAAGAAGAAGTCGGTGGAGAAGATCATCATGAAGAAGAAGATGCCGGCGGAGAAGCATGATGAAGAAGAAGATTCCGGCGCGACCCCGCTAATTTCGGCCTTGCGGGACTCTCATGTTCAAGATCTGCTCCTCCAGGAGACGAGCAACGATAGAGTTGCAGCTAGAGAGAGAGCCAAGCTGTCGCAAATGGAGAAAGACGGGATGACTCCGATCTTTCGTGGGTGCCGTCCGCAGGATACGCGCTTGCATGTAACGCTTGATTACCTGCAGATGAAGACGCAGAACAAGTGGACCGATTCCAGCTTCAGCAAGAACTTGAAATTCTGGCACGGTCGTCTCCCGGAGGGGAACACATTGCCAAGTAGTATCGAGGAGGCCAAGAAAGTCGTGTGCCCCCTTGACCTACCGCACGAAAAATACCACGCCTGCATTAATGATTGTGTGATTTATAGGTGCGAGTACAAGGACAGAACCACATGTCCGGTGTGCGGCCACGGACGGTACAAGGTTGGGAACAAGAAGGTACCTCGAAAAGTGGTATGGTACTTTCCTATCACTCCCCGTCTGCAGCGGTATTTCGTGGACCCTAAGGAAGCAAAGCTCATGCAATGGCACGCGGAAAGGCAGAAGCCCGAAGAAGATCCGGAGATAGACTATATGCTGACACACCCTTCAGACGTTGGACAGTGGGAAGCATTGGACATCGCCTTCCCTAGGTTCAAGGGCGACGCAAGGAACATCAGGCTGGGTATGAGCACCGATGGACTCAATCCGTTCGGCAACCAGAGTAGCACGCATAGCACCTGGCCTGTGTTTGTATGGCCATACAACCTACCCCCATGGTTGTGCACCAAGCAAAGGTACATACACCTGAGTATTCTCATTCAGGGGCCGAAACAACCAGGTGTCGACATGCATTTGTATCTCGGGCTGCTGAAAGAGGAGTTAGACACGTTGTGGAAGACGCCACCCCGTACGTGGGACGCCTACACTAGAACTTATTTCGATATGAGAGCCGCGTTGATCACGACGGTCACGGACTATCCTGGTTACGCATATGTATCTGCCCAGGTCGGCCACGGATTCAACGGCTGTGTGAAGTGCATGGACGAGACCTCGAAGGTGGCTTCGCTTGGATCACCCATGGAGAAAACATGGTGATCTGTTCAATGGTAAAGATGAGCCCGATGGACCCCCACGCCCGAGGAGCGGCGCAGAAATCGATGATCTTCTGAAAAATTGGAAGGAGTGCCCAGCGCCGGGAAAGAAGCGACCGAAGCCAGAGCCGCTGCTCGGTGTATGGAAAGCGAGGTCTGTTTTCCATGACTTGGAGTACTGGAAGGTCCTCCACACGCCCCACAGCCTCGATGTCATGCACATTACGAAGAACGTTACCGAGAGTCTGCTTGGCACTCTTTGCAACTCAGAAAAGTCCAAGGATGGACCGAAAGCAAGATACGATCTGAAACATTTTGGCATCAGGAAAGATCTTCAAGCCCCCGATACTGACGACGACGATGATGATGATGATGATCAGACGGAAGGGACTCAACGTCTCCGCAAAAGGGCTAAGAAGAACGCGGTGCTGCTTCCCGCTTCACAACGAGTCCGGAGGAGCTCGAGCAGTTTTTCAGGTGCCTCCTAGGAGTGAAAGTTCCTCACGGTTACTCGGGGAATATAAGCAGATATCTGGACGTAGCGAAGAAGAGGTTCACCGGGATGAAGTCTCAGATACTTCCCGTTGCGATCCGAGGGATAATGGACGAGCACGTCCGTGATACGCTGTTTGGCCTTTGCAACTTTTTTGACGTTATCACCAGGAAGTCGATCGGCGTGAGGCAGCTCAAGATGCTACAGGATGAGATCGTGGTGATACTATGTGAGCTCGAGATTTACTTCCCGCCCGCATTCTGTGATATATGCGTCCATCTCCTTCTCCATGTCGTTGATGACATCAGGCAGCTCGGCCCGACGTTCCTCCACAACATGATGCCTTTCGAAAGGCAGAATGGTGTCATGAAAGGATACGTTCGCAATAGGGCCCGTCCAGACGCAAGCATGGCCAAGGGGTTTCTAACCTACGAGTGCATCTCCTTCTGCCAAAATTATCTAAGCACCGAGGACGACGAGGATCATGTTGGTCTACCCCCCAGGACGCACCTCGGCAGGCTCGCTGGAGTTGGTCACCGCGAGGGCTACCGCTCAGTCCATGTCGGCCTTGTCAATCGACGCGACGACTTTGACAGGGCTCACCGGGTCGCGCTACAACACTTAAAACTGATCGAACCTTTCGTGCAAGAGCACAAAAGCATGATCGAGCAGAATTACATCGATATGGGCCGGCCGAGGAAGATGGGAGACGTAACCAAAGAGCACAACTCCAGCTTCACGCGTTGGTTCAAGCAAACTCAACTGCTTGAAGCACAGAGAAAAAGGCCTTCTACCGAAGATGAAAAACTCATATACACCTTATCACAGGGCCCCGGGCATAACGTAAGGACCTATCAGGGGTACGACATCAACGGTTACAGATTCTACACCGAGGAAAAGGCCATAAATAGTGAAAATCAAAACTCAGGAGTAACTATGCTGTCATATGCCGATGACAAGACTAATGTCAAGGAAAGATTTTTTGGAAGGATTGAGTAGATATGGGAGCTCAATTACTGTGGAGAGACGGTGCCAATGTTTCATGTGAGATGGGCCAAGAAGGTCAAAAAAGAAGGCCGATATTTCACCACCATGGTTATACCTGATGCAAAATCGAAGAACGCATCCGCGAAAAATGAGCCATGGGTACTCGGTAGCCAAGTTGACCAATGCTTCTTCATCACCGATCCGTCGAGGCCTAGCCGTGTTGTCATGAGGAGGGGCAAGAGGAGCATCATAGGAATGCAAGGAGACGCCAACGAGGAAGACTTGGACAAGAACGGTGACCCGAAGATCGAGGAGGAATTCGACAAGCACTTCGACATGCCTACTACTAGTAAAGTAAGAAGGAAGACCTCCCTACCCTCTAAAGGTTGTCCGTTCACGCGAAGAAATCTCAAGGTGGCCGGCATAAAGTATTCAACCGCCAACAACCGAAAGGGCAAGAAGATTGCAAAGAGACGCTAGAGCTCGGAGCCGGGATGAAGAAGATCTTTTTTTGGTCTATCACATGTGTGTGAGTGTGTGTGTTAGACAAGTACATGCATGTGTGTGTGAGAGAAACAAGAACATGTTTGTATGAGACAAGTAATTTATAATTCTCTACTAATTACTAAATAATGTTGTGTTATTTATTGAAATGTAACTAAAATATGAAAAAAAGGAAGAAAAATTGTGTGGCAGCCAGGGTTCGAACCTGGCTACTAATGGGCTAACATTGGCCTTAACCACTAGGCTAGTGCTAAGTATCTGTCAGGACACAGCAGTAACCCGTTTTGTTTTGCTAAGTGTCTAAATTCTGTGGCGCACCCATTTAGGTGCGCCACAGAATTAAGGAATTCTGTGGCGCATGTTAGCTGATGCGCCACAGAATGCTTAGTTCTGTGGCGCACCTACAGGGGTGCGCCACAGAATTTAGACACTTGGTGAAATAATCGACTCGTTTCTTTCTTCCCCACTCACAAACAGTTCTTCCCCGACGAGCCAACCCTAGCCACTCTGCTCTCGCAACCACCGCCACCGCCTAGCGCCGCCGAGGAGGAGGAGGACCGCCACGCCGCCGCCGAGCAGGACGCCCGAGCCCGAGCCGCCGCCGCAGATCGTGGAGGAGGGGACGCGCGAGCCCGAGCCGCCACCGCAGAGGAGGAGGAGGACAACGCCGCCACCACCGCAACCTTGCGCCGCCGCCATTCGGTGAGAGCCCCTCTCCCCGTCCCCACTCACTTGTCCCCCTCCCCACTGCCCAGTGCCCATCCCCAATCCTGCCACCGCCATTGCCAATTCTCTAGGAACGTCAGTAGATCACTGTATTTGTTGATGTGGCATTACGTTTCAAATGAACAATTGACAAGCAGCCATGTTCCCTCCACTGCATGTCTGGCTCGAACCCCACCCTGACCCAACCCTATAAAAATTCGTCGTCGCCTTGAACCACATCGGTGTTTGCTCGCCCAGTGTGGTGACCCTGCATACCACTGCATGTTGTACTATGCCAGTCGTTGATATAACATTCACGAAGTACCAATCCGCAAATATTACATCCCTCAGAGTAGTACAACAGAACATAGCAGGCCCATAACTCATTCATTTATTATTACAAGCAACATATACATATTATCTCGGAGCTCCTCTTGGGTCCTAAGAGGAATACTCCTGGGTTCGAGGCGAACCCAACTTAACTTACAATATAAGAGTCTTACAAGATTATACATTTATCTCCTCGAGCAGTTAGGTATTATGAGTTCGTACTGCTCGGTTCTACTACTACTACTACTACTACTACTGGTAGGTCTAAGCTTGCTCTTCTCCGGAACCCTCCCCAGTTCCGTAGACTATGAGATAGTGTACTCCTTCAACACCTCTCTGATACCATGCAGGTTTTGATAATCATTTCTTCAAAAGGTTGCTTTTATTCAGAAGAACTATGTCCGTCAGCCTTCACCGGTTTACTAGAACTTCATGGAGTTCCTTTCCCAGCGTTCGCAGTTCCATATCCCGGAACAGGGAGTGACTGGTTATAGTTCGTTACACTCTGCAGATGTGTGTTGCTTTACCCATAAGAGATCTTAACCTTGGTGCCAACCGGACAGCTTTCCCGTCCACACTTCCTTTGGTGTGAGGCCCGGTATAAGGTCATAGCCAATCATATTCCTCCGCTACCTCGCACACCCACCCTTTGTTGCATACCCCGACCCTGGGTCCTCGTCGGACCCATTATTCCCACTCACGGGTGGACCCCGACCACGACAACAGTTCTGGGCTCTTACCATGAACTCCTTCGCCGGTAGATGCAACCCATCATAGACCGCAATACCGTGGGGACTTTAGGCTTCCCCAGCCACCAAATGCTCCTCGGGCTACAAGTGTCTACGGAAAATGCTGTGGGGACTTTAGGCTTCCCCAGCCACCAAATGCACCCTTGGATAACAAGTGTCTACGGTAAAGCGCGTCCGTTGATGTACAAGAGGTGGAAATACAATTGACTATACCGTCCCATTCCAGATCTTATGGTGAACACGGTTATTACGGCACAAGAATCACTGGACGACATTTGTTGTTTAATCCTAGATGGATATAAACCCTTGCAATGGAACCTCCACCATATCAACACAATCCATGGTTCCATTGCCCACCACATAGTCATATTCATAGTTATGAAAATAGTGGTTTTGCTTTTTATGGAGTTCCTTTCCAAAGCGTCAGCTCCATATCCCGGAACAGGGAGTGACTGGTTATAGTTCGTTACACTCTGCAGATGTGTGTTGCTTTACCCATAAGAGATCTTAACCTTGGTGCCAACCGGACAGCTTTCCCGTCCACACTTCCTTTGGTGTGAGGCCCGGTATAAGGTCATAGCCAATCATATTCCTCCGCTACCTCGCACACCCACCCTTTGTTGCATACCCGACCCCGGGTCCTCGTCGGACCCATTATTCCCACTCACGGGTGGACCCCGACCACGACAACAGTTCTGGGCTCTTACCATGAACTCCTTCGCCGGTAGATGCAACCCATCATAGACCGCAATACCGTGGGGACTTTAGGCTTCCCCAGCCACCAAATGCTCCTCGGGCTACAAGTGTCTACGGACAATGCTGTGGGGACTTTAGGCTTCCCCAGCCACCAAATGCACCCTTGGTTAACAAGTGTCTACGGTAAAGCGCGTCCGTTGATGTACAAGAGGTGGAAATACAATTGACTATACCGTCCCATTCCAGATCTAATGGTGAACACGGTTATTACGGCACAAGAATCACTGGACGACATTTGTTGTTTAATCCTAGATGGATATAAACCCTTGCAATGGAACCTCCACCATATCAACACAATCCATGGTTCCATTGCCCACCACATAGTCATATTCATAGTTATGAAAATAGTGGTTTTGCTTTTTATGCAACTAGGACAATGGCCCTCGCAAATGCGAGGGCGGATCCTTAATCATCTTTTTATAAGATAAACCACACTAATACTAAAATTAAGAATTTTGTTTTGGATATTGATGCCCTTAATCAGACATCAAATCTGCTATGATATTTTAAAAATGAAATTTTCCCAAAATTTATAAATATATTTAATTGTATGTTATGTGCAGTGCTATTTACCTAGATCATTTGATTAACAATTTACTAAAATTGGAACACATAACTTTTATTAGTGGTAGGTATTCGATCGATGTAACCAATAGATGCTAACCTATCATCACCAAATAAATGATGACACTTATCTAAGATAGATTTTCCAAGACATTTAGACACGAATTGGATACATAGATAAGGTACATATTTCATGTTTCATTATAGATAGCGAGGGTAACTAATTCCAATGAAAAATAAACTGAGCATGACAATAGAAATCTCATAGAGAGATGAAATTATTTGGAGAAGTAGCTTAAATGAAATTCAAGTAATAATTTTGAAAAACACTTTAAATTGTAAGGTTGATTTATGATTTCTTGCTCTGATATATGTCCCCTGTAGGTAGAAAGGTCATGCGAGTTTTAGTACTGCCTAAGCTTTTAAAAAAAAGTTACGTTACAACCATATAGAACACATGAACTCAAATATTGTTCATATGGATGCACGAATAACAACTTTTATATGTGCAACATGTTGAGCATTTCAAGGTTACCCAGAAAATTAAGCTTCAGTTCCAAAGAATATAGAATAGTGTTAAAATAATAATTCTCATATCACAATTTTGTACAGTAAGATCCGGGAAAGACGCAAGAGCTGATTTAACCCAAAAGCTAGTTAGCATTGATAATACCAGCTAGCAATGGTTACAAAATATTATGTGTTTGATTTCTAATATCTCAAGAACTTTTGACAGCTAAATTTATATAACCTCACGTTAATAGGGAAGGCCTTTTCCTAATAGTGGCATATAAATACTGATATTAGTAACAGTAATGATGCCCTACGAAGTGAAACAGTGTTCCCATTTTCAGTCATCTTCCATTATACATCTTATTCAACCCAGCATTCGAAGACAATTACCATTTATCATGTATAATATTAACACCATACGGAAGAGTTGCACAGACATGCCTTAAGATGGAAGAAACATAAGCACCTAATAAGTCGTGTCACATGGATGTAGAAACATAAATAAGACACCTGTGCCACATGTATATAGAAACAGAAATAAGACATGTTAACATTAAATTATATTTATGATGAGTAACTATCACAATTCACCTCATATGACAAATATATAAGAAAAGGGGCAGTCTTAAGTTATCTGCTTGTTGCAGGAATTTTGTCCATAACTGGCCTTGAATATAGAGGCTTATCATGGCAAGCATGATTCATGTCACCTGTGTCGATATCACCATTTATCCTTCCTCGAGTAGCTCCTGTTTTATGCCACCCATCCTAGTCCTACATATTTGTAATACTAAATTCAGTCAAGAGAACTAAGGAAGGCTAACTCAAGTACTTACAACATTTAGTGGTTGAGCACTATCCGCTCACCGCCTAATTAACAAAGTTGACTAAATCATTTATATATAATTCACATGTATATACAACTTATAAAATCCTCTTAAAACTACCCTATATAGAGTTAAAATAAGATAAATTCTAACTAAACCTTGTAGTTTGTATAGTACGTAGCTAGCAGTATACATTTTAGCATGTATATATATTAGAAAGCAAGAAGAGATGCTCAACATTTTTATTTACTTTTCTGATTGCTTGAGGCATCTCATCGACCAGTAGAACTAAAAATTATGTTCATCTCTGCCCGCATTATTATGGCCATTTGTGTAGATACTTGATACCACCATTTATCCTCTCTCAAGAAGCCCTTATTTCATAACCAATTATAATTTTCAGTAACACTTACTGTCCGTAGACCTTCTCCCAAACTTTTAACTGCTCACCATAATGTAGAGATCTAGATGTCGATTGTTAAAATAAGATAATTTTATGTTAAAATTACCACTTGCCATCTTATGTAGCCGATGCTCACCATCTCAATCGTTAAAATAAGGTAATTATAAGTTAAATATACAGCTCACCATTTTGTGTACTACCTCTGTCTATAGAAGGATGTTGCAAGTTTGTCTAAATTTAGATATATATCTACACACTATTTAGTATGTAGATATTATCAAAATTTAGATAAATCGCCGACATGATTTCCAACATGCTTTGACGATGGGAGTAGCTAATTCTGCATAGGTTGACTTGAGAGCCCCACCTGTGTGCAGGTCGAACGGTGTCTTCCGCACCGGCGTAGCGTAATGCAGAGATACAAATTAATGAAGAAAGTCTGGAACCCAAAAACATAAACGGGTGGATTCGCACATGCATGACACCATTAAATCATCGTGAACACCAACCAATTGAACACCATGGAAGATTAGCTTATATCATTAATTACAAAACGGTACCTCATTGATTGAAAGCTAACCTGTTAGTAGCCTGGCCGTTTAAGGGATTAAGAAAATGATCCAAATTATCCTTAGAAACAGGTGGTCATGGTAGGCACGTAAAAGCTTCCAGAACTGACATGAAAAAGGCAAAGAGTAGTCTTGCATGGCAACATCGATCCTGGTAAGGATCCCATTAAAAAAACAGCAAACAAAATCTGGGGCGGCTGACCTTGGTCCGCTTTGCGCTGGCCACCATACCGAAATCTGCGAAGATGAGCCTGGTCTGCTTTGTGCCTGCCGCCATAGCGCTAATTAATTCCAAACAGATTGCGACTAATTGGAGGTCTAGCGATCTGATCGAAGAAGGGATCCTGCACCACATCCAGCTTTTTTACGATCGCGAGGATCGGAGCAGCGGAAGCACACCCGGACAAACAGAGCAAATTAATCATGTATATGTGTGTCTGTCGCCGCGCATCACTCTACCTGGATTCTTGATGCTAGATTGCAACTCATGCATGCAGTATTCATGGAACTGGCGGCGGTGGCGACCACAATGGAACACAATTGTCTAAGATTGGTTTGTCGAGATTAAAAGGGTACTACAAAAGTAACTCATGATGTAATGGCATTGGTGGGTAATTTTTAACTTAAGTCTAATCTAATGGTTGTGGATTTTTAGTCTATCAAATAAACGGTTGGATGTCTCTAATTATTGTGGGAATTTCTAGCGAATTCTCTAATTTCTGGTTAACCCGTAATGTACTTTTAATATATAATAGATAGTGATGAACATAGTACTTTGCAAGTAATTTGGTAAAAATACTCAAATGACATGAGCAAGCGATGAACTTGCCTGAACACTGCAAAGTGTTGCAGTTGGATGGTGTGGACTGACCCTTGTCCTCTGTTGCTGAAAAGCATCATTGTCCGATAAGGGCAATGGTTAAAGAAGAAATTATGCATGATTCAGCTTTTAGGGTTGTTTCCCCCTTCCGGTGTTTTTATCATTTCATGTGAGAGGTTAATACTAAGAATGATTTAGGGATACTCTGTTTAGGGTAAAATACTACCTTGAAATGTTGTCAAGGTGTTTTTAAAGTCCAAATGCATTAATGGACTTATTTTCATTATTGAAAATATAAGGTGTGATTTAACTGATTATTTTAATCATCAAATTTGGGCTTAATCATGTTTGTCTTCAAAAATTCCATTTCATATTTTATTAGGATAGAGAATTTTATTCTGAGTGGTTTTCATATTTTTAATTATTTTTTTAGAGGTATTAATAATTTTCTATGTATTTTCAAACTTTCTGCCTTATTTGGAATTGTGAAAAACCAAAAATGCCGCTGGGCCCACCTGTCAGGGTGGCCCAGCGGTTAACCCTAACCCGAGCCGCACATTGGGCTCGGTCGGACGCACCCATCCCCTTCCCCCTCACTCTCTCGCGAACCCTAACCTTCCTAGCTCTCGCGACTCCCGCGTCGCCGCCGCCTTCGTCGATTTACTCCGGCCAACTCCGGCCGTCGTCGCCGGCGAGATCATGTGGATCTAGACCACCTCTCGACGGTGGACCTGATGGTCCGCGTCAATCTGACGCTCGTTGCTGCCTCGACTCGCCCCCAACGCATATGCTCGCTAGCCGTGGTGTGCCGCGGCGATTTCGCCGCCGCCGATGCTCCTGGCGCTGCGGCGCGGCTGTGTGCCTCGCCGTGGTTGCTGGTTGCTGCGGCGCTGCTGTGGCATGGCTTGGCCTGGCGCTGCCGTGCCCCCGGTGTGTGCCGCCGTGGCCTCCATGGCCGCGCCCTTCGTCACGCATCACCAGTGAGTACTCCATCGTCTCCTTCTCTCCCTCTCTGCTCTACTCTCTTCTCTCCTTCTCCCCTACGTCTGGCTCGGCCACTGGCCTAATTCTCCATGTGGAGATGCTTGCCGTGCCGATGCGCTGCTGCTGCGGCTTGCTAGCTTGTGCGCATGCTGCTGTGCTGTGTTGCTATGCTGCTGCTGTGTATCTGCTGGTCTTGGCCATTGCTTCAATGGCCATACCTGTGCTTGTGATGCTGCTGTGTAGCTCTGCTGCTATGCATTTCTTGCTTGAATCTTTCCCTGTGCCTCTGTTCTTGTTACTACTCTTGTTAGACTCTCAAGTGTATTCAATTATCTTGCCCTGGCTTGATGGCTATGTGTAAATTCTTGCAAATTTGCAAGAACCAGTGCTCCTAGTGTGCTATCCCTTGTGCTAGAATATATGGAAATGCTCCCTTGAGCATGCTTGAGGGCTGGACAGCACCATCACTTGATGGTGTGCTTCTGGATACAATTATAATGCTTCTATTTAATTATCTGTGATGCAATTGATTATGTTTTATGGCTATCTTATTAACTGGCCCATGTATTGTTGCTAGACTGGTCTCTGACAAGCATTTGCATGCCCTAGCAGGCTCTGATGATCCAGTGATCATCAGATGCTTGCAGTGATCCCTTGGATCACTAGCAAGATGCTGGTGCTTTGATTACTTGTCTGTTTCATTTATCTATATTTCCTTGCTTTATTAGATGGATAAATGATGTGAACTGCTTAGCAGTAATGATCTCATGGATGGATTGATGAGGCTAAAGGGATGCCAACCACTGGTTGGGTACCCTAGCTCATACTGAACCCTATTGGGGTGATGATGTGATGGCTGAAAGTGTTGGCTGTGGGTTGAGGTGACCCTGACAGCCCTTTTGTGCTGTCATGGTAGCTCCCCACTCTCTGTGGCTGGTTGTGACTTGGTGAATGCCCTCTGGTTAATCCACTTTTGGATGACCAGTGGTCTTTGCTGTTCACAAACATAAATAGACCTCATATGGTCTATCTGTCTGATGGTTTAGCTAGCTACAGGGTGCTAAGTGAATCTGTGTAGCTAGATAGGGATTAAATCCTTGTTGGATTTCTCTGATTGTGTCACTGTGTGGACACAACCAGTGTTCCCTGGATGGTTTCCTACTGGCTATTCTTCATTTTGCTTGCACCAAATGGCTTGGTAGCCAGATGATGACGCAAACAGGGTTTCCTACCCTTTGGTGTGCTTGTGATCATGCATGTGCAATTTATGAACAAAACCTTCTGGTTTGTTCATGATTATATGTATACCTCACTCCAGCTCCTAGATTAAAGTGTTGGTGTAGAGGATTTCTTCTGTTGTGCTTGTGCTTGCCCTGCTCCTCCTTGCAAGCCGATACTTCTTGGTTACTTTCTGTGGCTGTGAAGAAAGGTTGAACAGCAGTGGCTGTTCTTCCTGTTCTTGTGTTCTTGGTGACTTACCCAGATGCTCCTGTCGATGAATGACTTGGGTTTGCTGTGAAAAGCTTTTATGTGGTGTTCTTCTTCCTCTCTGGTCGACAACAATGCCTGGCAAGTTGTTGGTGACTCACTGGTTGTGTGTGTGTGCTGTGATGCATGCACACACAGTGGCTTGGTGTTGTGCATGCACACTAGCTGTGTGAGCAGCTAGTGTGTGTGTGTGTTCCATATGCTTGGGACTTGGGCTGTGAGAAGATCAGCTCGGCAGCTTGTGACCATATCCTCTCCAGAATGCCATTTTCTTGCTAACCTGCCAAGTGGCAATGCCACTTGGCATAACTTGTGTGTTGTTTTGATTGTGTGCAGGGAAACTAGAAGATGATCAAGATGAAGTGCAAGATCCTCTTGATCCAAGATTTCATGAAGATCAATTTGTGTCTTAGGATAGATCATTAAGTTGTAATTTTTCTTTATTTTTCTCTTTTTCCATTATTCAATTCATGTAATGTGTTGTAACCTTTTATATTTTAATTCTGAATATTGTAAAGACAATGTATCTTATGTGATTATCAATAAAGCTCAAAGTTTCTCTAATGAGCTTTACTTAATAAATGAAATGTTTATTTCTTGATTATTCATATTTGTTTAATGAATTGCCTCAATTTTGAATTATGAGATATTCATATGATGTTTGAATTTGAAATTCAAATGTTCTTGTATTTGAATTCAATCATGCAACTTAAGTTGTAATGCAATACTCTCCTCTCTTCTCAAAACCCTAATTTAGTTAGGTGAGAAGCAAGTTTGTCGCACTCTCGAAACCCTAACCCTGTAAGGTGTCGAGAGAGAAACTTGTTCCCCTTTAATGCAGTTTTGTTTTAAAAGCGCGAAATTTTCCCAGAATTTACAATGCAGTGCACATCCCTTTCTAAAATCTACACCTCGATCGTCTCTAAACCTGGGATATTACAGCCTTTCCCCTTAAAGAAAACTTCGTCCCGAAGTTGTGGTTGTAATACCTGAACAGTTCGGGATGTTTTCCTTCTTCCTTTTCCCAGGTGGCTTCCCTCTCGGGGTGATGTTTCCATTGAATCTTGCAGTACTTAATGGCTCGATTCCTGAGTTGTTTCCAATTCTCCTCGAGAATCTTGGCTGGCTTCTCGATGTAGGTCAAGTCTGGTTGTAACTCGAGCTCATCATGTGATACTGGCTCATCTGGTGTCTTTAAGCATTTCCTAAGTTGCGACACATGGAATACATTGTGAACTTGAGCTAATCTTCCCGGTAGATCCAATTCAAAAGCTAACCCTCGGTTTTGACTTAGTATCTTGAAAGGTCCAATGTATCTAGGGCTCAACTTTCCCTTTACTCCAAATCTCTGGAGACCTTTCATCGGACTTACCTTAAGGTATACCATGTCTCCAACTTGTGGCTCCCATGTTCTTCTCTTTTGATCTGCATAACTCTTCTGTCTACTTTGAGCTATTTTAAGCCTATCTCTGATAATGTCAATGATCTGCTGCTTTTCCTTGACATAATCAGGATTGAATTCCTTGCTTGATCCTGCCACATACCAACATATCGGTGATCTACACTTCCTTCCATACAGAGCTTCAAATGGTGCCATCTTGAT
The DNA here is from genome assembly GCA_030979885.1 of Lolium multiflorum. NCBI lineage: Eukaryota > Viridiplantae > Streptophyta > Magnoliopsida > Poales > Poaceae > Lolium > Lolium multiflorum. The sequence goes on from CM061749.1 coordinate 91,287,096, forward strand.
GCTGCTTTGATAGCTGTTATTGTAGGAAAACTCTGCTAGTAGTAAATGTTCCTCCCATGATCCTCCGAAATCTAGGGCACATGCCCTAAGCATATCTTCCAATATCTGGTTTGTTCTCTCTGTTTGTCCACCTGTCTGAGGATGATAGGCGGTGCTATAATCTAACTTGGATCCTAAAGCTTCATGTAGTTGCTTCCAAAATGCTGATGTGAACACGGATCCTCGATCCGACACGATCTTCTTGGGCACTCCATGTTTACTCACGATCTCTTTGATGTAAAGATCGATGAGATTCTCCCCTTTATCCTGCTGGTTTACGGCTAAAAAGTGTGCACTCTTCGTCAACCGGTCCACGATTACCCATATCATGTCCTTCTTTTTATTAGTCATGGGTAGTCCGGTGATGAAATCCATTCCTATCTCTTCCCATTTCCATTCTGGGATTGGTAAAGGTTGTAACTTTCCTGCCGGACTTTGATGTTCAGCTTTCACTCTTTGGCAGGTATGGCATTCTGCCACGTATTGTGCTATTTCTCTCTTCATGTTATTCCACCAGAATAATTCCTTGAGGTCCATGTACATCTTTGTACTTCCCGGATGTATAGAGTATGGTGTTTGATGTGCTTCCCGGAGTATAACTTCCTTGATCTCATCAATATCCGGGACGCAAATCCTTTTCTGGAACCATAATGATCCCGACTCTCCTCGGTGGAATTCTGATGGTCTTCCCTCATCAATCCTTCTCATTTCCTCCACGATGAATGGATCATCCAATTGACCCATGATTATCTCATTCTTTAGGTTAACACTTAGTTCATCGGCTACTTGTAAAGCCGATAGTCCTTCATGAGCTTCTTTCTCCCAAAGTTGTATCTGGGCTTGGCTTATTTCCTTCTTCAACTCCGGTGATATTTCTTGCTCTACTCCTCCAGTACTCTTCCTACTCAAGGCATCTGCTACAACATTAGCCTTTCCTGGAGTATAATTGATGGTCAAATCATAATCCTTGATCAGTTCAAGCCATCTTTTCTGTCTCATATTGAGTTCCTTCTGAGTGAAGAAGTACTTGAGACTCTTATGATTAGTGTAGAGCTCACACTTTGCTCCATAGAGAAAATGTCTCCAAGTTTTAAGTGCAAATACTACTGCTGCTAATTCTAAATCATGTGTTGGATAATTTACTTCATGAGGTCTGAGTTGCCTCGATCCATAGGATATTACTTTCCGATCTTGCATGAGCACGCAACCCAATCCATGTTTGGATGCGTCACAGTACACGGTGTAATCCTTGCCAACTTCCGGAACTGCTAACACCGGTGCTGTGGTGAGTTTCTCTTTTAGAGTCTGAAAACTCTTCTCACACTCATCAAACCACATGAATGGTGTGTTCTTCCTTAACAGCTTAGTCATTGGTCCTGCTATCTTAGAGAATCCTTCAATGAATCTCCGATAGTATCATGCCATTCCCAAGAATCCTCGGATTTCCTTGACATTCTTTGGTGCTTCCCAATCTAAAACTGATGCTACTTTGCTTGGGTTAACAGCTATTCCATCCTTGCTAATGACATGACCAAGAAATTCTACTTGATCTAGCCAAAACTCACACTTACTGAACATAGAGTTGATGTTCTCTTAGTGTTTGCAACACTATCCTCAGATGTTCAGCATGTTCAACTTTGTCTTTGGAATATATCAAGATATCATCAATGAATACGATGACAAACTTGTCTAGACATGGCATAAAGATCTTATTCATAAGATTCATGAATATTGCTGGGGCATTGATTAGTCCGAAAGGTACTACGAGGTATTCATGATGTCCGTACCTCGAGACAAAGGCTGTTTTCGGAACGTCTTCCTTCTTGATCTTTATCTGATGATATCCGGATCTTAGATCAATCTTGGAAAAGACTCCTGCGCCTCTAACTTGATCAAAAAGATCTTGTATTCTAGGAAGTGGATACTTGTTCTTGATGGTAACATTATTCAGACTCCTATAGTCTCCGCACATCCTTCGACCTCCATCTCTTTTATCCACAAAGATCACAGGTGATCCCCATGGTGAGATACTCTCCTGTATGAATCCTTTCTGTTCCAAGTCATCCAATTGCTCCTTGAGTTCTTTCAACTCCTTAGGCCCCATCTTTTAAGGTGCTTTAGCAATTGGAGCTGTTCCTGGAATTAGGTCGATAGTAAATTCTATCTCCCTATCTGGTGGCATTCCAGGTAGTTCCTTAGGAACACATCTTGGAATTCATTGACAATTGGAATGTCCTCGAGTTTCACCTCCTTCATACTATTCAACTTTAACTCAACTTCAATCTGAGTATGTTTATCTCCTTGGTATATGATTCTTTCTCCATCTGGGCTTTTCAGAGATACTGTCTTATTGGCACAATCTATCAGTGCTCCATTCTCCTCTAACCAGTTCATACCTAGAATGACATCTATGTCCTTCATGGGTAGAACAAACAGGTTTGCATCGAACGCACATCTATGGATCATAATGACCTGTGCTTCCTTAACGTGGGTAACTAAAATCGTTCCCCCCGCAGATAGTATGGTAATGGGTGTTTCTAATTTAGTGCAATTAATCCCATGTTTGATGATGAATTGCTGAGAAATGAATGAAGTAGTTGCTCCAGTATCAAAAAGTACTTTGCCAGGATGAGTGAGTATCTGAAGCGTACCTATCACTGCTTGATCGGAGTTCACCACCTCCTCCAAGCTGGTGCAGTTCAACTTGCCGAAGGGTTTCTTGTTCTTCCAATTCCCTCCGGTATTCCCGCCTCGGTTTCCTCCTCCTCCTGACTGACCTCCTCCATTCTTCTTCTTAGGGCAATCCCTAAGCATGTGTCCTTCCTCGCGACAACCAAAGCATATTATTCTTGGCTTCTTACGGTCCTTGGAAAGGTGTCCTAGTTTTCCACAGATTCGATAATTAATCTGGTTTCCGGGATGGAATCCTTGGTTTCTCCTGTTGTTGTTGTTGTTGTTGTACCTTGGCTTGAAACTCAAGCCAGTGTTTGGCTTGTTGCTGACATATCTCTTAGGTTAAAATTTAGCCTTCTTCCTCTTTTCTTCTTACAGCTGTTTGAAGTCATCTTCAAGAGTGATGGCTGCATCCACCAACTCCTGGAACTCGGTAGCTCTCAGCATCCTGAGCTGTACCTTGAACTGAGGATTCAATCCTCGCATAAACCTCTTCTTCTTCTTGTCCTTCGTCTTGACCTCCTCAACTGCATACCGGGACAATCCGAAAACTCCCTGACGTAAGTCAGGATAGCCTTATCTTTCTGCTCGAGACTTTCAAATTCTCGACGCTTCAGTTCCACAATACTCTCAGGGACATTGGATTCCCTGAACTTCCTCTTGAATTCCTCCCACGTGAATACCTTTTCAGCCGGATAAACGGCTACTATGTTATCCCACCAGGATGCGGCGGGTCCACACAACAAGTGTGTTGCGTACCTGACCTTCTCCAGGTCGTTGCATCCTACAGTGTTGAGCTTACGCTCAGTGTCCATCAACCAATCCTCGCGTCCATGGGTTTGGGCGCGTATGCGAATGAGATTGGCTTAGTATTCTGGAAGTCTGACGAGTGATCCCTGGTTCTCTGGTCTATCCACCTTGTTCTGTTGTAGCAGATCGTGAAAGAACTTATTCTGCTGCTCCATAGTGATCCTTTGTCTTTCCTCCATCATCTGCATGTACTGGAGGAAATTCTGCTGCGTCATCGCTGGTGGTGGTGGTGGAAGCTGGTTTCTGGCTGCTTCATCAGCCTCTTCCTTCTGCTTGGCCTCACGCTCGAGGCGCTGTACTTCACTCTCCTCACCCGGCGCTCCCGACATATCCCCCTAGTTCTGCAACACAAAGTGGTACTCATAATTACTCCATGCGCAAGTTTTCTGAGCTCAACTTTGTGCACAGAACTAGTCACGCAATGGAAATCAAGAAGCAAATGCAAATCATACAAAACATATACCATGTATATACATACTTAAGTGGTTTATTACAATACTCAGTAGCGATGTGAGTATGAAAACTCACTTATTGAAGTATATGTACAAATTTCTACAAATATTACATACTACAATACATGTGGTACAACTGTATTGTAGTCTCGCCTCCCTTGGTGGTCTCTAGTCGTGCTTCACTCCCGGTACATCCCAGGCTTCCATCCGGTCGAACGTGTAGTCCTCCTGACAGAATCTGGAACATAGGGTCTTCCCGTAGGCTTGTAGTCGGAATCGGAGGATGATCCCAGGGAGAAATCTGTGTTCATGAATTGATTATTCAATGCATCATAATCCACCCATCGGGTGTACTCCCCGGTGACTCCGCCATAGGTATTTCCACCATCAGTATCAGACTCAATCAGCATAGGATACTCCTCATTATCTCCTCTATTATACTGATTGTTCTGGAACTGGGTTGTGGCGTCCTCCTCCATCTCAGAATTACCTCTGACTGGATCGCCATAGGTTTCCGTGTCTGACCCCCAACGCCAACCTGTTGAGTTCTCTATAGGAGTCTCGGAACGCTGATGGTTTCCGGATTCCTCTCCACCCTCATATCCTCCATAGGAATTACTAGGAAAGTACCTAGGTGTAATAGGTGTGGTTTGTTGTTCTGGATGGTCAATACTAATAAAGTCACCAGCTGAATAAACTGGTGTGTGAACCACTCCCTCCATGGGTTCCTTTCCCTTTGTCTCCTCCTTGGGCTCAGTGAATTCTTCCAACATTGTGTCAATTGCTCCCGACAAATGTCGGTTCAACTGAAAGAACAATATCTTTATGTTTATGATAAAAGTTTATATACCATGCTATAATTGTATTAACTGAAACATTGATATATGTGTGATATGTAAACAACAAAGAGTCCCTAGTAAGCCTCTTAACTAGCTTGTTGATTAATAGATGATTAGTTTCATAATCATGAACATTGGATGTTATTAATAACAAGATTATATCATTATATGAATGATGTAATGGACACACCCAATTAAGCGTAGCATAAGATCACGTCATTAAGTTATTTGCTATAAGCTTTCGTTACATAGTTACCTAGTCCTTATGACCATGAGATCATGTAAATCACTTATACCGGAAAGGTACTTTGATTACATCAAACGCCACTGCGTAAATGGGTGGTTATAAAGGTGGGATTAAGTATCCGGAAAGTATGAGTTGAGGCATATGGATCAACAGTATTTGTCCATCCCGATGACGGATAGATATACTCTGGGCCCTCTCGGTGGAATGTCGTCTAATGTCTTGCAAGCATATGAATAAGTTCATAAGAGACCACATACCACGGTACGAGTAAAGAGTACTTGTCAGAGACGAGGTTGAACAAGGTATAGTGTGATACCGATGATCAAACCTCGGACAAGTAAAATATCGCGTGACAAAAGGAATTGGTATCGTATGTGAATGGTTCATTCGATCACTAAAGTCATCATTGAATATGTGGGAGCCATTATGGATCTCCAGATCCCGCTATTGGTTATTGGTCGGAGTGAGTACTCAACCATGTCCGCATAGTTCGCGAACCGTAGGGTGACACACTTAAAGTTGGATGTTGAAATGGTAGAACTTGAATATGGAATGGAGTTCGAATATTTGTTCGGAGTCCCGGATGAGATCCCGGACATGAGTTCCGGAATGGTCCGGAGAATAAGATTCATATATAGGATGTCATTTTATGTGAATTAAAATGATTCGGAAGGTTCTATGGAAGGTTCTAGAAGGTTCTAGAAAAGTCCGGAAGAACACACCTAGGAAGGTGGAGTCCACATGGGACTCCACCTCCATGGCCGGCCAACCCTAGTGGGGTGGAGTCCCAAGTGGACTCCCCCATAAGGGGCCGGCCACCCCCCCATATGGTAGGTGGAATTCCCACCTCTAGTGGGAATCCTAGCTTGGGAAGGTTTACCACCATATGGAAGGTTTTGGGTTCGGGTCTTATTCGGAGACTTGTAGTCCAACACTTGGGGCTTCCACCTATATAATGAGGGGCATAGGGGAGGGGGCCGGACACACCAAAGCCACCACCTTGGCCGCCCCCTATAGTGGCCGGCCACCCTCTCTCCCCAAACCCTAGCGCCCCGCTCCTCCACCATATCCCGCACGCTTAGCGAAGCTCCGCCGGATTTCTCCACCGCCACCGACACCACGCCGTCGTGCTGTCGGATTCAAGAGGAGCTACTACTTCCGCTGCCCGCTGGAACGGGAGGTGGACGTCGTCTTCATCAACAACCGAACGTGTGACCGAGTACGGAGGTGCTGCCCGTTCGTGGCGCCGTGATCAAGATCTTCTACGCGCTTTTGCAAGCGGCAAGTGATCGTCTACCGCAGCAACAAGAGGCTCATCTTGTAGGCTTTGGAATCTCTTCAAGGGTAAGACTCGATAATCCCCTCGTTGCTACGTCTTCTAGATTGCATCTTGGCTTGGATTGCGTGTTCGCCGTAGGAAATTTTTGTTTTCTATGCTACGTTCTCCTACAGTGGTATCAGAGCCGTGTCTATGCATAGATGGTTGCACGAGTAGAACACAATGGTTTTGTGGGCGTTGATGCTTATGTTATCTTTAGCTTGAGTACTTTGCATCTTTGTGGCATAGTGGGATGAAGCGGCTCGGGCTAACTTTACATGACCGCGTTCATGAGATTTGCTCCACGCTTGACATGCAACTTGTATTGCATAAGTGGCTTTGCGGGTGTCTGTCTCTCCTACTATAGTGAAGATTCAATTTACTCTTCTATTGACAACACTAGTATCACCGTTGTGGTTGATGTTCGTAGGTAGATTGGATCTTACTCGAAAACCCTAAACCACGTAAAATATGCAAACCAAATTAGAGAACGTCTAACTTGTTTTTGCAGGGTTTGGTGATGTGATATGGCCATAATGTGATGATGACTATGTATGAGATGATCATTATTGTATTGTGGCAACCGGCAGGAGCCTTATGGTTGTCTTTAAATTTCATGTTGAGTAGTATTTCAAAGTAGTTGTAATAGTTGCTACATGGAGGACAATCATGAAGACGGCGCCATTGACCTTGGTGCTCGCCGACGATGATGGAGATCATGCCCGTTGATGATGGAGATCATGTCCGTGCTTTGAAGATGAAGATCAAAGGCGCAAAGAAAAAAGGGCCATATCATATCACATATGAACTGCATGTGATGTTAATCCTTTTATGCATCTTATTTTGCTTAGATCGCGACGGTAGCATTATAAGATGATCCCTCTCACTAAAATTTCAAGATAATAAAGTGTTCATCCTTAGTAGCACCGTTGCCAAGACTTGTCGTTTCGAAGCATCTCGTGATGATCGGGTGTGATCAACAAGTGCATACAACGGGTGCAAGTCAGTTTTGCACATGCGGATACTAAGGTGGCCTTGACGAGCCTAGCATGTACAGACATGGTCTCGGAACACATGATACCGAAAGGTAGAGCATGAATCATATGATTGATATGATGAACACTTTGAGTGTTCGCCATTGAAATTACATCTTGTCTCGTGATGATCGGGCATAGGTGTGATGGATTTGGTTCGTGTGATCACTAAGACAATGCGAGGGATATTGTTTTGAGTGGGAGTTCACCTAGTTTTTAATTTTGTTAAATTAAAATTTGAACTCAATTTATCATAAACATTAGTCTAAACTATTGCAAATATGTTGTAGATATGGCGTCCCCAATCAATTTTAACCAGTTCCTAGAGAAAGAAAAGCTTAAGAGCAACGGTAGCAACTTCACCGACTGGTTCCGTCATGTGAGGATCTTCCTCAATGGCGGAAACCTGCAATATGTGCTTGATGCACCGCTAGGTGACCCTCCTGCAGAAACTGAAACCGATGAAGTAAAGAATGTTTACGCTACTCGGAAAACTCGGTACTCTCAAGTTCGTGTGCCATCCCGTGCAGTCTGGAAGCCGATCTTCAAAAACGTTTTGAGCACCACGATCCACATGAGTTAATCAATGAGTTAAAGACTATCTTTGAGACTCATGCGGCCGTGGAATGCTATGAAGCATCGAAACACTTCTTCAGCTGCATGATGGAAGAAGGCAGCTCCGTTAGTGAGCACATGCTCGCCATGACCGGGCATGCGAAGAAACTCAGTGACTTGGGAATAGTGATTCCTAACAGACTGGGGATTAATCGTGTCCTTCAATCACTGCCACCTAGTTATAAGAACTTTGTGATGAATTACAATATGCAGAACATGAACAAAGAGTTACCTGAACTTTTTGCCATGCTAAAATCTGCTGAGATTGAAATTAAGAAAGAGCACCAAGTGTTGATGGTCAACAAGACCACCAGCTTCAAGAAACAGGGCAAGTCTAAAGGCAAGAACAAGAAGAGTGGCAAGAAAGCTGCCACACCTCCTGTGAAACCTAAGTCTGGCCCTAAGCCTGATGCTGAGTGCTATTACTGCAAGGAGAAGGGACACTGGAAGCGTAATTGCTCCAAGTATTTGGCGGATCTGAAGAGCGGCCTTGTCAAGAAGAAGAAAGAAGGTATATCTGATATACATGTTATAGATGTTTATCTCACTGGTTCTCGTACTAGTACCTGGGTATTTGATACTGGTTCGGTTGCTCATATTTGTAACTCGAAACAGGAACTAAAGAATAAACGAAGACTACTGAAGGATGAAGTGACGATGCGCGTTGGAAATGGATCCAAAGTCGATGTGATCGCTGTCGGCACACTTCCTCTACATCTACCTTCGGGATTAGTTTTAAGCCTAAATAATTGTTATTTTGTACCCGCGTTAAGCATGAACATTATATCTGGATCTTGTTTAATGCAAGACGGTTATTCATTCAAGTCTGAGAATAATGGTTGTTCTATTTTTATGAATAATATCTTTTATGGTCGAGCACCTGAAAAGAATGGCTTATTTCTGTTAGATCTCGATAGTAGTGATACACATATACATAACATTGACGCTAAGCGAATTAAATTGAATGATAATTCTACTTATATGTGGCACTGTCGTCTTGGTCATATTGGAGTGAAACGCATGAAGAAACTCCATACCGATGGATTACTTGAATCACTTGACTTTGAGTCACTTGATAGATGCGAAGCATGTCTGATGGGAAAAATGACTAAGACTCCATTCTCGGGTATGATGGAGCGAGCTACTGACTTATTGGAAATCATACATACAGATGTGTGTGGACCAATGAGTGTAGCATCGCGCGGTGGTTATCGTTATGTTCTAACCTTCACAGATGATTTGAGTAGATATGGGTATATCTATTTAATGAAACATAAATCCGAAACTTTCGAGAAGTTTAAGGAATTCCAAAGTGAAGTAGAAAATCAACGTAACAAGAAGATTAAATTTCTACGATCTGATCGCGGAGGTGAATATCTGAGTTATGAGTTTGGCATGCATTTAAAGAAATGCGGAATACTTTCACAATTGACACCGCCGGGAACACCACAACGAAACGGTGTGTCCGAACGTCGTAATCGAACTCTCTTAGATATGGTTCGTTCTATGATGTCTCTTACTGATTTACCTTTATCATTTTGGAGTTATGCATTAGAGATAGCCGCATTCACTTTAAATAGAGCACCATCAAAATCCGTTGAAACGACACCGTATGAATTATGGTTTAATAAGAAACCTAAGCTGTCGTTCCTAAAAGTTTGGGGTTGCGAAGCCTATGTAAAAAGTTACAACCCAAGCTAGAACCCAAAGCGGAGAAATGCGTCTTCATAGGATACCCTAAGGAAACTATAGGGTACACTTTCTATCACAGATCCGAAGGCAAGATCTTTGTTGCTAAGAACGGAACCTTTCTTGAGAAAGAATTTCTCACTAAAGAAGTGACTGGAAGAAAAGTAGAACTCGATGAGATTGAAGAATCTCTACTCGTTGATCAGAGTAGCGCAGTACCGGAAGATGTTCCTGTGCCGCCTACACCGACAACAGAGGAAGCTAATGATAATGATCATGAAACTTCAAATGAGATAGCTACTGAACCTCGCAGATCGACAAGGGAACGTGCCACTCCTGATTGGTATGATCCTTGTCTAAATGTCATGATTGTGGATAACAATGATGAAGACCCTGCGACGTATGAAGAAGCGATGATGAGCCCAGATTCCAACAAATGGCAAGAAGCCATGAAATCCGAAATGGGATCCATGTATGATAACAAAGTATGGACTTTGGTAGACTTACCTGATAGCCGAAAGGCTGTCGAGAATAAATGGATCTTCAAGAGAAAAACAGATGCTGATGGTAATATTACTGTCTATAAAGCTCGACTTGTCGCAAAGGGTTTCCGACAAATTCAAGGTGTTGACTACGATGAGACTTTCTCACCTGTAGCGAAGCTAAAATCTGTGAGGATTTTGTTAGCAATAGCTGCATTTTTCGATTATGAGATTTGGCAGATGGATGTCAAAACGGCGTTCCTTAATGGAGACATTGAGGAAGAGTTGTATATGGTACAACCCAAAGGTTTTGTCGATCCTAAAAATGCTGACAAAGTATGCAAACTTCAGCGTTCAATCTATGGACTGAAGCAAGCATCAAGAAGTTGGAACCGACGCTTTGATAAGGTGATCAAAGACTTCGGGTTTATACAGTGTCATGGAGAGGCCTGTATTTACAAGAAAGTGAGTGGGAGCTCTGTAGCGTTCCTGATATTATATGTAGATGACATATTATTGATTGGGAATGATATAGAACTATTAAGCAGTGTAAAAGGTTATTTGAATAATAGTTTTTCAATGAAAGACCTTGGTGAAGCATCATATATATTAGGCATCAAGATTTATAGAGATAGATCAAGACGTCTAATAGGGCTATCACAGAGTACATACCTGGACAAGATTCTAAAGAAGTTTAGAATGGACGAAAGTAAGAAAGGATTCTTACCTATGTTACCAGGCAAGGTCTTGAGTAAGACTCAAGGTCCGGCTACGGCAGAAGAAAGAGAAAGGATGAGTCAGATCCCCTATGCCTCGGCAGTAGGCTCTATCATGTATGCCATGCTATGTACAAGACCGGATATAGCACATGCTGAGATATCAAAGTGATCCAGGAATGGAACACTGGACAGCGGTCAAGAATATCCTGAAGTACTTGAAAAGAACTAAGGATATGTTTCTTTGTTATGGAGGTGACCAAGAGCTCGTTGTAACAAGTTACACCGATGCAAGTTGGAACACTGATCCTGATGACTCTAAGTCACAATCTGGGTACGTGTTTATATTGAATGGTGCTGCAGTAAGCTGGGCAAGCTCGAAGCAGTGCACGGTGGCGAAATCCTCAACAGAATCGGAGTACATAGCGGCTTCAGAGGCTTCATCAGAAGCGGTATGGATGAAGAGGTTCATTGTAGAGCTCGGTGTGGTTCCTAGTGCATTGGACCCACTAGTCATCTATTGTGACAACATGGGTGCCATCGCCAATGCACAAGAACCAAGGTCACACAAGAGGCTGAAGCATATCAAGCTGCGTTATCATTCGATTCGCGAGTACATCGAAGATGGAGAAGTAAAGATTTGCAAAGTACACACTGATCTGAATGTAGCAGATCCGTTGACTAAAGCTCTCCCTAGGGCAAAGCATGACCAACACCAGAATGCCATGGGTGTTAGGTACCTTACAATGTAATCTAGATTATTGACTCTAGTGCAAGTGGGAGACTGTTGGAGATATGCCCAAGAGGCAATAATAAAAGTGGTTATTATATATCTTTATGTTTATGATAAAAGTTTATATACCATGCTATAATTGTATTAACCGAAACATTGATATATGTGTGATATGTAAACAACAAAGAGTCCCTAGTAAGCCTCTTAACTAGCTTGTTGATTAATAGATGATTAGTTTCATAATCATGAACATTGGATGTTATTAATAACAAGATTATATCATTATATGAATGATGTAATGGACACACCCAATTAAGCGTAGCATAAGATCACGTCATTAAGTTATTTGCTATAAGCTTTCGTTACCCTAGTCCTTATGACCATGAGATCATGTAAATCACTTATACGAAAGGTACTTTGATTACATCAAATGCCACTGCGTAAATGGGTGGTTATAAAGGTGGGATTAAGTATCCGGAAAGTATGAGTTGAGGCATATGGATCAACAGTGGGATTTGTCCATCCCGATGACGGATAGATATACTCTGGGCCCTCTCGGTGGAATGTCGTCTAATGTCTTGCAAGCATATGAATAAGTTCATAAGAGACCACATACCACGGCACGAGTAAAGAGTACTTGTCAGAGACGAGGTTGAACAAGGTATAGTGTGATACCGATGATCAAACCTCGGACAAGTAAAATATCGCGTGACAAAAGGAATTGGTATCGTATGTGAATGGTTCATTCGATCACTAAAGTCATCGTTGAATATGTGGGAGCCATTATGGATCTCCAGATCCCGCTATTGGTTATTGGTCGGAGTGAGTACTCAACCATGTCCGCATAGTTCGCGAACCGTAGGGTGACACACTTAAAGTTGGATGTTGAAATGGTAGAACTTGAATATGGAATGGAGTTCGAATATTTGTTTGGAGTCCCGGATAGGATCCCGACATCACGAGGAGTTCCGGAATGGTCCGGAGAATAAGATTCATATATAGGATGTCATTTTATGTGAATTAAAATGATTCGGAAGGTTCTATGGAAGGTTCTAGAAGGTTCTAGAAAAGTCCGGAAGAACACACCTAGGAAGGTGGAGTCCACATGGGACTCCACCTCCATGGCCGGCCAACCCTAGTGGGGTGGAGTCCCAAGTGGACTCCCCCATAAGGGGCCACCCCCCCATATGGTAGGTGGAATTCCCACCTCTAGTGGGAATCCTAGCTTGGGAAGGTTTCCCACCATATGGAAGGTTTTGGGTTCGGGTCTTATTCGAGACTTGTAGTCCAACACTTGGGGCTTCCACCTATATAATGAGGGGCATAGGGGAGGGGCCGGACACACCAAAGCCACCACCTTGGCCGCCCCCTATAGTGGCCGGCCACCCCTCTCCCCAAACCCTAGCGCCCCGCTCCTCCACCATATCCCGCACGCTTAGCGAAGCTCCGCCGGATTTCTCCACCGCCACCGACACCACGCCGTCGTGCTGTCGGATTCAAGAGGAGCTACTACTTCCGCTGCCCGCTGGAACAGGGAGGTGGACGTCGTCTTCATCAACAACCGAACGTGTGACCGAGTACGGAGGTGCTGCCCGTTCGTGGCGCCGTGATCAAGATCTTCTACGTGCTTTTGCAAGCGGCAAGTGATCGTCTACCGCAGCAACAAGAGCCTCATCTTGTAGGCTTTGGAATCTCTTCAAGGGTAAGACTCGATAATCCCCTCGTTGCTACCGTCTTCTAGATTGCATCTTGGCTTGGATTGCGTGTTCGCCGTAGGAAAATTTTTGTTTTCTATGCTACGTTCTCCTACAAATTGCTCCCGACAAATGTCGGTTCAACTGAAAGAACAATGTCAGTAGGTTCCGACTATTATCCATGTACTTAGCAGCTTCTGCTGGTTTGCGTTTAGCATACTTAAAGTGGTTAAGCATAGGATCATCTTCCTCCTCCATATGAGGAATATGGGAGAATTCGGAACCAATAAGCTCCTTCGTCTTATGTTCCCGAATATCAGTGATGGCTCTCATTATGGCTATGTGGTAGGCTGTTTGGATAGTTCTAGCCTCACCTGCTGGCATCACTACACTCATTCCTAGGGATTCTGGAAGTCTTAATCCTACCCTACACTTTGCTAATACTGTACCATCGTAGTACATGCATTTCTTTACTTGGATTTGGGGATCGCACCCAAATTCAAGCAACATAGCACGAAGAATATCCGCGAGTCCTCCATCATATTCACTCAGGTTTGATTCCATCACTTTCACGTTACGTCCCGAACGTGAACTTGCCATAGTTGGCTGTAGAATAGAAAGAATATAATATTAGTAATGATGCATCATAATAGTGATAATAAAGAATTATCGCACTAAAAGATATGATTGTTTTATTCTCAAGTGAATAGATACCATATTTTTAGAGAATTCTTTACTAATCCTATTTGACTCCTAACGTTTTCGTCCCATTTACTAGGTTCCAACCTAAGGTCAAAGCTTTTGCTCTGATACCAACTGTGGTGACCCTGCATACCACTGCATGTTGTAGTATGCCAGTCGTTGATATAACATTCACGAAGTACCAATCCGCAAATATTACATCCCTCAGAGTAGTACAACAGAACATAGCAGGTCCATAACTCATTCATTTATTATTACAAGCAACATATACATATCATCTCGGAGCTCCTCTTGGGTCCTAAGAGGAATACTCCTGGGTTCGAGGCGAACCCAACTTAACTTACAATATAAGAGTCTTACAAGATTATACATTTATCTCCTCGAGCAGTTAGGTATTATGAGTTCGTACTGCTCGGTTCAACTACTACTACTACTGGTAGGTCTAAGCTTGCTCTTCTCCGGAACCCTCCCCGCCCGTAGACTATGAGATAGTCTACTCCTTCAACACCTCCAGAGAGGTCTCATCATAGCCGATGATTTCGGCTCCTTCAGGGTCGTCGTTGTCCTCCTCCAATCGATTCAGACAATCTAAGCAGGGGATTTAAGAGTGGTATGAGTACGAGCGTACTCAACAAGTTCATATTAGGAAAGAGGTGTTTCATGTACTATCTACGATACCAGACCAGAAAGTCTGATACCATGTAGGTTTTGATAATCATTTCTTTAAAAGGTTGCTTTTATTCAGAAGAACTATGTCCGTCAGCCTTCACCGGTTTACTAGAACTTCATGGAGTTCCTTTCCGGCAGCGTTCGTAGTTCCATATCCCGGAACAGTGAGTGGTCACATTACACTCTGCAGAGGTGTGTTGCTTTACCCATAAGAGATCTTAACCTTGGTGCCAACCGGGCAGCTTTCCCGTCCACACTTCCTTTGGTGTGAGGCCTGGTATAAGGTCATAGCCAATCATATTCCTCCGCTACCTCGCACACCCACCCTTTTTTTGCATACCCTGACCCTGGGTCCTCGTCGGTCCCATTATTCCCACCCACGGGTGGACCCCGACCATGACAACAGTTCTGGGATCTTACCATGAACTCCTTCGCCGGTAGATACAACCCATCATAGACCGCAATACCGTGGGGACTTTAGGCTTCCCCAGCCACCAAATGCTCCTCGGGCTACAAGTGTCTACGGACAATGCCGTGGGGACTTTAGGCTTCCCTAGCCACCAAATGCACCCTTGGATAACAAGTGTCTACGGTAAAGCGCGTCCGTTGATGTACAAGAGGTGGAAATACAATTGACTATACCGTCTCATCCCAGATCTTATGGTGAACACGGTTATTACAGCACAAGAATCACTGACGACATTTGTTGTTTAATCCTAGATGGATATAAACCCTTGCAATGGAACCTCCACCATATCAACACAATCCATGGTTCCATTGCCCACCACATAGTCATATTCATAGTTATGAAAATAGTGGTTTTGCTTTTTATGCAATAGTGATGAACATAGTACTTTGCAAGTAATTTGGTAAAAATACTCAAATGACATGAGCAAGCGATGAACTTGCCTTCTTGACTGCAAAGTGTTGCAGTTGGATGGTGTGGACTGACCCTTGTCCTCTGTTGCTGAAAAATAGCATCATTGTCCGATAAGGGCAATGGTTAAAGAAGCAATTATGCATGATTCAGCTTTTAGGGTTGTTTCCCCCCCTTCCGGTGTTTTTATCATTTCATGTGAGAGGTTAATACTAAGAATGTATTAGGGATACTCTATTTAGGGTAAAATACTACCTTGAAATGTTGTCAAGGTGTCTTTAAAGTCCAAATGCATTAACGGACTTATTTTCATTATTGAAAATATAAGGTGTGATTTAAATGATTATTTTAATCATCAAATTTGGGCTTAATCATGTTTGTCTTCAAAAATTCCATTTCATATTTTATTAGGATAGAGAATTTTATTCTGAGTGGTTTTCATATTTTTAATTATTTTTTTAGAGGTATTAATAATTTTCTATGTATTTTCAAAGTTTCTGCCTTATTTGGAATTGTGAAAAACCAAAAATGCCGCTGGGCCCACCTGTCAGGGTGGCCCAGCGGTTAACCCTAACCCGAGCCGCACGTTGGGCTCGGTCGGACGCACCCGTCCCCTTCCCCCTCACTCTCTCGCGAACCCTAACCTTCGTAGCTCTCGACTCCGCCGCTGCCGGCCGCGATTTCTCGGCGAACTCCGGCCGTCGCCGGCGAGATCATGTGGATCTGGACCGCCTCTCGATGGCGGACCTGATGGTCCGCGTCGATCTGACGCTCGTTGCTGCCTCGACTCGCCCCCAACGCATCTGCTCGCCAGCCGTGGTGTGCCGCGGCGATTTCGCCGCCGCCGATGCTCCTGGCGCTGCGGCGCGGCTGTGTGCCTCGTGGTGTTGCCGTGGTTGCTGTGTTGCTGGCGCTGCTGGCGTGGCCAGGCCCCGGCGTGGCGCGCCGTGGCCGGCGTGCCGCCGTGCCGCCATGGCACCTTCGTACTCTCCATCGCCTCCTTCTCTCTCCTCTCTCTCTTCTTCCTTCTCCTCTTCTCCCTGGCTCGGCCACTGGCCTAATTCTCCATGTGGAGATGCTTGCCGTGCCGATGCGCTGCTGCGGCTTGCTAGCTTGTGCGCATGCTGCTGTGCTGTGTGGCTGTGCTGTTGTGCTGCTGCTGCTATGCTGCTGCTGTGTATCTGCTGGTCTTGGCCATTGCTTCAATGGCCATACCATTGCTTGTGATGCTGCTGTGTGTAGCTCTGCTGCTATGCATTTCTTGCTTGAATCTCTCCCTGTGCCTCTGTTCTTGTTACTACTCTTGTTAGACTCTCAAGTGTATTCAATTATCTTGCCCTGGCTAGATGGCTATGTGTAAATTCTTGCAAATTTGCAAGAACCAGTGCTCCTAGTGTGCTATCCCTTGTGCTAAAATTCATGGAAATGCTCCCTTGAGCATGCTTGACTAACAACACCATCACTTGATGGTGTGCTTCTGGATACAATTATAATGCTTCTATTTAATTATATGTGATGCAACTGATTATGTTTTATGGCTATCTTATTAACTGGCCCATGTATTGTTGCTAGACTGGTCTCTGACAAGCATTTGCATGCCCTAGCAGGCTCTGATGATCCAGTGATCATCAAATGCTTGTTGATTACTTGCTATCCCACTACCTGTGTCTTTCTGATGCCTATCCTTGTGTCTGTGTGACACACATATATAAGCTGGTGTGTGGTGATGCTTGCTCAAGCATCAACTGATGCTTGCAGTGATCCCTTGGATCACTAGCAAGATGTTGGTGCTTTGATTACTTGTTTGTTTCATTTATCTGTATTTCCTTGCTTTATTAGATGGATAAATGATGTGAACTGCTTAGCAGTAATGATCTCATGAATGGATTGATGAGGCTAAAGGGATGCCAACCACTGGTTGGGTACCCTAGCTCATACTGAACCCTATTGGGTGATGATGTGATGGCTGAAAGTGTTGGCTGTGGGTTGAGGTGACCCTGACAGCTCTTTGGTGCTGTCATGGTAGCTCCCCACACTCTGTGGCTGGTTGTGGCTTGGTGAATACCCTCTGGTTAATCCTTTCTTGGATGACCAGTGGTCTTTGCTGTTGACAAACATAAATAGACATCTTATGGTCTATCTGTCTGATGGTTTAGCTAGCTATAGGGTGCTAAGTGAATCTGTGTAGCTAGATAGGGATTAAATCCTTGTTGGATTTCTCTGATTGTGTCACTGTGTGGACACAACCAGTGTTCCCTGGATGGTTTCCTTCTGGCTTCTTCATTTTGCTTGCACAAAATGGCTTGGTACCCAGATGATGATGCAAACAGGGTTTCCTACCCTTTGGTGTGCTTGTGATCATGCATGTGCAATTTATGAACAAAACCTTCTGGTTTGTTCATGATGATATGTATACCTCACTCCAGCTCCTAGATTAAAGTGTTGGTGTAGAGGATTTCTTCTGTGTTGTGCTTGTGCTTGCCCTGCTCCTCCTTGCAAGCTGATACTTCTTGGTTACTTTCTGTGGCTGTGAAGATAGGTTGAACAGCAGTGGCTGTTCTTCCTGTTCTTGTGTTCTTGTGTTCTTGGTGACTTACCCAGCTGCTCCTGTCGATGAGTGACTAGGGTTTGCTGTGAAAAGCTTTTATGTGATGTTCTTCTTCCTCTCTGGTCGACAACAAGGCCTGGCAAGTTGTTGGTGACTCACTGGTTGTGTGTGTGTGCTGTGATGCATGCACACACAGTGGCTTGGTGTTGTGCATGCACACTAGCTGTGTGAGCAGCTAGTGTGTGTGTGTGTTCCATATGCTTGGGACTTGGGCTGTGAGAAGTTCAGCTCGGCAGCTTGTGACCATATCCTCCGAATGCCATTTTCTTGCTAACCTGCCAAGTGGCAATGCCACTTGGCATAACTTGTGTTTGTTGTGTTTGTGTGCAGGGAACTAGAAGATGATCAAGATGAAGTGCAAGATCATCTTGATCCAAGATTTCATGAAGATCAATTTGTATTTTAGGATAGATCATTAAGTTGTAATTTTTCTTTATTTTTCACTCTTTTTCCATTATTCAATTCATGTAATGTGTTGTAACCTTTTATATTTTAATTCTGAATATTGTAAAGACAATGTATCTTATGTGATTATCAATAAAGCTCAAAGTTTCTCTAATGAGCTTTACTTAATAAATGAAATGTTTATTTCTTGATTATTCATATTTGTTTAATGAATTGCCTCAATTTTGAATTATGAGATATTCATATGATGTTTGAATTTGAAATTCAAATGTTCTTGTATTTGAATTCAATCATGCAACTTAAGTTGTAATGCAATACTCTCCTCTCTTCTCAAAACCCTAATTTAGTTAGGTGAGAAGCAAGTTTGTCGCACTCTCGAAACCCTAATCCTGTAAGGTGTCGAGAGAGAAACTTGTTCCCCTTTAATGCAGTTTTGTTTTAAAAGCGCGAAATTTTCCCAGAATTTACAATGCAGTGCACATCCCTTTCTAAAATCTACAATTAATTGTCTCTTGTGTTTTGCAGTAAACAATTATACAATTTTAGGACAATTTTAATTAGTTGATAAAGTAGCAGCAGTAGCTAGCAGTAGGTTTATTTAGTTGATATAATTTGGTGATTTAAATTTGCTACTGCTGGGTAATGCTATGCTAGCTATTGGTAGGTAATGCTATGTTAGCAATAGCTCATGCTCATTTTCTTAATTCGAATTGGCAGAGAAATGTGATGGGTTCGTTGCATGGAAAACAAAAATTTTCTACCGCAAACAAACAAAACCAAGATCCAATCTAGGAAAAACGCCAGATCTAATCTACTAGATTGAAGCAACGAGACGGATTGGATCTACATACCCTTGTAGATCGCTAAGCGGAAACGAGATTGAATCTCGTGGTTGATGTAGTCGATCACTTGCCGCTTGCAAAAGCGCGTAGAAGATCTTGATCTTGACGGTGCCACAATCGGGCAGCACCTCCGTACTCGGTCACACGTTCGGCTCGATGAAGACACCTCCTCCTTGTTCCAGCAAGCGGGGAGATGTGGTAGATGGGATCTAGTCCAGCAGCACGACGGCGTGGTGGTGGTGGAGAGTTTGCGCGGATAGGGCTTCGCCTATTCGCGTTGGGTGGAAGAAACTAGGCAAAAGTTGGAGCAAACGGAGCAAACGACCGCGGAACAAAAATCTGATTATACACGACCCTCGTGTATCTCCTTTATAGGCGTATGAGGCGGTAGCTGATGAGCGTGGAACTTACGCAAACGATCAGATCGATCGGCCGATCCACCAAATACACAAGGCAACGTATTGCCTTGGCCTATACGCATATGCATAGGCCGGCCCATGGCCTGGCTTGCACATCGTGCATGCTCCTGGCAGCTTGTGCCGTGCCGCCCTTGCACGCTTGAGCGGCCAAGCTGGCCTGCTCGCGTGTGAGCGCTGGCCGGCACAGTCGGCCACTTTTTCTCCTTTTTTTTTCTTTGTTTTGCCTAATAGTCTATTTAATAGTTTGTCTACATGAGCTACTTAATTGGCCCATTAGCAAAACTACTTATAGACTACTTTTAGCCCCACATTTATTTCTACTAAATAAATTAATATTAATATTTACTAATTCAATTAATTAATAAATCATTAATCATCTTCCCGGAACAATTCCGTAACTCTCCAAAACTATTTCTTTAATCCCGAAACTACCCCTAGCAACATCGCAACCTTAAGTGTGTCACCCTACGGTTCGAGAATGTGCAGACATGACCGAGACGCCTCTCCGATCAATAATCATTAGCGGGATCTGGAGATCCATAATGGCTCCCACATATTCAACGATGACTTAGTGATCGATTGAACCATTTACATACGATACCGATTCCCTTTGTCTCGCGATATTTTACTTGTCCGAGGTTTGATCATCGGTATCTCTATACCTTGTTCAACCTCGTCTCCAACAAGTACTCTTTACTCGTACCGTGGTATGTCATCTCTTATGAACCATTCATATGCTTGCAAGCTAATTAGACGACATTCCACCGAGAGGGCCTAGTATATCTATCCGTCATCGGGATGGACAAATCCCACCGTTGATCCATATGCCTCAACTCATACTTTCCGGATACCTAATCCCACCTTTATAACCACCCATTTACGCAGTGGCGTTTGATGTAATCAAAGTACCCTTCCGGCATAAGTGATTTACATGATCTCATGGTCGAAAGGACTTGGTAACTATGTATCGAAAGCTTATAGCAAATGAACTTAATGACGTGATCTTATGCTACGCTTAATTGGGTGTGTCCATTACATCATTCACATAATGACATAACCTTGTTATTAATAACATCCAATGTTCATGATCACGAAACTATGATCATCTATTAATCAACAAGCTAGTTATACAAGAGGCTTACTAGGGACTTCTTGTTGTTTACATAACACACATGTATCAATGTTTCGGTTAATACAATTATAGCATGGTATATAAACATTTATCATAAACACAAAGATATATAATAACCAATTTATTATTGCCTCTTGGGCATATCTCCAACAGTCTCCCACTTGCACTAGAGTCAATAATCTAGATTACATTGTAAGGTACCTAACACCCATGGCATTCTGGTGTTGGTCATGCTTTGCCCTAGGGAGAGCTTTAGTCAACGGATCTGCTACATTCAGATCAGTGTGTACTTTGCAAATCTTTACTTCTCCATCTTCGATGTACTCGCGAATCGAATGAAAACGCAGCTTGATATGCTTTAGCTTCTTGTGTGACCTTGGTTCTTGTGCATTGGCGATGGCACCCATGTTGTCACAATAAATGACTAATGGGTCCAATGCACTAGGAACCACACCGAGCTCAACAATGAACCTCTTCATCCATACCGCTTCCGATGAAGCCTCCGAAGCCGCTATGTATTCCGATTCTGTTGAAGACTTCGCCACCGTGCACTGCTTGGAGCTGCACCAGCTTACTGCAGCACCATTCAATATAAACACGTACCCAGACTGAGACTTAGAGTCATCAGGATCAGTGTTCCAACTTGCATCGGTGTAACTGGTTACAACGAGCTCTTGGTCACCTCCATAACAAAGAAACATATCCTTAGTTCTTTTCAAGTACTTCAGGATATTCTTGACCGTCCAGTGTTCCATTCCTGGATCACTTTGATATCTGCTAGTCAAACTAACAGCATGCGCTATATCCGGTCTAGTACATAGCATGGCATACATGATAGAGCCTACTGCCGAGGCATAGGGGATCTGATTCATCCTCTCTCTTTCTTCGCGTAGCCGGACCTTGAGTCTTACTCAAGACCTTACCTGGCAACATCGGTAAGAACCCTTTCTTACTTTCATCCATTCTAAACTTCTTTAGAATCTTATCCAGGTATGTACTCTGTGAAAGCCCTATTAGGCGTCTTGATCTATCTCTATAAATCTTGATGCCTAAAATGTACGCTGCTTCACCAAGGTCCTTCATTGAAAAACACTTATTCAAATAACCTTTTACACTGCTTAATAGTTCTATATCATTCCCAATCAATAATATGTCATCTACATATAATATCAGGAATGCTACAGAGCTCCCACTCACTTTCTTGTAAATACAGGCCTCTCCATGGCACTGTATAAACCCGAAGTCTTTGATCACCTTATCAAAACGTCGGTTCCAACTCCTGGATGCTTGCTTCAGTCCATAAATGGAACGCTGAAGTTTGCATACCATGTTAGCATTTTTAGAATCGACAAAACCTTTGGGTTGTACCATATACAACTCTTCCTCAATGTCACCATTAAGGAACGCCGTTTTGACATCCATCTGCCAAATCTCATAATCGAAAAATGCAGCTATTGCTAACAAAATCCTCACAGATTTTAGCTTCGCTACAGGTGAGAAAGTCTCATCGTAGTCAACACCTTGAATTTGTCGGAAACCCTTTGCGACAAGTCGAGCTTTATAGACAGTAATATTACCATCAGCATCTGTTTTTCTCTTGAAGATCCATTTATTCTCAACAGCCTTGCGGCTATCAGGTAGATCTACCAAAGTCCATACTTTGTTATCATACATGGATCCCATTTCGGATTTCATGGCTTCTTGCCATTTGTTGGAATCTGGGCTCATTATCGCTTCTTCATACGTCGCAGGGTCCTCATCATTGTTGTCCACAATCATGAGATTTAGACAAGGATCATACCAATCAGGAGTGGTACGTTCCCTTGTCGACCTGCGAGGTTCAGTAGCTACTTCGCTCGAAGTTTCATGATCATTATCATTAGCTTCCTCTGTTACCGGTGCAGGCGGCACAGGAACATCTTCCGGTACTGCGCTACTCTGATCAACGAGAGAAGGTTCAGTAACCTCGTCGAGTTCTACTTTTCTTCCAGTCACTTCTTTAGTGAGAAACTCTTTCTCAAGAAAGGTTCCGTTCTTAGCAACAAAGACTTTGCCTTCGGATCTGTGATAAAAAGTATACCCTATAGTTTCCTTAGGGTATCCTATGAAGACGCATTTCTCCGCTTTGGGTTCTAGCTTGTCCGGTTGTAACTTTTTTACATAGGCTTCGCAACCCCAAACTTTAAGGAAACGACAGCTTAGGTTTCTTATTAAACCATAATTCATACGGTGTCGTTGCAACGGATTTCGATGGTGCCCTATTTAAAGTGAATGCTGCTGTCTCTAACGCATAACCCCAAAAAGATAACGGCAAATCAGTAAGAGACATCATAGAACGAACCATATCTAAGAGAGTTCGATTACGACGTTCGGATACACCATTTCGCTGTGGTGTTCCCGGCGGTGTCAACTGTGAAAGTATTCCGCATTTCTTTAAATGCATGCCAAACTCATAACTCAGATATTCGCCTCCGCGATCAGAACGCAGAAACTTGATCTTCTTGTTACGTTGATTTTCTACTTCACTTTGGAATTCCTTGAACTTCTGAAAAGTCTCGGATTTATGCTTCATGAAATAGATATACCCATATCTACTCAGATCATCTGTGAAGGTTAGAACATAACGATAACCACCGCGCGAGGCTACACTCATTGGTCCGCACACATCGGTATGTATGATTTCCAATAAGTCTGTAGCTCGCTCCATAATACCAGAGAATGGAGTCTTAGTCATTTTTCCCATTAGACATGCTTCGCATCTCAAGTGACTGAAAGTCAAGTGACTCAAGTAGTCCATCTGCATGGAGTTTCTTCATGCGTTTCACTCCAATATGACCAAGACGACAGTGCCACATATAAGTAGAATTATCATTCAATTTAATTCGTTTAGCATCAATGTTATGAACATGTGTATCGCTACTATCGAGATTTAATAGAAATAAACCATTCTTCTCAGGCGCATGACCATAAAAGATATTATTCATAAAAATAGAACAACCATTATTCTCAGACTTGAATGAATAACCGTCTTGCATTAAACATGATCCAGATATAATGTTCATGCTCAACGCAGGCACCAAATAACAATTATTAAGGTCTAAAACTAATCCCGATGGTAGATGTAGAGGGAGCGTGCCGACAGCGATCACATCGACCTTGGATCCATTTCCAACGCGCATCGTCACCTCGTCCCTCGCTAGGCTTCGTTTATTCCGTAGTTCCTGTTTCGAGTTACAAATGTGAGCAACCGAACCAGTATCAAATACCCAGGCACTAGTACGAGAACCAGTGAGATAAACATCTATAACATGTATATCAGATATACCTTTCTTCTTCTTGACAAGGCCACTCTTCAGGTCAGCCAGATACTTGGAGCAATTCCGCTTCCAGTGCCCCTTCCCATTGCAGTAATAGCAGTCAGTATCAGGTTTAGGGCCACCCTTAGGCTTCTCAGGATGAGCGACAACTTTCTTGCCACCCTTCTTGAGGTCCTTCTTAGGTTTGCCCTGTTTCTTGAACTTGGTGGTCTTATTGACCATCAACACTTGGTGCTCTTTCTGTATCTCAACCTCAGCAGATTTCAGCATGGAGAAGAGTTCAGGTAACTCCTTATTCATGTTCTGCATATTGTAGTTCATCACGAAGTTCTTGTAACTTGGTGGCAGTGATTGGAGAACACGATGAATACCCAGCTGGTTAGGGATCACAATCCCCAAGTCACTGAGCTTCCTCGCATGTCCGGACATAGCGAACATGTGCTCACTAACGGAGCTGCCCTCTTCCATCATGCAGCCAAAGAACTGCTTCGAGGCCTCATAGCTCTCCACGGCCGCATGAGTTTCAAAGATAACTTTGAGCTCACGCATCATATCACAAGGGTCGTGGTGCTCAAAACGCTTTTGGAGCTCTGCCTCTAGGCTGCATAGGATGGCACACTGAACTTGAGAGTACACTTTAGCCCGAGCTTCGAAAACATTCTTTTCTTCCTCGGATACTACAGGAGGTGGTGTGGAACCTAGCGGTGCATCAAGCACATATTGCAGATTTCCGCCATTGAGGAAGATCCTCACATGACGGAACCAGTCGGTGAAGTTGCTACCATTGCTTTTAAGCTTTTCTTTCTCTAGGAACTGGTTAAAATTGATTGATGGGGACGCCATGATCTACAACACATATTTGCAATAGTTTAGACTAAGTTTATGACAAATTGAGTTCAAATTTTAATTTAACAAAATTAAAACTAGGTGAACTCCCACTCAAAACAATATCCCTCGCATTGTCTTAGTGATCACATGAACCAAATCCACCACACCAAGTCCGATCATCACGAACAAGATGTAATTTCAATGGCGAACACCCAAGTGTTCATCATATCAATCATATGACTCATGCTCTACCTTTCGGTATCCCGTGTTCCGAGACCATGTCTGTACATGCTAGGCTCGTCAAGGCAACCTTAGTACCCGCGTGTACAAAACTGGCTTGTACCCGTTGTATGCACATGTAGAATCTATCACACCCGATCATCACGAGATGCTTCGAAACGACAAGTCTTAGCAACGGTGCATACTAAGGATGAACACTTTATTATCTTGATATTTAGTGAGAGGGATCATCTTATAATGCTACCGTCGCGATCTAAGCAAAATAAGATGCATAAAAGGATTAACATCACATGCAATTCATATGTGATATGATATGGCCCTTTTGTCTTTGCGCCTTTGATCTTCATCTCCAAAGCACGGACATGATCCTCCATCATCAAAGAGCATGATCTCCATCATCGTCGGCGAAGCACCAAGGTCAATGGCGCCGTCTTCATGATTGTCCTCCATGTAGCAACTATTACAACCTCTTTGAAATACTACTAAACATGAAATTTAAAGACAACCATAAGGCTCCTGCCGGTTGCCACAATACAATAATGATCATCTCATACATATTCATCATCACATTATGGCCATATCACATCACCAAACCCTGCAAAAACAAGTTAGACGTTCTAATTTGGTTTGCATATTTTACGTGGTTCAGGGTTTTCGCATAAGATCCAATCTACCTACGAACATGAACCACAACGGTGATACTAGTGTTGTCAATAGAAAGAGTAAATTGGATCTTTACTATAGTAGGAGAGACAGACACCCGCAAAGCCACTTATGCAATACAAGTTGCATGTCGAGCGTGGAGCAAATCTCATGAACGCGGTCATGTAAAGTTAGCCCGAGCCGCTTCATCCCACTATGCCACAAAGATGCAAAGTACTCGAACTAAAGACAACAAATCATCAACGCCCACAAACAATTGTGTTCTACTCGTGCAACCAATCTATGCATAGACACGGCTCTGATACCATTGATGGGTTCGTTGCATGGAAAACAAAAATTTTCTACCGCAAACAAACAAAACCAAGATCCAATCTAGGAAAAACGCCAGATCTAATCTACTAGATTGAAGCAACGAGACGGATTGGATCTACATACCCTTGTAGATCGCTAAGCGGAAACGAGATTGAATCTCGTGGTTGATGTAGTCGATCACTTGCCGCTTGCAAAAGCGCGTAGAAGATCTTGATCTTGACGGTGCCACAATCGGGCAGCACCTCCGTACTCGGTCACACGTTCGGCTCGATGAAGACACCTCCTCCTTGTTCCAGCAAGCGGGGAGATGTGGTAGATGGGATCTAGTCCAGCAGCACGACGGCGTGGTGGTGGTGGAGAGTTTGCGCGGATAGGGCTTCGCCTATTCGCGTTGGGTGGAAGAAACTAGGCAAAAGTTGGAGCAAACGGAGCAAACGACCGCGGAACAAAAAAACTGATTATACCGCGACCTCGTGTCTCTTTTATATGCGGGAGGTGTGCAGCTCACGCAAACGATCAGATCGATCGGCCGTTTCACGTGGCAACGCATTGCCTTGGCCTATCGCATATGCCGGCCCATGGCCTGGCTTGCACATCGTGCATGCTCCTGGCAGCTTGTGCCGTGCCGCCCTTGCACGCTTGAGCGGCCAAGCTGGCCTGCTCGCGTGTGAGCGCTGGCCGGCACAGTCGGCCACTTTTCTCTTTTTTTCTTTGTTTTGCCTAATAGTCTATTTAATAGTTTGTCTACATGAGCTACTTAATTGGCCCATTAGCAAAACTACTTATAGACTACTTTTAGCCCCACATTTATTTCTACTAAATAAATTAATATTAATATTTACTAATTCAATTAATTAATAAATCATTAATCATCTTCCCGGAACAATTCCGTAATTCCCCAAAACTATTTCTTTAATCCCGAAACTACCCCTAGCAACATCGCAACCTTAAGTGTGTCACCCTACGGTTCGAGAATGTGCAGACATGACCGAGACGCCTCTCCGATCAATAATCATCAGCGGGATCTGGAGATCCATAATGGCTCCCACATATTCAACGATGACTTAGTGATCGATTGAACCATTTACATACGATACCGATTCCCTTTGTCTCGCGATATTTTACTTGTCCGAGGTTTGATCATCGGTATCTCTATACCTTGTTCAACCTCGTCTCCAACAAGTACTCTTTACTCGTACCGTGGTATGTCATCTCTTATGAACCATTCATATGCTTGCAAGCTAATTAGACGACATTCCACCGAGAGGGCCCAGAGTATATCTATCCGTCATCGGGATGGACAAATCCCACTGTTGATCCATATGCCTCAACTCATACTTTCCGGATACCTAATCCCACCTTTATAACCACCCATTTACGCAGTGGCGTTTGATGTAACCAAAGTACCCTTCCGGCATAAGTGATTTACATGATCTCATGGTCGAAAGGACTTGGTAACTATGTATCGAAAGCTTATAGCAAATGAACTTAATGACGTGATCTTATGCTACGCTTAATTGGGTGTGTCCATTACATCATTCACATAATGACATAACCTTGTTATTAATAACATCCAATGTTCATGATCACGAAACTATGATCATCTATTAATCAACAAGCTAGTTATACAAGAGGCTTACTAGGGACTTCTTGTTGTTTACATAACACACATGTATCAATGTTTCGGTTAATACAATTATAGCATGGTATATAAACATTTATCATAAACACAAAGATATATAATAACCAATTTATTATTGCCTCTTGGGCATATCTCCAACAAAATGTAGATACAAATAATTGGTTGATTTAGGTTTTGAATGTAGTTAGTGAATTGGCAGATACAAATTGGTTAGTGAATGTAGTTAGTGAATTGGTTGATTTAGGTTTTGAATGTAGTTAGTGAATGTAGATACAAATTTACTACTGCTAGGTAATGTTTTGAATGTGATTTAGGTTTTCGAATTCATTGCTTGCAGTAGAGCTAATAAAGTTCTTGAAGTTCTCTCTGAAAAAGAATGAAGTTTGTTTAAATGAAAATTAAAATGAAGCTGCTACTACTCTGTTGATGTACATGGTTCAATAAAATGAACAATGCAGTAGGTTTTTCAATACAATGCAGTAGGTTTTTTAATAAAATGAAATGCTACTGCCTAGTTGATTTTGAATTGATGCTAGGATTTGTTGGCAGTAGAAAATTTAGGTTTAGAAAATGAAAATGCTTGGGTTAATAAAATGAAATGCTACTGCCTAGGATTTGTTGATTTTGAATTACTGCTTGGGGTTTCAAGATAATAATGCTACTAGTACATGAAATGCTACTGTTTGAATTCATTTATGAAATGATCATGCTCATGCTCCCTGGTTGCAAGATGAGAATGCATAGATGGTTTTAGTTCACCTCTGGCCACTGATTAAATAGATTGTTTTAGTATATACTACCTCCATCCCAAGGCTTAAGGCCTATATTTTTTCAGAAAGTCAAACTATGTTAAGTTTGACTAAGTTTTTATAAAAAATCATTAACATGAAAAGTACAAAATCAATACCACTAGATAGATAATGAAATATATTTTTATATGGTACCTACAAAATATCATATTTGTTCATAAATTCTTCTAAAAATTTGGTCAAACTTTGCTTCGTTTGACTTTCTGAAAAAAATATAGGCCTTAAGGCTTGGGATGGAGGTAGTATATAGTATATATTCCTGAACCGAAAATGCCTCTGCCTAGCAAGAATATTCCTCTGCCTATCAATATGACAGAATTTGTAGAATATTCCTGAACCAAAAATGCCTCTGCCTAGCAAGAACCATCAGTACATTGTCTCTGATCCTGACCAAATATGACAGATTTTGAAGAATATTCCTGAACCAAAAATGGACAGTCTCTCCTGACCCATTTTGGGGAATATTCCCAATGGCTTGTCTCTGACCCATTTTGGAGAATATTCTCCCTCTTGTGGATTGACATCACAATTCAAAAAAAGAAACTGATGGCATTGTCCTATGTAACACAACTGTTCAGCTTGTGTTCTCATACCCTCTGTGCCCTCCATCCTATATAAATGCCTAGTGTAGTGAACCAGAAAATCACACCAAACATGGACAACCTGTCCTGGAGTGCAAAGAGGAGGAGCACTGGCTCCAGTGGTGCCTCTGGCTCTAGGGATGCCTCTCTTTCCAAGACTTTTTCTATGGGTAGGGCAGACAAGGAGTTGCTAGTGTATCATAGGAGAAGTGTGCAAGAGAGGGAAGCTTCTGCTGCCAGGTTCAGGGAAGAAGAAGCAGCAGATGGCTTGAACCAGCTAGGTGTGTTCACATACACTACACAAGTTCTCCCAGTTCCAAAATCCAGACCTAAGCCCATTCCCAAAATGAAAAAGTATAAGCATCAGTTGAGGGAAGGAGGACTGATACGCGTAGATGCACACGTCCGTTGGGAACCCCAAGTGGAAGGTATGATGCGTATAGAAGCAAGTTTCTCCGTATGAAACCAAGGTTTAATCGAACCAGTAGGAGCCAAGAAGCACGTTGAAGGTTGATGGTCGCGAAATGTGATGCGGCGCAACACCGGGATTCCGGCGCCAACGTGGAATCTGCACAACAAAACCAAAGTACTTTGCCCCAACGAAGCAGTGAGGTTGTCAATCTCACCGGCTTGCTGTAACAAAGGATTAAACGTATCGAGTGGAAGATGTTTGCAAAGAAAACAGTAGAAAGAGGTGATAAACAAGCAGCGATAGCAGTGTTTAGGAACAAGGCCTAGGGATTAGACTTTCACTAGTGGACACTCTCAACATTGATCACATAACAGAATAGATAGATGCATACTCTACACTTTTGTTGGATGATGAACACATTGCGTAGGATTACACGAACCCTCAATGCCGGAGTTAACAAGCTCCACAATAATGCTCATATTCTAGTAACCTTTAGTGTAAGATAGATCAAAGACTAAACCAAGTACTAGCATAGCATGCACACTGTCACCTTCATGCATATGTAGGAGGAATAATACACATCAATATTATCATAGCAATAGTTAACTTCGCAATCTACAAGAGATCATGATCATAGCATAAACCAAGTACTAACACGGATGCACACACTGTCACCATTACATCGTGTAGGAGGAATAAAACTACTTTAATAACATTGCTAGAGTAGCACATAGATAAATTGTGATACAAAATACATTGCAATCATAAAGAGATATAAATAAGCACTTCACTATGCCATTCATAACAGTGAATAAGTATTCTGTGAAATATAGCCTAAGAGACCCACACGGTGCACACACTGTCACCTTTACACACGTGGGACAAGGAGTCTCCGAGATCACATAAGTAAAACTCACTTGACTAGCATAATGACATCTAGATTACAAGCATCATCATATGAATCTCAATCATGTAAGGCAGCTCATGAGATTATTGTATTGAAGTACATAGGAGAGAGATGAACCACATAGCTACCGGTACAGCCCCGAGCCTCGATGGAGAACTACTCCCTCTTCATGGGAGCAGCAGCGGTGATGAAGATGGCGGTGGAGATGGCAGCGGTGTGTCGATGGAGAAGCCTTCCGGGGCACTTCCCCGTCCGGCAGGTGCCGGAACAGAGACTCCTGTCCCCATCTTGGCTTCGCGATGGCGGCGGCTGGAAGGTTTCGCGTACGTGGCTTCCTCCGTAAGGGTTTTCGATGCAGGGGCTTTATATAGGCGAAAGGGCAGCGTCAGAAGGTCAAAGGGGCGACGACACCATAGGGGGCGCGGGGCCCCGGCCGCGCCACCCTATCATCTCTGGGCCCACAGGGCCCCTCCGACTCTCGGTGTTGGATGCTTCGGGCAAAATAGGAACACAGGCGTTGATTTCGTCCCGAGAATATTTCGTTACTAGGATTTCTGAAACCAAAAACAGCAGAAAACAGAACCGGCACTTCGGCATCTTGTTAATAGGTTAGTTCCAGAAAATGCACGAATATGACATAAAGTGTGCATAAAACATGTAGGTATCATCAATAAAGTAGCATGGAACATAAGAAATTATCGATACGTTGGAGACGTATCAAGGACCCACAGAGGTGTTGCCCTACTATGTAGAACCAAATCTTGAAGAAAAGTTTAAAGCTGGAGTTATCTTGTGCTGCCTGAGGAAGGGCATGAAAAAAATCAAAGATTTGGTATCCTAGTTTGTTGTAGTTTGTTGTAGTTTCAGCCATCTAGTTTTAGTGTGTCCTAGTTTGTCTGAATAATTATGTAATGTAAGGGTTGATGTAATGCTTCCATGCAATGATGAATAAAAGGGTTTATGTAATGCTTCTATGCAGATGGTAGGAAATAATATATGTAATGTAAGGTTAAATGATGCTCATGCTCACATGTTCATTTAAGTCACTAGTTACCGCCTTTTCTAATGTATATTTATGAGTAATAGCATTTTCATTTGAAGTCACTAGCATTTCCATATGATGCTCAAGCTTCTGCTATTTAATTATCTCTAAAATTTATATGTTGATGTTCTTATTGCTACTGCTAGCTAGGATTTGTTAGCAATTCTTGGTTCAAGCTAATGATGCTACTTTGGTTAGTGCTACTGTAAGTATAAGTGGTTAGTGCTACTGTAAGTATAAGTGTAATGCTCCAGGTTTTGATGTAGTTGTATGCTTCAGGTTTTGATGCTTCAGATTTTGATGTAGTTGTAGCTCCAGGTTTTGATGCTTCAGGTTTTTGATGCTCCAGGTTTTGTTGTAGATGCTCTAGGTTTTGATGCTTCAGGTTTTTGATGCTCCAGGTTTTGATGTAGTTGTAGCTCCAGGTTTTGATGTAGTAGTATTTGGATACAATTTTGTATGATGATGAACATGGTTAGAATCTGTGAATATGGTGATGAATGTGGGCTCCAGGTTTTGCAGGGATTTCATTGAGTTGCCCATTTCTCCCGAAGCGTTGATTCACTTCCGTTTCGGTTGAGAAATGGGCACTCCTACGTAGAAAAATTAGCAAAGGTCATGCCGAAATTTTGAATTTTTTGGTTGACTTTTGTACTAACTTTTTGCCTCTTTTTAATGAAGTGCAAATAAACATGTCGGGCAGCACTTCTAAGCCCAGGAGCCAGAACGAAGAAGCGAGAGAGGCCAACAAGGACTTCTGGGAGGGCTACGAGCGGCCCCGGAAGGCCGCCGCCGAGTCGCCCGACGATGAGGAAGAGGGCCGGGACGCCGCCTCCGAGGGAGAGGGCCGGGACGCCTCCGAGGGAGAGGGCCGGGACGCCGCCTCCGAGGGAGAGGGCCGGGGGGCCGCCGCCGACACCGGCGACGAGGACGAGATCTGGGAAGAGACCGGTGAAGAGACCGGTGAAGAGACCGCGGCCAACCGCACGGAAGGTGATAGCGGCGGCAACCCTCAGGAGGGTAAGAAGAAGAGGACGGCGAGGAGGCCAAGGAGGGATCGGAGGCCGCAAGTGCTCGCCAACGTCACCGATGCTGTCACGGTAGTCTCCGAAAGTGGCCTACCGATGGAGCCTTCGTGGGTTGCCAAAGGGTACGGCATGCAACTAGGGTGCATCGTCCGTGAAACCGTGCCGATCCTAACTAAGGACATCAGAAGCGAGGACAACGCGGCTATCGCCCAATCCCTCATCCAGAAGCTTCACCAACGATACACGTTCCCGGAGCCGTTCAATAAGAAGGTGGACTCTTTAGCTCTCACGAAGATGAGCACCGCCTTGAGCAGCTGGAAGAACCGGCTGAAGAGAAAGATCGAGGCCGGTGAAAGCTGGGAGAGGATAAGTAGCAAAGACCCGTCGCTCTCCTTAGAAGACTTTAATGCATTCAAGTCTTACTTAGAGAGTGACGCTGTTAAAAAATGGACCGCCTGGGGGAAGAAAATGCGGGAATTGAACTTAGGGACCCACCATTGCGGAAGCGGCGGTTACCGAGGAAAACAGCCCACTTGGGACAAGGAGGATGCCGAGATGGTACGTCTGGGGAAAGAAAACCCCTGGCACAAAATCGAGGATGTACAGGCTAGGAACTTTGTCCGGTCCCGCTACTACTTAGACTGGAAGACGGGGGAATTTATTACGGATTACAAAGACGTGAGGGATTTCGAGAAGTACCTGGTAAGGATAGTCTATATTATTTCGCTCATCTTATTAGGCAATGAAGCCAAATGGGCTAACCTTAAGTTCCTTTGTCTGAAGGATGATGAGTTGAAGGCTAGTTGTACGGCTGGCCCGTCGTCCCAGGGGTCGACGGAACCGTGGGACACGCCTTTCAACAGGGCGACGAACAAATACAAGAAGAGGGAGCTGGACAAGCCACCGACGTCGGGTGGCCGTGTGTCCGGCTTTGGCACAAGTATGAAGCTATCCGAGTACTACGGATCGGATGCCAAGACGAGAAAGCTGGAGAGGAGGTCGTCGGCTAAGGATAAATCCGAGGTTCAGGAGCTGAAGAAGAAGGTGGAGTCACTAGAGAAGCTGGTGGCCGAAAAGCCTGTGGAGAACACGGAGATGATGAACAAGTTATTGGACGAGAAGATCCGGCAGATCATCCCCCCTGGGTTGATGGAGGGGTTAGCTGCTTGGAATGCGGGAGGTCAAGTGGGGCCGATACATGTGCCCAGCATCAGCGGCAGCAACTCAAGCTTCCACGTGTCGCCGACGGTGCCGCTCCACCCGACGCCGCAGCTCCAACCGCCGCCGCAGCTCCAACTGGTCGCATCGACGCCCCCAACCGCCGCCCTTGTATCGACAGTAGCCGAGATCGACGCCATCCAGAAGGTAAACTCATTAGTTACTCCTTCGCGTCATCTTCTTTAACTATATATGCCTTTCGTGACTGCCATCTCACGATGCCCAACATGGCGCCCCTGACTCAGGACGAACCTTGCATACTCCTGCATAAGGTGGAGCCCGGCGGCAAGTTGATGGAAGTTGCTAGCGGCCTTCTCATGGCTTCCCGCGTTATGCACGGCGCTAGATTGGCGGAAGACGTGGTGAAGGTCAAGTTGGTAGTGGTAGTGCCGGAGTACCGCTACGCCATCCCCCCTTTCAACCTCCGGGCACAGACGAAGGCGACGTTTTGCCCCTTGGGGATTGCACCTCATGGCTTATGACATGGCCGAAGAACCAGATTCGTCTGGGGGGGTCTTCCGAGTGGTAAGAAAAGCACCGGCGCCACCTCCCCTATCATCCGGCCCAAGATCGCCAGCGCCGACGACACCCTTAAGGAAACGGCGGTCGCCGCCCCCACTACCCTGAAGGAACCGGCGGTCGCCGCCGCCACCCGGAAGGAACCGACGATCGCCGCCACCACCACACGCCACCAACAGCTGTTGGGAGCGCTACCGCAACGACCGTCAACTAGACGCACGGTACGCCAAGCGGCGGCATCGCAACCGCCACCACCTAAGGTCCAGGACATGGCGCCACTTGATGGCAACGATGTAGATGATGATGATGACATCGATGCCTACATCAACACTGGCGCCTGCAGCCAAGATATGTACATGCCTCCTATGGATGAACAAGCCTTCCGCACTCACGGCGATCAACTTGGTCGTCCCACTACAGTCACGAAGCAGCGCCTGGTCTTCACGGGTTTTTCTCAAGACACTCCTCCGGAGGCTGGCAATCCAGCTCAAGTCAAGCCTGCTACCGTTTTCAGCCCTAACACGCTGCGTAAGACGATCATCGGGGAGCCACCCAAATCAACCCCAGCAGCAACCCAAGCAACCCCAGAAGCACCACCAGCACCGACCCCAGCAGCACCCGAAGAAGCACCACCATCAGCACCACCAGCACCCCCAGTAGGTCAGGTGAAGAAGGCAAGGAAGAGAGGAGCCAAGAAGGGCGCATCTTCGAGCCAGCCTGCTCCTAAGAGGATCCGGGCCGACGACATGGTACCACCGACACCGGATGGCTTGCCCCGGTGTCATGAAGCTGGTAAACCGATACTATCTAAGGACATGGAACACCTCGCAAGTGGACTAATGCTCCCTTTGCAGCACACTATTCATTATCTAGAGGGCACCCTTCTTAAAGAGAAGGATCCAAATTACCCGGTGTTCTCGGTCAAGGTGCCACAAGACCCGAACTTCGTCCATGAATACCCCGCGGATATCTTCTTCATAGCGTTCGAGGACGTCTTCAATCTATTTCACTCGAAACGGCTCGACTATAACTTGGTCCGCCTATACGCGATCAATCTTCAGATGAAGATCAACAGAGAGAGACCCCCCACATCGCGGTAGCGGATCCCTACTACATGCGCGATAGCCAGCTCCAGGACGGCTCAAGCACACGGACCAAGGCGGTGCGGTACCTCGAGAGCTTCATGCTCATGAACAAAGAGAAGAACACCATTCTTCTGCCTGTCTTTCCCGAGTAAGTACACATCCGCTCACGGCCGTCGTAACTTATGCTTTCTTATATATTTCTTCCATTGCCGATCCTTTCCAACATTCCATTTCAATTGCATGTGTTGAGCAGGGACAAATACTGCACACTCATCATCCTTTGCCCGAAGTGGTCACTAGCCCAGTATTTCGACTCGTCGAATACGACGACGAAGAAAGACTACAGGAGAATAAGGGGTGTTCTCGATGAGGCTATCCTTGGCTACTCCAAAAATGGAGGCACCTTCGACAAGAAAGGGGAATTTGTCAGGCCGGACACTAAAAAGCTCGGGTTCAAGCACGTGATCGACTTCCCTTGCATCAAGCAGCCAGCTGGCAGCATTAAGGAGGCCTTCTATGTCCTCCATCACCTTAAAGGGTTTGTCGAGGATGCAGAGATGATGTCTCTGCCACCTAGCAAGCGAGACCCCATTAAAATGTCGGGGGAGATCAACGATGATGATCTTAGAGAAGACTTCCATCGCCTCCAAGTAAAGCTCTCGGAAATTATCGTACACGATGTATCCAACGCATCGGGGCTCTTACACCAACTCAGAGGGTTGTGTAAGAGGGATATCGAAGAACGCCTACATAGGCAGGGTGATGGAAGGACGTGGACGACGAAGGGCTTGTACAAGCCGTTCCCGGAGCCGCTCAAGAAGAAGTCTCGTTGACCGAGACCGGTGTGCTTAGCATTACTTTGAATCGATGGACAATTTGTACTGTGTTGTAAACTAAACTTGCTTAATTTGCTCGAAACGGTGGTTGTCGTTGTTGGACTCCAATTACTATTGTAGTCGTTGTCGTTGAACTTGATTACTTATGTGATACCGATGCTATATGTCTTTTAGGTTTATTATTATTTCCTTGCTTTAATTCTTGTGAATATGTATGCATGTGAACCCTCTAACTCTTTCCATTGTTATATACTAATATGCCTTGTGTCCATAGAGATGACGTACTACGTCGTGTTCGAGGGGCGGGTTCCAGGAGTGTACGAGGAGTGGGAGGACTGCAAGAAACAGGTGCACAAGTTCAGCGGCAACTGCTACAAAGGGTACCCGACTAGACACGAGGCGGTTGCCAAGTGGAGGAACTACCAGTCGAACAAGAGCAAGATGAAGATGAAGATCTTCCTTGTGCTCTCGCTCTTGCTCACCATCGTCGCGGCGGTACTCTATTTCATCGTAGTGTAGGCGGCGGCCGGTGTCACTTCATTTGTATCTAGAGATGATGAACTTAATTAATATGCATGGATTATGAGTTGTATGGAGCTATATGTATAACCCGATCGGGCTCTAAGTAATATGATGATGATGTGATGATTATATATGTCCATATCATATCTGTCTATATTGTATCTGTATATAACCTGTATACTGTGTATAATACATGTATAAAACCCGTATAATACACCAGAAGCACAAAATCGAGTATACCTATACATTGTTCTGTGGTGCATCAAAATTTAATTCAGTGGAGCACTACTTTCTGTGGCGCACGAGGAACATATGCGCCACAGAACCTCTTATTTCTGTGGCGCACTGTCTCCAGTGCGCCACCGAATAACTTAATTTTGTGGCGCATGGGCCGGTGCGCCACAGAAACCTTATATTTGTGGTGAAGATTCTATGGCGCACCACCCACGCGCCACAGAATCTATTTTTGGTGCGCCACTGATGAGGGTTTTCCTACTAGTGGTTAAAGTGTCGGGATGCTGATACTCCTATAGTTGTAACTACTAAGACATTTCCTACTGATAGTACTTTGTTGAGTGAAGATTATGGCACCACGCCACCACCTACAGGAGTCTTGTTGGAGGTTTGCAGTACCTCACTCTTACAGGAATAATTTTCCTCTGCTGCCACTCGTGTTTGTCGGTTTCTCCACTCACAAATCGAACATCATTGGTCTGCTGTCAAGAGGATCTTGCGATTTATTGCTTGTACTCTTGATCATGGTCTTCTTTTTAGACCCTTACCTCCACCTCTTTTGCGGTTTATTCTGATGGTGATTGTGCTGGTGATGTTGGAGATCTGAGATCAATGGGGGATATGCCTTGTTTCATGGGGATAATTCGATTGCCTGGAGTGCTCGCAAACAGGCTACGATGACCCTTACCACAGAGTCTGAGTATAATGTTGTGGCTAATGCTACGGCTGAGCTTATTTGGGTGGAAGCATTGCTCAAAGAACTTAGCATTCGTCGGGACTTGATGTTGTGCAGAGTATGCAGTTGGGAAACCCCAAGAGAAAGGTATGATGAGCACAGCAGCAACTTTTCCCTCAGTAAGAAACCAAGGTTTAATCGACCAATAGGAGAAAGAAATCACTTCAAGGTGGCGGCTGACTCGCGGGCGCACTACCGGTGTCAGCAACAACGCGGAACATGCACACACCACAACCAAACTACTTTGTCCCAGTTTACAGTGAGGTTGTCAATCTCACTGGTTTTGCTGAAAACAAAGGATTAGACGTATAGTGTGGAAAGAGATGTTTGTTTGCAGTGAAATAAAGAGAACAATGCTTGCAGTAAGGAAACAGAACATGTATTTGGAGTATATGGTTTTACGAGTATAAAAGAAAGGACTGGGGTCCACAGTTCACTAGAGGTGTCTCTCCATAAAGATAAATAACATGTTGGGTAAACAAATTAGAGCTGTGCAATTGATAGAATAAATACAATACATGACAAGATGATTACTATGAGATTCATTTGGGAATTACAACAAGCTTCATAGATCGTAATCCAACTGCATCTATGACTAATAATCCACCCTCAGGATATCATCCGAACAACTTTGGGTATTAAGTTGCAAGCAATAGATTATTGCATTAAGTAAAGTGTGTAAAGTAAATAATAGAATTATCCTTGGATAAAGCATTGTTGTTTTCTCCCTAGTAGCAACAACACATCTACAACCTTAGGAGTTATTGTCACTCTCCCAGATTACTAGAGGCATGAACCCACTATCGATCATAAATACTCCCTCTTGGAGTCACAAGCACATACTTGGCCAGAGCATCTACTAGCAACGGAGAGCATGCATGCACGATCACAAATAACATATAAACATGCCTGTAATCAACTCAATCATAGTTTTCAATATTCACGGATCCCAGCAAACACAACATGTAGCATTACATAAAGATGATCTTGATCATGTTAGGCAGTTCACAAGATCTAAACATGAAGCATAAAGAGGAGAAGACAACCATCTAGCCACTACTATGGACCCGTAGTCCAAAGATGAACTACTCACGCATCACTTCGGAGGCGGGCATGGTGATGAAGAGGCCTCCGGTGATGATCTTCCTCTCCGACAGGGTACCGAGAATAGCTTCAGAATCCTCCCGAACTAGGGTCAACGATGGCGGAGGCTACAGAACTTTTCGTGGATGGAGGCTCGGGTGTTTAGGTTTTTTCCGAGGATGTCAATTTATAGGCGAAAGGGTGATGTCGGTGGGCGCCGAGGGGCCCACACCATACCAAGGCGCGACCAGGGGTGGGCCACGCCTAGGGGTGGTGTGGACACCTCCTGGCTCTTCTCCGTGTCCCCTTTGGATTTCGTCTCCGTGACAGTTACATAGGAACTTCGGCTTTGGTTTCGTCCAATTCCGAGAATATTTCCAGAACAACTTTTTGGAAATAGAAAAATAGCAGAAAACTAGAACTGGCACTGTGGCGTCTTGTTAATAGGTTAGTTCCAGAAAATCTATAAAAATACAACGAAGTGTAAACAAAACATATAGATATTGGTGTAATATAAGCATGGAGCATCAAAAATTATAGATATGTTTGCAACGTATCAAGACTCTCCTTCGGTTCTTTGGTGTGATAATATTGGTGCTACCTATCTTTGTTCCAACCTAGTTTTTCATGCACGGACGAAGCATATTGAGATTGATTTTCACTTTCTTCGTGAACGAGTTGCTAACAAGTTGTTGCAAGCACTACAAGAAAAGTTCTGATAGACAACGTCCCAAAATCGTCAACTAAGGGGCATTTTTCGTCGCCTATGGGCCTAACCCGACGATATGGGTTCCGTTGTCGAAACTGCGTCAGGCAAAGTCCAATGACGATTTTTTCGGTCCGTCGCGTTTGGGCGCCCTTCCGCCACGGAAAATCGGACCGTTGCGCATGTGTTTTCGGGAGCCCGTTGACTGCTGACGTCATGCAAACTGACACGTGGCAGACGCCGTTAACGGGCAGCGGCGTTAACCGGCTGAAACCCCGTGGTAGATGGTAGGCCCACACGAGGCCTGCCACGTCTTAAGCGGGCCGGGCCAGATGACATAGTTTGACCGGTCAACTATATAGCTTGGCTGGTCCATTAGTTACGTGGGCCGGGCCTAACCTCTAAGGTTGACTGGTCAAAACTTAAATGGGCCGGCCCATTTAACATGTGGGGTCCACCTACAGCAACTGGGCCGACCCAAGAAGCAAGTGGGTCGGCCAAAAAACAGTGGGTCCCACTTTCCTCTTAAAGGGCCGGCCATTTAGTGTGTGGGGTCCACCTTATAGCAAGTGGGCCGGCCAAAAACACGTGGGTCCCACTTTCCGCTTAAAGGGTCGACCCATTTAGTATGTGGGGTCCACAATATAGCAAGTGGGCCGGCCAACAAGATAGTGGGCCGTGCCAAAAAACACGTGGGTCCCACTTTCCGTTAAAGGGCCGCCTTTAGTATGTGGGGCCACCATATAGCATGGGTGGCCCACCAAGATAGTGGGTCGGGCCAAAAACAGTGGGTCCCACATTCCTGTTAATGGGCCGGCCATTTGGTACGTAGGGTCCACCATATAGCAAGTGGGCCGGCCCAACAAGATAGTGGGCCGGCCCAAAACAGTGGGTCCCACCTTCCCGTTAAAGGGCCGCCATTTACCATGTGGGACCACCATATAGCAAGTGGGCCGCCCAACAAGATAGTGGGCGGGCCAAAAGCATGGGCCCCACTTTCCTGTTAAAGGGCCGGCCCAATTAGTATGTGGGGTCCACCATATTGCAAGTGGGCCGGCCCAACAAGATAGTGGGCCGGCCAAAAACACAGTGGGTCCCACTTTCCTCTTGAAGGGGCCGTTTAGTGTGTGGGGTCCACCACAAAGCAAATGGGCTGGCCCAACTAATTAGTGGGCCGGCCCAGTAGTGGGTGGGGTCCACCTTAAAGCAAGTGGGCCAGCCCAATTAGAGTGTGGGGTCCACCAGCTCAAATGGGCTGGCCCAATAAGTAAGTGGCCAGCCCGTTTAGTTGTTGTTTATATGCCGGCATAATATGCGCTTTAGGATTTTGCGGGCACATATGTGATTTCGCTTAATTGGGCCGTTTAAGGGATGAGAATTCGTGATTTAGATACTGAGAATATTTACGCAGCATTGATTTCTGTCGGATAGCCTCACTTACCACAAGCACCAAAGGAAAAATGCGCGAAAGAACTATAAAAACTAACTAAATATTACATCAGCTGCAAGGCATTGAAAAAATATTACAGAACCCAGAGAAATTGAATGGTAATTAAACCTAGCAATACAATGAAGCGATCCGGCAAT
Source organism: Lolium multiflorum (assembly GCA_030979885.1). Classification (NCBI taxonomy): domain Eukaryota; kingdom Viridiplantae; phylum Streptophyta; class Magnoliopsida; order Poales; family Poaceae; genus Lolium; species Lolium multiflorum. The sequence continues at coordinate 91,328,398 of CM061749.1, forward strand.
CTTTTAAGTTGTCCATGCAGCACCTATATCTGAAACAAAGACATTACAAGTTAAGACAGCAACAATGGAAAGGCAAAGACACTACAATATTGTTTGCCAAAGAATTTGGAACTCATCATTTCGTCGTTATAACAAGATCATTGTAATGCGCACAATAAGCAAACAAAGAGTGCATGCCGCATACCAACAGCCAATATAACAGAGCATGTTAGAATGAAACAGCAGACTTACTACTGTCGAGTCCCATGCAAACCAACATGTTCAGGGAGTACAAAATTGGCATGAACAACATAGTAGCAGGCTATAAATTTTGTAACAACGACTGAGCAAGATGAAGTTATGATGGCTACATCTACAGAGCAGGGAATGTAAACCAAAAATAGAAGTTACGATGGCAAAAGCTAAAGAGGAGGGAATGTGAACCAACATGTGCCAAGTGCAATTACTTCATTTTGGCCGTGAACTAAATAATACTCCTGAACTTATAGTGAAGGGGATGCAAATCAAGATGTTTCGGGATATAAACTTGTAATGAGCAACACATAGAGGATAGTTAATGCTGGAGCTTAGGATGGACCAGATACAGAATATAGTGGGATCACCTGTGAACTTGTATAAGAGGGAATGCAAACCAATATGTTCAGCTTTCCATATGTGAGCGTCATGCCAAGTCAGAGAAACAAGTCAATAATGCAGCTTTTGAAGAACAAGATGGCACGCAAAATTATTATCTAGTAGTATGACAAGTTTATTTGTACTACAGGCTAGATAGCAGAGTGATAGCATGCCAAACTAAGTCCTTACTTTGTTAGCTTACAATGAACTAGATACAAAACAATGGCATCACCTGTAGTACAGGGAATGCAAGCCAACATGTTCATGGAGTAAAAAATTGGCACAAACAACATAGTAGCAGGCCATAATTTTTGTAACAACGACTGAGCAAGATAAAGTTATGATGGCTAGATCTACAGAGCAGGGAATGTAAACCAAATATAGAAGTTACGATGCCAAAAGCTATAGAGCAGGGAATGCGAACCAACATGTGCAATTACTTAAAATTGGCCATGAACTAAATAATAGCAGGATGTTACTATAATACCTATAATTTTTATAACAACGACTGAGCAAGATAGAAGTTATGATGGCTACATCTACAGAGCAGGGAATGCAAACCAAAATGTTCAATCGCTTAAAGTTAGCAATGAAGTAGAAAATAGCAACGTGTTACGGTCATAGCTAGGAATGAACTAAAAGAGCTTCAGACAAACAAGCATCTGAACCCAGAACATGGCGCTAAAACAAGGGACTTACATTAGGAGAAGCACTCTGTGGGAGTCACAGCAGATCTTCATGGGGTTGATAGATCCGGTGATGAAGTACGCTACATGTGCTACTTGGGGTTGGAGAGACGGCCATTACACTTCATGGTTACTCATCTCATCTGCAAAAACGTAACGGCGCGTCGTTAGCACAAACAGGTTCCCCCAAGATTAAACAAGAACTTGCAGGCAAGCAATAGAAAAGCGACAGTAGAAGAGTTTAGATCATGCACGGCGCCGGTGAAGCAGATCCGGTTCATGCACAGCGGTGTCGGTGAGCAAGATCCGATGCGGTGGACGACGGATCCGGCGAAGCGGCTCCGGTGGGGTGGACGATACCGCAGCTGAAGCGACTGCGGTAGACTGCTGGATGAGTATATGGTTTCGAGGTTCGGCGGGGATGATCCAGTCCGGTTGATGACGGCGTCGATGAAGCGGCTCCGGCAGACAGCCGGATGACGAGGATCGCGAGGCCTCGGGTAGGCCAGGGAAGTCCGGCGGGGATGTTCCGGTGCGGTGGTCGTGGAGGTGGGAGAGAGAGGGACTTGGGAAGTTCCGGTGGGTGGTCTCAGAGGAGAGAGTGAGGGAAATGAATTTTTTTTCGGGGAGTTTCGGAGCTAGGGAGGTGGTGATCGAAAAAAATGACGGGTAGACCCCCCACCAACCGACTTATGCATGGACATTGTTGTCATCTTTACGAGGGTAGAATGGGAAGTTAGAGGCGTGTGAAATATTTGTATTTTTCGGGCGGGAAGTTTTGCCGCTGGAATGAGATTTCGAATTTGGCTATAGTCCAAGTAATACAAAAATATGAGACCGTACTAGTACGGCCAAGTGTCACATCAAGTCATCATCACGTTGAAAATCGGTTACCACGAGCATAATCATGATATATCTTGAAAATCAATTTTGAAAAGCCCTTCTGAAATATTTCGGGATTGGTACTAGGAGATTTTGCAGCTTGACTAAGAATTGATTTTGAATAAGGCTATGGTCTAAGTAATTTTTTTCTTCGAAAAGGGGATATGACCCCAGCCTCTGCATCGTGGTGATGCACACGGCTTTTATTAATAATCCAGTCGCAACAAATGTATGTTTTTTTTTTGCAAGGAGCAACAAAAGTATGTTGTACAGATGGTCCAAGTAATATATACTCGTGATTGTAATATAAGGCCAGGGGTAGACCGGAACCATATCCTCTAACGTAGAGATGACAAGTCAGGTAAGCACAGTGCTTAAGTAGTGCAAAACGTAGAAGAAAAATCAGGAAAATGTAACAAATACTGTACGTATTTACTGTAGCAATCACTGTATATTTTTACTGTATAAAAAATCGTATAAATATTTAAAAAAGATAGTCATAATTTTGATTGTTACTAATTATCGTAAATGCATATTGCTTACATATATTATGGAAGTTAATTTAGATCAAATTAGACTTAATCATGTAGATGTGGAGAAGGAAAATTAGAGAGGTGTAGCTTACCCGACTTGTCTGTTGCACGTTAGAGGATCTACTTCCGGGGTAGACCATGCTACTTAGACTACTCATAGTGGGAGTAACTAAGGAGTATTAACATAGAGCTGGTTGTGGTAACTAGCTATGTTACCATAACACTTTTCAAGATAGAATGAGTCTACATACTAACTAAAACAATCATGCATGATAGTACTACATCTAAGTTACTATGCATTATGAAGGTAGTAACATAGAGTAGTGTCATATGCATGCGGAAATTCAATTTGGCTCCCGGGTGCATATGCTCCCTCTACCAAAAAATCATATTTTAAAATGTCGAAAAAAATTAGCAAAAAATTTACATGTACATATTCATAATATATGTTCGTTCGTCAAGTTTCACGAAAAACCAATATTTTTTGTGGTCTATGTAAAAAAGAGAAAACTTATCTTGTGAAAAGCATTATTTTTAGTACTGTGTTTTATCTTTTTACACACGTCACACGACAAGTCGCAACTTTTTAAGGGCGTAGCACGAGAAGATGTACATGCGAATTTTTTGTTTCATTTTTTTTGAAATTCAAAATATGTGTAAGATGCATTTCAAAATGGAGGGAGCATATGCTCCTATGTTTCAAAACACCACTCCCGCATGCGCATGACACTACTATACGGTCACATCAAGTCATAATCACAACCAAAATCAGTTCCCATGTACAAATATTTTGGATTTTATTGGCGGGAGATTGTAGCGCTTGACAGATATTTTCAATTTAGCTGGCGCTAAAAAAATACTGTACTAGAAAAATTGGTAGCTTACTGTAGTACTGCCTCCTTTCAGGGATACAAGGACAAGGACCCATCAACTAAAATAATGTATGAAAATGGTCACCAATGGGCCAACTAATAGTTATACTTTTCCCATGCAGCGCAATATAAAAAATACTACAAATCAGATTAAACCTTGATTAAATATTGGTGCATCCAATCCATTCAGTTTTCATTTAATCCACATCACCAAGGAAACAACCACCAGGTACATAACAAGTGCAGATAGAAGCACCAACAAAATAGTTCAGCATCACAAACCCTTTCACACAACCAAGGGACACCTTTGACTGTCAGTGTTCACTGTGGTATTCAGCATCTCCCACACTTTCTCAGGATGTTGCCCAGGTGGGCTTGACTTGCTTCTAATCCTGCAGTTATACGGTGGATGACTACTCTTTGTGCAGCCACTATTGCTCGTTCCTCTTTGAGTAGTTCCTCGAGAACATAAAAAGACAATGACTTGGACCTCAACCTGCGCTTGGGCTTTGACTTGGACTTGGACCTCGACAAATTAGTTGTGAACCCAGCATTACGCAGGAATGTGTTGTTGGCTATACCATGACATTGTAGTACCTTGGAAAATGAATTCAGACATTCTTCCTGGGTTTTTTCTATACCATCTTTCTTTGGTTTTGCCAGCTCCACTTTCATGTCAGACTGAGGAGTTTTCAGTTGTTACACATGTGTAAGAGAAGAGATTATAATGTGAAGACATGTGTATGAACTACCTCTAATAATCCTACAAACTGGCATGGCTGATTACCGCATATACATTTTAGTAAGAGCATGTTACATCATATTGACATGTCTTCTATTGCTAACACGTAATAGCAGGACTATAAAAATATGCATGGATCCATGTGTAGAATTCGTAATGTGCATGATATTGCTGAGAAGTATATAAGTGAATTGTACTAGCCCTTTCCACCAGTTCAGACATTTGGTTGTGTTGGCTAGTGCATGAAGCTTGACAAATATGACAAGATATTTCTGCATACAATTGAAAACCATAACTGACATTAGTAGAGAATACTTACAATAACACTCTGTGCAAAATGTCCAGTCAAACCATTTCTGCTCGTCTGGCACACCTTGAATTGCTCAAGTAGACTCATCTCTCTGTCTGTACTCTCACAGTATGCTTGCCTTGCCTTCTGATATTTTCGCAAGAGAAAATATAAATTAGTTTCACAACCACGTCACATGCCGACATGCGACAATTGAAAGTTTTCAAAAAAAAAACAGAGACATCAATTTACGATGTATATTGTGCATCTATAAATTCTAAATGATTTACTAATTTAAATATAGTTGTACAGATAACATTCCTTACCATACAGTAGAGGTGTCCAATCAAGCTACGAGATCCTGTACGCTGTTGTAAACGTACATTATTACGAGCACGCATGTTACTTCGAGCGATGAACTACAAATGAAGACTTGTGAGACACATGCTTAAAAAGGAATCAGTAATGTGATCTTGTCTCACTGTCTTCACAGAACATACCAAATTCTTTTGAGCAGACCAATACTCAACAAGATCACACCATTGATCATCAGTCATCTGTAGTATAGGAGAGGTTGTTGGAATATCGCTAGGAGTCCTCCCAGCAAAGTATCTCATCTTTAGCCTATGGCGCTCCTGGCGCAACGCTGAAGAGAATATGCTCCTGATAACAGTGATTACATTCTTCATGTCATCATCAAACTCAAGACATGTCTGTTTACAACAATGGGAACCGTTCATGTGTTAGATAGCTAGCCAACAGAAAGCTAGAGGGAATGTGAACGAGCAACATGGTATTGTTTACGAAAATGACTTACATGTAACATGTGCAGTAAACCTTCAAAATGAGAAGGGGTGTTTACGTGTTGTTTCCATGATGGAAAGATAGGAATTTGAGTCCTGACAAAAACGCCTGTGATCGATGCTATATTAGATGATTCTTGTGGATCCAGTGGCCTTCTGATACCTGCTATAACTGATGTGATGGGAAATCTTGTTCCCATTCGGGCAATCTTATTTTTAAGTGATTTCAAAGTCGTTGGCCCCCTTCGTTTTCTTGGTCGTGGTGGAACTGCAAATTTAAGCATTACATCAAGCTATCAAGGTATTTATGTAACGGAGCATGTAAGGGAACACGTACCTAATTCGGCCCCACCATCATCTTTAAGGAAGAAGTTGTCTCTGGCAGGACTAAATGTCAGCGGGCGATCGTGATTAGTTAGGTGTTGAGAACCTGCTGTTGAAACTGGGTCTGCTGTGAATTGTTCTTGGGTAACTGGATTGGCAACAGGTGGCTGGGGAACATGTGGTTTGGTATTTGCTCCGTCTACAGCTTTTAGACCAACCGATGTGGGGTTAGGTCGAAGCTTTTTATGTTGGTGTTTCGCATTACAATATTTTTTTGCCTGGTCATCATTTTCAACTAGATTAGAGTGACTCTGAGTCTGAGACCTTGTTTTTACTCTGTTCACTGCATTTGTTTGTGATCTGACATGACCAGCTTGAACCCTTTTTATTTTTAGGTGAGCTGTCAGATATTGATCTTCCTGTTGAACTATGTTCTTCACCTTGTTGGTATTTGAAACGTCCTTACGTGAAGTCCCTGATGCCTGCCAGAGATAAACGGTACTTCAATCAACAAAATCATATACATGCTTGATACGATTATGGAACATAAGAACAGCAAGCCAAGACATGATGAAACATATGTTATTATTATGTGTTAACTGAGCAGATGATAATGCTATAACTTGGGCTGGGTTGGACAGATACATCACAGTTATTGAAGATGCAACAATAATGCCAATGAAAAGAGCGAGCAATCACCTTGGGGGGTGGAGTAGGGTGCTTGACAAGGGCATCCTCTTTACTCAGGTCTCCCTCAGACTCTTGTTCAGTAGGATCAAGTTCTGAATAAGAAAATTGATTGTTATCGATGGAGACAGGAGAGGTGTTTGATTGTTCACTGGTGATGCCTATATTTTCTCTCCGGCCCTCTTTGTACTCTACTACAGTATCTTTAGCATGCATTAGAAAAAAATGCTAACGAGATTTATCATGGAACTTTGAGTAGAGCAGTAGAAGGGCAAATTAGTAGTAGCAAGTAGATGATAGCTCAAAAAGGAATAAAGCGTAGATCAAAAATAAATGATTTCCCTGTGCATGCCAATTGATGATTACAAGATTTATAAACATGCAGTTTAATAATGTCGACTAATCACTCTGCAGGCTTGACTTCTACTACAGTCATACCAGATAGCACCAAACAGATTGTAGGAAAAGTAAACTTGAAACCCCTAAGGCCTTGTTTGGTACTAGTGTTTTAGTGGGGATTAGTGGGGATAATACTCTAGAGTATTGGGTGACAGCAGAATTCACCCAATACCCACAAAACCCCATCCCCAATCCACTAGGTAGGGGTAGAGTATTGGGGATTGAAAAAATACACTAAATTTTGCGGAAAAGTAGGGATAAGTGGGGATTAAACTCGCTCATACTCTAGCACCAAACATGCATTGGGGATAAGTGGGGATTTAAAGTTTGGAGCGGATTATCCCTGCTAATCCCAGTAAAACTCTAGTACCAAACAAGCCCTAAAACAGATCGCACGAAACTGATGTTCGGAAATGAAATGCATAACGGAAGCGGCTAAACACCAACCTTCGCATGGGGAGTGGACGGCTTTACGCTTTGGTTTCGCGCGGTGGACCGGTTGGGCGCGGGGTCTACCCATTTCACCGTGCGGTAGACCAGGGAGTCGGGAAGCAGATCCGACGCAGCGGCGGAGGTGGACGGCGTCCCTGAGCAGGATCCGGCGCGGTGGGCGTCGGCTACGGTGGAGCACAAATGGTGCGGTGTGCGCCTTCGTAGGGGAAGCGGCTCCGGCTTGCTTGACAACGTCTTCTCGGACACTACAGCGTCTGGTCAGGAGGCTGTGGTGGCGAGGTGGGACGGTGGTGCACTGCCGTCGTCGGGCGAGATGCTCCGATTCGGTGTGTGACGCGTGAGAGATGTGGGATTCGGCGCCTGTGCCGGTGGTATGTTTTAATGGCTGGGGTGAGATTGGCCTTGGCCAAGAGAAGAACCGCTGGGGACGTTTTTGATGAAAGGATAAGATCGGAAATTCGAACATTTGAAAATTGGAGGCGGCAACCCGAGCTATTTTCGCCGCTGTTTTGGCGCTTCGTTGAAATGGTTTGGTGGATGCGCGAAAAAAAATGGACGCGGTCCGACCCCATCAAGGTCTCATTTGTAAGCATGGGCGGTACGGCAGCCATCCTACCTTGATTTTTAGTGAATATCCATTCATATATATGTGTTTTTTTCTGAACATTTGAGTACTTAAAACGGACTTCATATGACAAAGTTGCGCCTATTTTAGTGAACACTGCGTGGAGCCGATTTCGAAAACAAAACATGGACTAGGTACCAAAAAACATATATAGACTCGTTCTCCGCATTAAAAAGATTGATGTATCATGGATCTTAGTATATGTAAAATAACCTTGAGCTATTCATTATCATACGCGTAGAATTGAAGACTTCAGATATTTCTTTATATTTGAAAGAAACGCCATGTTTCATCCGACAACATTTATCATCTCATTGAGTTGGCGCTGATTTTATATGTGGTGACGAAAACAACTGAGGCTCCTTTGATTTATAGGATTTAGATCCTACGGGAATTATTCTACACTATTGGTTCCTAGCCACACTTTGCCAAGCCAAAGTTTGGCAATTTGGCATGTGTTTGGTTCTTGCCACACTTTAGAGCTGCCACACTTCACTATCCATATGGCCCATTTGTCATAGAGTGAATTTTTTGCCAACTTTTGCCACACTTTGTGGCTTCCAAAATTCTAGCCAACTGAGGCTCCTTTGATTTATAGGATTTAGATCCTACGGGAATTATTCTACACTATTGGTTATATTCATAGGGAACATATCCCATATGAATCTTGTACTACAAATCCTATATGAACAAAACATTAGGTCATCCCTCATGGAAAAATCCCTTTGGTACAATCAAAGAAACTCATATTCCCATAGGATTCAAATAGACAAGATGTACATACGTTTTTCCTATCCTATGACTTAAAGGACTCCTGAAATGGCTCGACAACAAAGATCATAAATTCCGAGTTGTGCATCGAGCAAAAGATATTGAAAAAATTCTTGATCGATCCAATTACAAAATGATTTTCAAAAGAACTAAAGTTTTGCCATTGATCACATAATTGGTATGTATATAGGTTCTACTTATAATAAAATATGTTTTGGTTTATTGGGATTGCGTTAGAATTACATGCATCACAATGTCTCGGGACTATTTCGGTATTTACCTCTTCTTTTAGAGTTCGCCCTATCTAAGATTATTTCCGACATTCGCCAATGTTTGCAAGGAATGGCATGCAGTCGATTCCCACCCTGTTTCAGAAAAAAATGAAGAAAAAAAAGTGAACTTGTGGCTATAAAATGATAAGCTTGAATTTTGATATGTTTTTTTTAAAAAAAACTAGCTTCAAAATATGGCCTACCATTTTATATAAAAAACCATGGGTCTTAACGAAAATGCCCAAGGTAAAATGTGCATTACCATTTTGGGGAAAGGTGCAATAAGATTTCATTTTATTGTGGGAAACAAATTGTTGTTGTTTTTTTGCCTTTTCTGAATAGCTAAAAAGGTGTCATCTTTTTTCCATACATTCCATAATGTCATAGAACATAAGCATCCGGTGTCCAGATATAGCAACAATTCAGTATAAGACAATACTAACATAGTTTCCATAAAGTACTGCTAACACATAAGAAAACAAAAGATCTAGATGATGACCCAAGAAACATCCTTGTATATAATAACAATCTATTGACCATATGGCGGCTTTTGCATCACCCTATCAAAATCATCTGCCTTCAAGCACGAGAGCAGAATGTCGACACGTGCTTCAACATGTTCCAAGATCCTCTTGATGATCTCATGGATATCTGCATCAGCCGAATAGGAATCAAAGTTGTCAGCCACTAGCTTCTGATGAAAAAGAAACATCAGTGTTGAAGGCGTCGATCTTAGGAGTCCCCACATTTCATTACTTGCAAGACCAAGATGATCAAATTCCCTTTACTTCATAAGAATGTCTGGATCGCTGACACGATCGAAATCTTTGCTAGTACCCTCCTTTGGCCGAATTCAAATTTGCATCAGATCTTGGTGCCCATGCCTTTGGTACATGCGGGTAATTTTTTGCCAATATGTCGTGCATTGCACATAGCGTCCTACTGTACAGGGGTATTTCTACATATCTTCTTCCAAATATAATTTAATTTATTTCGGGTTGGATTCAATTTGTTTCAAAATTGTCTGATATACCATTTGTATTGGTAGGAGATGCAGCTTTGAATTTTAATCATTGTTTCTAGGTGCCACACTTGCAGGGTACAGTCAAGGATTTTATCCAATGTTTCATGTCTTGACAAATCCTTTTCGTAATGGAAGTTGAGACCCCCAGCCTCTGCATCAAAATGATGCACATGGAATTTTTTAGTATGGTATTCAACAAAATATGATAAGATGCAAAAATCAAACCTTGGACAAATATGACACATGCTCACTTGGGTAGAAAGCCAATCAAACTGATACAAATTACATTGCAGAGTCCTTGCATGTTAAACTATATATTGCCAAACACCACATATATTAAGGGATACATATTAATTTCGATACTACTACTTTTACGATAGAAGATTTGTAACTACAAACGTTGTGGGTTGTGGCTGCCCTCCTCAATCTACTCACTTGTCTCATCGGCAACCGTCTCCACCTCTCTACATGCACATATGGGTACAACTTCTTCACACCCGAAGAAGATTACTTGTTTCCTGTCATGCTCCGCCACTTGTAGTAGGTGTGCTCCTTTTTCAGAGATGAATTCTCTTTTAGGATGGAGATGTTCTCCTTTTTCAGAGATGAGTTCTCTTTTAGGATGGAGATGTTCTCCTTCGTTAGAGACCCGTTCTGATTTACCATGGAGAGGTTCTCCTTCGATAGAGATGAGTTCTCCTTTGATAGAGATGAGTGCTCATTCAAGAGTACGGCATACTCATTCCATAGCTTCATAGCACGGTTTACCAGATGTGCGTTCACATCTCGGAGCTTGGACGCATGGTCAATCAACTCGCGCGACTCATCCAGGAGCGACCGCCGGATTACTTGCAGAGACGCTTCATGTTGTCGTCCTTCATTAGATGGTAGATTCACAGAGCGACCCTGTGTGACACATGATATTATACTAATAAAGTGCAAGAGTGTAACTTCAATAGTAAAAATATAGTACTCCGAAAGTTTGCAGGACTTAAACTTCAATACTCATAGTAATATGTACAAGACTAACTTCAATAGTAATTGTAATATGTATAAATTTCAATTGCAATACTGTAGTAATATGAGTACTCCGGAGCTTGGAGTAATAAAGTTTCAAACTAAGAACGAAACATGAACTAATAAAGTTTGCCCTATGCATCAATCGATGGAGAGGCTGGATCTCAAGTTCGAAAGGGGGAAAAAGACTGCAGTGAAGTTTCAAGTTTGCATTGAAGTTCGAAAGTGGTAATGCAGCTAGTATTAGTGCAGTAGAAATCCCTTGTGCCTTGTTTGGTTGACGTGTTTTCACATGGTTCAGTGAGTAATATCTGGGTCTTTCTTAATAAGAACACATTTTATCTGTTTGGCAGAAGAGTATTGGACAGGATCAGAGTCGCGGGGATCCTCAGGAAACACTTCCGCGCACGTCGGGTGGACGTGGAACCGCAACACCTCTATGCTCTCGCGTTTCTGGTCGTTCCACATACGTGCTCCGATTGCTGCTTCTCCTTCCAGGCATCCACCCCGTTCTAGCATGGATCAGGCTGAGGGATTGATTCCAATGCAAAATTACAAGTCCTGAGGCCTGCTGGCATGGATTACGTGAATAGAAATTGGACGCTTCACTAATAAGGCCCGAGGAACCCCTCAAAAAAAAAACTAATAATGCCCCAGGACAGGCTATCTCTCAGGTTGTCCTGATCTGCCGCAAATACTCACGCCAAAACATGGTGAATGAAGTATTTTGCATCAAATCCCCTCCGAATAATACTCAGTAGGGGGCTAACTAGTTTTAAACCAATGATTAAACTACATTAACCACTGACCTCGAAGCTCTCCTCCTTGGAGAGGACCGACTCCCCGGCGACGGCGAGGTTGTCTTGCAGCTGCAGCAGGACTGTCACGTCTGAGCCCACGGAGAGGTCGTTGATCCGCTGCCGCTTGGTGGGCACATCAGACTCAACGGCGAGGCCGCCATGCGCCTGCTGCAGCAGCTGTAGGGGGGCGTGCGAGTTGGCGGCGAGGTCCTGTAGTTGCTGCTGGGGGATTACGACGGTGGGCCGCACACCTAACAGGCCCCCTTGTCCACTCGTGGGATTCATCGCCGGAAGATGGGGGTGCAGGGAGGCGCTAATACAGAGGTTGTGGATGGTACAGCCGCCGACGAGCACTGTACAGGTTGGGGCTATAGGATTTTGAAGATGAATGGGGAGAGGCGGCAGGGGCCTATAAATCGAGAGGAGTGAGGTAGCGAGAAGTGAAGTGAATGGGGAGAGGCGGCAGGGGCCTATAAATCGAGAGGGCTATAGGTTGGGACATGATTTTTACGCAATATTTAAATTTAGATTTAAGCCGCATGTCACCAGGTGACATGCGAAAGGTGCATGTCACCTGATCTCTATCCGTGAAGGACACAGGTCACTCGCAACACTGTACATGGTGTACTGTAGGGACGCGAAACAGTATTGTTCACTGTTCGTAGTGTTTTTCATTTTTCTGATTTTTTTGAATTTTATGCCCATTTGAATCTTTTGGTCAAATCCTAGGTTTGACAAAGATTTAAACAAGTTTAAAATATATGAAAAGGTAAGCATGGATCCTTCTTAGTCACTCTAAAATGAAGCTTTTGGGATGTTCTTGAAATTTCCATGCTTGACTTCATAAGACAGAGTTTAGGGTTAGGGGTAGATATATACATGATTTGTTTGGTTTGAATATGTCTAGACCTTGTTTATCAACTTTAATTCTTACTATATGACATAAGAAAACTATTTGCTTTGGTTTTTCATTTTTCTGATTTTTTTGAATTTTGATGCCCATTTGAATCTTGTCAAATCCTAGGTTTGACCAAGATAATTTAAACAAGTTTAAAACATGGAAATGAAAAGGGAAGCATGTATCCTTCTTAGTCACTCTAAAATGAAGTTTTTGGGAGGTTTTTGAAATTTCCATGTCTGAAACCCAAAACCACTTCTCTTCATGCTTGACTTCATAAGACAAAGTTTAGGGGTTAGGGGGTAGATACATGGTTTGTCTAGTTTGAAACTTTGAATATGTCTAGACCTTGTTTATCAACTTGAATATGCTTACTATATGACATAAGAAGACTATGTACTTTGGTTTTTCATTTTTCTGATTTTTTTAATTTTCTGCGCATTTGAATCTTGGTCAAATCCTAAATTTGACCAAGATTTAGACAAGTTTAACACGTGAAAACGAATAAGTAAGCCTGGATCCTTCTTAGTCACTCTAAAATGAAGCTTTTGGGAGGTTCTTGAAATTTCCATGTTTGAAACCCAAAACCACTTCTCTTCATGATTGACTTCATAAGATCGACAGATTAGTTTAGGGTTAGGGGTAGATATATACATGAATTTTCTGGTTTGAATATGTCTAGACCTTGTTTATCAACTTGAATGCTTACTATATGACATAAGAAAACTATTTGCTTTTGTTTTCATTTTTCTGATTTTTTTTGAATTTTGATGCCCATTTGAATCTTGTCAAATCCTAGGTCGTTTGACCAAGATAATTTAAACAAGTTTAAAACATGAATATGAAAAGGGAAGCATGTATACTTCTTAGTCACTCTAAAATGAAGTTTTTGGGAGGTTTTTGAAAATTCCATGTTTGAAACCCAAAACCACTTCTCTTCATGCCTGACTTCATAAGATAGAGTTTAGGGGTCAGGGGGTGTAGATACATTTGGTTTGTCTAGTTTGAATATGTCTAGACCTTGTTTAACAACTTTAATGCTAACTATATGACATAAGAAGACTATGTGCTTTGGTTTTTCATTTTTCTGATTTTTTTGAATATTGTGCCCACCCATTTGTATCTTCATGAAATCCTAGGTTTGACCAAGATAACTTAAACAAGTTTAAAACATGAAAATGAAAAGGGAAGCATGGATCCTTCTTAGTCACTATAAAATGAAGCTTTTGGGAGGTTCTTGAAATTTCCATGTTTGAAACCCAAAACCACTTCTCTTCATGCTTGACTTCATAAGACAGAGTTTAGGGTTTTAGGGGTAGATATATACATGATTTGTCTGGTTTGAATATGTCTAGACCTTGTTTATCAACTTTAATGCTTACTATATGACATAAGAAAACTATTGCTTTGGTTTTTTTTCTGATTTTTTTGAATTTTGATGCCCATTTGAATCTTGTCAAATCCTAGGTTTGCTCACTGACAAACCCTGCACAAAAGTCAACATCATCACCCGAAAAAGGGAGACACCATAATGCTCTCCCTTCTTCTCTCCTTCCGAGTAATCCCTCTTCCTCCGAGTTTCACTCGACGGGCAAACACACATGTGCTGCATAGTAATAATAAAAAGGTAGAAAAATCGACCTACGAATCTATAATTAAATAGGTTAGTAATAATAAAAAGGTAGAAAAATCAACCTACGAATCTATAATTAAATAGGTTAAACTAGGGTTTTGCCCAGTACTACAGATCAAGGTTCAAACCTTGTTTATCAACTTGAATATGCTTACTATATGACATAAGAAGACTATGTACTTTGGTTTTCATTTTTCTGATTTTTTTAATTTTCTGCGCATTTGAATCTTGGTCAAATCCTAGGTTTGACCAAGATTAGACAAGTTTAACACGTGAAAACGAATAAGTAAGCCTGGATCCTTCTTAGTCACTCTAAAATGAAGCATTTTGGGATGTTCTTGAAATTTCCATGTTTGAAACCCAAAACGACCTCTCTTCATGCTACACTTCATAAGATCGACCGAGTTTAGGGTTAGGGGTAGATACATGATTTGTATGGTTTGAATATGTCCAAACCTTGTTAATTTATCAACTTGAATGCTTACTATATGACATAAGAAGACTATATGCTTTTGTTTTTCATTTTTCTGATTTTTTTTGAATTTTATGCCCATATATTTGAATCTTGGTCAAATCATAGGTTTGACAAAGATTTAAACAAGTTTAAATTGTGAAAATGAAAAGGTAAGCATGGATCCTTATTAGTCACTCTAAAATAAATCTTTTGGGAGGTTCTTGAAATTTCCATGTTTGAAACCCAAAACCACTTCTCTTCATGATTGACTTCATAAGACAGAGTTTAGGGTTTTAGGGGTAGATATATACATGATTTTTCTGGTTTGAATATGTCTAGACCTGGTTTATCAACTTGAATGCTTACTATACATATGACATAAGAATGCTATGTGCTTTGGTTTTTCATTCTCTTTTGATTTTTTTTCTAAATTTTTAGGCCCATTTGAATCTTGGTCAAAATCTTTGGTTTGACAAGAATTTAAACAAGTTTAAAACATGAAAATGAAAAGGGAAGTCTGTATATCCTTCTTAGTCACTCTAAAATGGAAGCTTTTGGGATGTTCTTGAAATTTCCATGTTTGAAACCGAAAACGACTTCCCTTCATGCTAGACTTCATAAGATCGACAGGGGGTAGATACATGATTTGTCTGGTTTGGATATATCTAGACCTTGTTTATCAACTTGAATGCTTACGATATGACATAAGAAGACAATGTGATTTGGTTTTTCATTTTTCTGATTTTTTTGAATATTGTGCCCACCCATTTGTATCTTCATGAAATCCTAGGTTTGACCAAGCTAATTTAAACAAGTTTAAAACATGAAAATGAAAAGGGAAGCATGTAACCTTCTCAGTCACTCTAAAATAAAGTTTTTGGAGGTTTTTGAAATTTCCATGTTTGAAACCCAAAACCACTTCTCTTCATGCTTGACTTCATAAGACAAAGTTTAGGGTTAGGGGGTATAGATACATGATTTGTATGGTTTGAATATGTCCAAACCTTGTTTATCAACTTGAATATGCTTACTATATGACATAAGAAGACTATGTACTTTGGTTTTTCATTTTTCTGATTTTTTTAATTTTCTGCGCATTTGAATCATATCTTGGTCAAATCCTAGGTTTGACCAAGATTTAGACAAGTTTAACACGTGAAAACGAATAAGTAAGCCTGGATCCTTCTTAGTCACTCTAAAATGAAGCTTTTGGGAGGTTCTTGAAATTTCCATGTTTGAAACCCAAAACCACTTCTCTTCATGATTGACTGAGTTTAATTAGGGTTTAGGGGTAGATATATACATGATTTTTCTGGTTTGAATATATATGTCTAGACCTTGTTTATCAACTTGAATGCTTACTATACATATGACATAAGAATGCTATGTGCTTTGGTCATTCTTTTGATTTTTTTCTGAATTTTTAGGCCCATTTGAATCTTGGTCAAATCCTTGGTTTGACCAAGATTTAAACAAGTTTAAAACATGAAAATAAAAAAGGAAGTCTGTATCCTTCTTAGTCACTCTAAAATGGAAGCTTTTGGGATGTTCTTGAAATTTCCATGTTTGAAACCGAAAACGACTTCCCTTCATGCTAGACTTCATAAGATCGACAGGGGGTAGATACATGATTTGTCTGGTTTGGATATATCTAGACATTGTTTATCAACTTGATTGCTTACGATATGACATAAGACAATGTGATTTGGTTTTCCATTTTTCTGATTTTTTTAATTTTTTGCCCACCCATTTGTATCTTCGTCAAATCCTAGGTTTGACCAAGATAATTAAAACAAGTTTTATAAAACATGAAAATGAAAAGGGAAGCATGTATCCTTCTTAGGCACTCTAAAATGAAGCTTTTGGGAGGTTTTTGAAATTTCCATGTTTGAAACCCAAAACCACATCTCTTCACATGCTTGACTTCATAAGACAGAGTTTAGGGGTTAGGGGTATAGATACATGATTTGTCTGGTTTGAATATGTCTAGACATTGTTTATCAACTTTAATGCTTACTATATGACATAAGAAAAATAATGTCATGTAAATGAGTTAACTTGGATTTCCTACCCTTGAATCCATAGGAAACTTTGTTCTAATGCACTATAATAATCAACCGAGTTTTTACACCAACAGGTCTGTCACTTACGTGTGGTGCCCACGCGTGAGGTCCCACACTTCAGTGAGCACAAGTCACGTGCAATAGGTACGCAAACTCCCAGCCATCTTCTTTGTCAAGAGAAGACGCATCAGGATGCGTATTGGAAGTCTGTGGGTCCTTCTGGATCCTTCGGTTGTCCCTCTCACAAAAAAAACAAATCTCTCTCATTCTCGGCCTCGCTCGACTCGCTCGCTCGCTCGCACCTCCTGCTCACTGACAAACCCTGCACAAAAGTCAACATCATCACCCGAAAAAGGGGAGACACCATAATTCTCTCCCTTCTTCTCTCCTTCCGAGTGATCCCTCTTCCTCCGAGTTTCACTCGACGGGCAAACACACTTGTGCTGCATAGTAATAATAAAAAGGTAGAAAAATCAACCTACGAATCTATAATTAAATAGGTTAGTAATAATAAAAAGGTAGAAAAATCAACCTACGAATCTATAATTAAATAGGTTAAACTAGGGTTTTGCCCAGTACTACAGATCAAGGTTCAAACCTTGTTTATCAACTTGAATATGCTTACTATATGACATAAGAAGACTATGTACTTTTTTTTTCATTTTTCTGATTTTTTTAATTTTCTGCGCATTTGAATCTTGGTCAAATCCTAGGTTTGACCAAGATTAGACAAGTTTAACACGTGAAAACGAATAAGTAAGCCTGGATCCTTCTTAGTCACTCTAAAATGAAGCATTTTGGGATGTTCTTGAAATTTCCATGTTTGA
The DNA here is from genome assembly GCA_030979885.1 of Lolium multiflorum. Taxonomy (NCBI): domain Eukaryota; kingdom Viridiplantae; phylum Streptophyta; class Magnoliopsida; order Poales; family Poaceae; genus Lolium; species Lolium multiflorum. The sequence continues at coordinate 91,346,067 of CM061749.1, forward strand.
AACCCAAAACGACCTCTCTTCATGCTACACTTCATAAGATCGACCGAGTTTAGGGTTAGGGGTAGATACATGATTTGTATGGTTTGAATATGTCCAAACCTTGTTAATTTATCAACTTGAATGCTTACTATATGACATAAGAAGACTATATGCTTTTGTTTTTCATTTTTCTGATTTTTTTTGAATTTTATGCCCATATATTTGAATCTTGGTCAAATCATAGGTTTGACAAAGATTTAAACAAGTTTAAATTGTGAAAATGAAAAGGTAAGCATGGATCCTTATTAGTCACTCTAAAATAAATCTTTTGGGAGGTTCTTGAAATTTCCATGTTTGAAACCCAAAACCACTTCTCTTCATGATTGACTTCATAAGACAGAGTTTAGGGTTTTAGGGGTAGATATATACATGATTTTTCTGGTTTGAATATGTCTAGACCTGGTTTATCAACTTGAATGCTTACTATACATATGACATAAGAATGCTATGTGCTTTGGTTTTTCATTCTTTTGATTTTTTTCTGAATTTTTAGGGCCATTTGAATCTTGGTCAAATCCTTGGTTTGACCAAGATTTAAACAAGTTTAAAACATGAAAATGAAAAGGGAAGTCTGTATCCTTCTTAGTTACTCTAAAATGAAGTTTTTGGGATGTTCTTGAAATTTCCATGTTTGAAACCGAAACGACTTCCCTTCATGCTAGACTTCATAAGATCGACAGGGGGGTAGATACATGATTTGTCTGGTTTGGATATATCTAGACCTTGTTTATCAACTTGAATGCTTACGATATGACATAAGAAGACAATGTGATTTGGTTTTCCATTTTTCTGATTTTTTTGAATATTGTGCCCACCCATTTGTATCTTCATGAAATCCTAGGTTTGACCAAGCTAATTTAAACAAGTTTAAAACATGAAAATGAAAAGGGAAGCATGTAACCTTCTCAGTCACTCTAAAATGAAGTTTTTGGGAGGTTTTTGAAATTTCCATGTTTGAAACCCAAAACCACTTTTCTTCATGCTTGACTTCATAAGACAAAGTTTAGGGTTAGGGGGTATAGATACATGATTTGTATGGTTTGAATATGTCCAAACCTTGTTTATCAACTTGAATATGCTTACTATATGACATAAGAAGACTATGTACTTTGGTTTTTCATTTTTCTGATTTTTTTTAATTTTCTGCGCATTTGAATCATATCTTGGTCAAATCCTAGGTTTGACCATGATTTAGACAAGTTTAACACGTGAAAACGAATAAGTAAGCCTGGATCCTTCTTAGTCACTCTAAAATGAAGCTTTTGGGAGGTTCTTGAAATTTCCATGTTTGAAACCCAAAACCACTTCTCTTCATGATTGACTGAGTTTAATTAGGGGTTTAGGGGTAGATATATACATGATTTTTCTGGTTTGAATATATATGTCTAGACCTTGTTTATCAACTTGAATGCTTACTATACATATGACATAAGAATGCTATGTGCTTTGGTTTTTCATTCTCTTTTGATTTTTTTCTAAATTTTTAGGCCCATTTGAATCTTGGTCAAATCCTTGGTTTGACCAAGATTTAAACAAGTTTAAAACATGAAAATAAAAAGGAAGTCTGTATCCTTCTTAGTCACTCTAAAATGGAAGCTTTTGGGATGTTCTTGAAATTTCCATGTTTGAAACCGAAAATGACTTCCCTTCATGCTAGACTTCATAAGATCGACAGGGGGTAGATACATGATTTGTCTGGTTTGGATATATCTAGACCTTGTTTATCAACTTGATTGCTTACGATATGACATAAGAAGACAATGTGATTTGGTTTTTCATTTTTCTGATTTTTTTGAATATTGTGCCCACCCATTTGTGTATCTTCATGAAATCCTAGGTTTGACCAAGATAATTTAAACAAGTTTAAAACATGAAAATGAAAAGGGAAGCATGTAACCTTCTCAGTCACTTTAAAATGAAGTTTGTGGGAGGTTTTTGAAATTTCCATGTTTGAAACCCAAAACCACTTCTCTTCATGCTTGACTTCATAAGACAAAGTTTAGGGTTAGGGGTATAGATACATGATTTGTATGGTTTGAATATGTCCAGACCTTGTTTATCAACTTTAATGCGCTTACTATATATATGACATAAGAAGACTATGTACTTTGTTTTTTATTTTTCTGATTTTTTTAATTTTCTGCGCATTTGAATCATATCTTGGTCAAATCCTAGGTTTGACCAAGATTTAGACAAGTTTAACACGTGAAAACGAATAAGTAAGCCTGGATATATCCTTCTTAGTCACTCTAAAATGAAGCTTTTGGGAGGTTCTTGAAATTTCCATGTTTGAAACCCAAAACCACTTCTCTTCATGATTGACTAATCGAGTTTAATTTGGGTTTTAGGGGTAGATATATACATGCTTTTCTGGTTTGAATATATATATGTCTAGACCTTGTTTATCAACATGAATGCTTACGATATGACATAAGAAGACAATGTGATTTGGTTTTTCATTCTCTTTTGATTTTTTTCTAAATTTTTAGGCCCATTTGAATCTTGGTCAAATCCTTGGTTTGACCAAGATTTAAACAAGTTTAAAACATGAAAATAAAAAAGGAAGTCTGTATCCTTCTTAGTCACTCTAAAATGGAAGCTTTTGGGATGTTCTTGAAATTTCCATGTTTGAAACCGAAAACGACTTCCCTTCATGCTAGACTTCATAAGATCGACAGGGGGTAGATACATGATTTGTCTGGTTTGGATATATCTAGACCTTGTTTATCAACTTGATTGCTTACGATATGACATAAGAAGACAATGTGATTTGGTTTTTCATTTTTCTGATTTTTTTAATTTTTTGCCCACCCATTTGTATCTTCGTCAAATCCTAGGTTTGACCAAGATAATTAAAACAAGTTTTATAAAACATGAAAATGAAAAGGGAAGCATGTATCCTTCTTAGGCACTCTAAAATGAAGCTTTTGGGAGGTTTTTGAAATTTCCATGTTTGAAACCCAAAACCACATCTCTTCACATGCTTGACTTCATAAGACAGAGTTTAGGGGTTAGGGGTATAGATACATGATTTGTCTAGTTTGAATATGTCTAGACATTGTTTATCAACTTTAATGCTTACTATATGACATAAGAAAAATAATGTCATGTAAATGAGTTAACTTGGATTTCCTACCCTTGAATCCATAGGAAACTTTGTTCTAATGCACTATAATAATCAACCGAGTTTTTACACCAACAGGTCTGTCACTTACGTGTGGTGCCCACGCGTGAGGTCCCACACTTCAGTGAGCACAAGTCACGTGCAATAGGTACGCAAACTCCCAGCCATCTTCTTTGTCAAGAGAAGACGCATCAGGATGCGTATTGGAAGTCTGTGGGTCCTTCTGGATCCTTCGGTTGTCCCTCTCACAAAAAAAACAAATCTCTCTCATTCTCGGCCTCGCTCGACTCGCTCGCTCGCACCTCCTGCTCACTGACAAACCCTGCACAAAAGTCAACATCATCACCCGAAAAAGGGGAGACACCATAATTCTCTCCCTTCTTCTCTCCTCCGAGTGATCCCTCTTCCTCCGAGTTTCACTCGACGGGCAAACACACATGTGCTGCATAGTAATAATAAAAAGGTAGAAAAATCAACCTACGAATCTATAATTAAATAGGTTAGTAATAATAAAAAGGTAGAAAAATCAACCTACGAATCTATAATTAAATAGGTTAAACTAGGGTTTTGCCCAGTACTACAGATCAAGGTTCAAACCTTGTTTATCAACTTGAATATGCTTACTATATGACATAAGAAGACTATGTACTTCGGTTTTCATTTTTCTGATTTTTTTAATTTTCTGCGCATTTGAATCTTGGTCAAATCCTAGGTTTGACCAAGATTAGACAAGTTTAACACGTGAAAACGAATAAGTAAGCCTGGATCCTTCTTAGTCACTCTAAAATGAAGCATTTTGGGATGTTCTTGAAATTTCCATGTTTGAAACCCAAAACGACCTCTCTTCATGCTACACTTCATAAGATCGACCGAGTTTAGGGTTAGGGGTAGATACATGATTTGTATGGTTTGAATATGTCCAAACCTTGTTAATTTATCAACTTGAATGCTTACTATATGACATAAGAAGACTATATGCTTTTGTTTTTCATTTTTCTGATTTTTTTTTGAATTTTATGCCCATATATTTGAATCTTGGTCAAATCATAGGTTTGACAAAGATTTAAACAAGTTTAAATTGTGAAAATGAAAAGGTAAGCATGGATCCTTATTAGTCACTCTAAAATAAATCTTTTGGGAGGTTCTTGAAATTTCCATGTTTGAAACCCAAAACCACTTCTCTTCATGATTGACTTCATAAGACAGAGTTTAGGGTTTTAGGGGTAGATATATACATGATTTTTCTGGTTTGAATATGTCTAGACCTGCTTTATCAACTTGAATGCTTACTATACATATGACATAAGAATGCTATGTGCTTTGGTTTTTCATTCTCTTTTGATTTTTTTTCTAAATTTTTAGGCCCATTTGAATCTTGGTCAAAATCTTTGGTTTGACAAGGATTTAAACAAGTTTAAAACATGAAAATGAAAAAGGGAAGTCTGTATATCCTTCTTAGTCACTCTAAAATGGAAGCTTTTGGGATGTTCTTGAAATTTCCATGTTTGAAACCGAAAACGACTTCCCTTCATGCTAGACTTCATAAGATCGACAGGGGGTAGATACATGATTTGTCTGGTTTGGATATATCTAGACCTTGTTTATCAACTTGAATGCTTACGATATGACATAAGAAGACAATGTGATTTGGTTTTTCATTTTTCTGATTTTTTTGAATATTGTGCCCACCCATTTGTATCTTCATGAAATCCTAGGTTTGACCAAGCTAATTTAAACAAGTTTAAAACATGAAAATGAAAAGGGAAGCATGTAACCTTCTCAGTCACTCTAAAATGAAGTTTTTTGGAGGTTTTTGAAATTTCCATGTTTGAAACCCAAAACCACTTCTCTTCATGCTTGACTTCATAAGACAAAGTTTAGGGTTAGGGGTATAGATACATGATTTGTATGGTTTGAATATGTCCAAACCTTGTTTATCAACTTGAATATGCTTACTATATGACATAAGAAGACTATGTACTTTGGTTTTTCATTTTTCTGATTTTTTTAATTTTCTGCGCATTTGAATCATATCTTGGTCAAATCCTAGGTTTGACCAAGATTTAGACAAGTTTAACACGTGAAAACGAATAAGTAAGCCTGGATCCTTCTTAGTCACTCTAAATTAAGCTTTTGGGAGGTTCTTGAAATTTCCATGTTTGAAACCCAAAACCACTTCTCTTCATGATTGACTGAGTTTAATTAGGGGTTTAGGGGTAGATATATACATGATTTTTCTGGTTTGAATATATATGTCTAGACCTTGTTTATCAACTTGAATGCTTACTATACATATGACATAAGAATGCTATGTGCTTTGGTTTTTCATTCTCTTTTGATTTTTTTCTAAATTTTTAGGCCCATTTGAATCTTGGTCAAATCCTTGGTTTGACCAAGATTTAAACAAGTTTAAAACATGAAAATAAAAAAGGAAGTCTGTATCCTTCTTAGTCACTCTAAAATGGAAGCTTTTGGGATGTTCTTGAAATTTCCATGTTTGAAACCGAAAACGACTTCCCTTCATGCTAGACTTCATAAGATCGACAGGGGGTAGATACATGATTTGTCTGGTTTGGATATATCTAGACCTTGTTTATCAACTTGAATGCTTACGATATGACATAAGAAGACAATGTGATTTGGTTTTTCATTTTTCTGATTTTTTTGAATATTGTACGTGCCCACCCATTTGTATCTTCATCAAATCCTAGGTTTGACCAGGATTTAAACAAGTTTAAAACATGAAATGAAAAGATAAGCCTGGATCCTTCTTAGTCACTCTAAAATGAAGCTTTCGGGAGGTTCTTGAAATTTCCATGTTTGAAACCCAAAACCACTTCTCTTCATGATTGACTTCATAAGACAGAGTTTAGGGTTTTAGGGGTAGATATATACATGATTTTTCTGGTTTGAATATATATGTCTAGACCTTGTTTATCAACTTGAATGCTTACTATATATATGACATAAGAATGCTATATATGTGCTTTGGTTTTTCATTCTTTTGATTTTTTCTGATTTTTAGGCCCATTTGAATCTTGGTCAAATCCTAGGTTTGACCATGATTTAAACAAGTTTAAAATATGAAAATGAAAAGGTAAGCATGGATCCTTCTTAGTCACTCTAAAATGAAGCTTTTGGGATGTTCTTGAAATTTCCATGTTTGAAACCCAAAACGACTTCGATCTCTTTATGCTAGATTTCATAAGACTGAGTTTTAGGGGTTAGGGGGTAGATACATGATTTGTCTAGTTTGAATATGTACATAGTACTCCCTCTATAGGAACTTGGAGAAAGCAACTGTTGTGCCACACAATTTTGTTGTTTTCCTATTTTTCTTTCATGAAGCTTTACGATGTGGTTCGTGTGTGGGGATCAAGCTCGTAATCTCGTTTCAATTACACAACCAACTACTCTGCTCATCCTTGCATGTAATTAACCAATATAGGAATTTGATTCCACGGAACTTTTTCAGTACATAAGTCTCCTCCTTAACTCCTCTAGTCTCTACCAAGCCGGCCGCCTCGCTACTTCCCTAGCTTCCTCCCTACAGCACACCTCGCCCCCGTACGCGAGCTAGGTCCAGCCGGAGATGGGGCACAGCCGCCCCCGCTGGAAGAATGCTCAGAGGAAGTCCGGGCAGGAGGACAAGGGTGACGCCATCCCGGATGAACTTCTCGGGCTGGTGTTCCTGCGCCTCACCTCGCCTCTGGATCTCGTCCGCGCCGCGTTCGCCTGCAGGAGCTGGCGCAAGGTCATCGCGGCGGAGGACTTCCGTGTCCTCTCCGCTCGCCACGGCGCGCCATCTCCATAGTGCCGGTCACTACCACAAGCTTTAAAAAGTACGTATCGGAAGATGTTTGCAAAAAAATAAAACACAATTGCAGTAGATTGTATGCTATGTAAAGAATAGGACCGGGGTCCACAGTTCACTAGAGGTGTCTCTCCCATAAGATAAAGCATGTTGGGTAAACAAATTACAGTCGGGCAATTGACAAATAGAGAAAGGCATAACAATGCATATACATGATATGATAAATATAGTGAGATTTAATTGGGCATTACGACAAAGTACATAGACCGCCATCCAACTGCATCTATGCCTAAAAAGTCCACCTTCAGGTTATCATCCGAACCCCCTCCAGTATTAAGTTGCAAAGCAACAGACAATTGCATTAAGTATGGTGCGTAATGTAATCAACAACTACATCCTTAGACATAGCATCAATGTTTTATCCCTAGTGGCAACAGCACATCCACAACCTTAGAACTTTCTGTCACTGTCCCAGATTCAATGGAGGCATGAACCCACTATCGAGCATAAATACTCCCTCTTGGAGTTAAGAGTAAAAACTTGGCCAGAGCCTCTACTAATAACGGAGAGCATGCAAGATCATAAACAACACATGAACAATAGATTGATAATCACCATAATCATAGTACTCTCTATCCATCGGATCCCGACAAACACAACATATAGTATTACAGATAGATGATCTTGATCATGTTAGGCAGCTCACAAGATCTAACAATGAAGCACAACAAGGAGAAGACGACCATCTAGCTACTGCTATGGACCCATGGTCCAGGGGTGGACTACTCACTCATCACTCCGGAGGCGACCATGGCGGTGTAGAGTCCTCTAGGAGATGAATCCCCTCCGCAGGGTGCCGGAGGCGATCTCCAATCCCCGAGATGGGATTCGCGGCGGCGTCTCCGTAAGGTTTTCCGTATCGTGGCTCTCGATCGGGGGTTCGCGACGGAAGCTTTAAGTAGGCGGAGGGTCAACGCGGGGGCCACACGAGGGGCCTAGGGGGTAGGTCGGCGCGGCCAGGGCCTGGGCCGCGCCGGCCTAGCCTCTGGCCACCTCGTGGCCCCACTTCGTTAGGTCTTCGGTCTTCTGGAAGCTTCGTGCAAAAATAGGACCCTGGGCGAAAGTTTCGTCCAATTCCAGAATATTTCTTTACTAGGATTTCTGAAACCAAAAACAGCAGAAAACAGCAACTGGCTCTTCGGCATCTTGTTAATAGGTTAGTTCCGAAAATGCATAAATATGACATATAATGTGCATAAAACATGTAGGTATCATCAATAAAGTAGCATGGAACATAAGAAATTATCGATACGTTGGAGACGTATCATCCCCAAGCTTAGTTCTGCTCGTCCCGAGCAGGTAAAACGATAACAAAGATAATTTCTGAAGTGACATGCCATCATAATCTTGATCATACTATTTGTAAACATATGTAATGAATGCAGCGATCAAAACAAAAGTAATGACATGAGTAAACAACTGAATCATAAAGCAAAGACTTTTCATGAATAGTACTTCAAGACAAGCATCAATAAGTCTTGCATAAGAGTTAACTCATAAAGCAATAAATCAAAGTAAAGGTGTTGAAGCAACACATAGGAAGATTAAGTTTCAGCGGTTGCTTTCAACTTATAACATGTATATCTCATGGATATTGTCAACATAAAGTAGTATAATAAGTGCAATATGCAAGTATGTAGGAATCAATGCACAGTTCACACAAGTGTTTGCTTCTTAAGGTGGAAGGAGATAGGTAAACTGACTCAACAATAAAAGTAAAAGAATGGTCCTTCAAAGAGGAAAGCATCGATTGCTGTATTTGTGCTAGAGCTTTTATTTTGAAAACATGAAACAATTTTGTCAACGGTAGTAATAAAGCATATGAGTTATGAAAATTATATCTTACAAGTTGCAAGCCTCACGCATAGTATACTAATAGTGCCCGCACCTCGTCCTACTTAACTTGGACTACCGGGTCTTCGCATGCCATGTTTCAACCAAGTGTCACAAAGGGGTACCTCCATGCCGCCTGTACAAAGGTCTAAGGAGAAAGCTCGCATTTTGGATTTCTCGCTTTTTATTATTCTCAACTTAGACATCCATACCGGGACAACATGGACAACAGATAATGGACTCCTCTTAAATGCATAAGCATGTAGCAAAGTTATTATTCTCATATGAGATTGAGGATATATGTCCAAAACTGAAACTTCCACCATGATTCATGGCTTTAGTTAGCGGCCCAATGTTCTTCTCTAATAATTTTGCATGCTCCAACCACTAAAATGATAGACCTTCAGACAAGACGGACATGCATAGCAACTCACATGATATTCAACAATAGTTGATGGCGTTCCCCAGAAGCATGGTTATCGCACAACAAGCAACTTAATAAAATATAAAGTGCATAAGTACATATTCAATACTACGATAGTTTTTAAGGCTATTTTGTCCCATGAGCTATATATTGCAAAGGTGAATGATGGAATTTTAAAGGTAGCACTCAAGCAATTTACTTTGGAATGGCGGAGAAATACCATGTAGTAGGTAGGTATGGTGGACACAAATGGCATAGTAGTTGGCTCAAGTATTTTGGATGCATGAGAAGTATTCCCTCTCGATACAAGGTTTAGGCTAGCAAGGTTATTTGAAGCAAACTCAAGGATGAACAAGTGCAGCAAAACTCACATAAAAGACATATTGTAAACATTATAAGACTCTACACCGTCTTCCTTGTTGTTCAAAACTCAATACTAGATATTATCTAGACCTTAGAGAGACCAAATATGCAAATCAAATTTTAGCAAGCTCTATGTATTTCTTCATTAATGGGTGCAAAGCATATGATGCAAGAGCTTAAACATGAGCACAACAATTGCAAAGTATCACATTATCCAAGACATTTTAGAATTACTACATGTAGCATTTTCCAATTCCAACCATATAACAATTTAACGAAGAAGAAACTTCGCCTTGAACATTATGAGTAAAGCCTAAGGACACATGTGTCCATATGCAACAGCGGAGCGTGTCTCTCTCCCACAAAGTGAATGCTAGGATCCATCTTATTCAAACAAAAACAAAAACGAAAACAAACCGACGCTCCAAGCAAAGAATACAAGATGTGATTGAATAAAAATATAGTTTCAGGGGAGGAACCTGATGATGTTGTCGATGAAGAAGGGGATGCCTTGGGCATCCCCAAGCTTAGACGCTTGAGTCTTCTTAAAATATGCAGGGGTGAACCACGGGGGCATCCCCAAGCTTAGAGCTTTCACTCCTCTTGATCATAGTATATCATTCTCCTCTCTTGACCCTTGAAAACTTCCTTCACACCAAACTTCAAGCAAACTCATTAGAGGGTTAGTGCATCATTAATAATTCACTCATTCAGAGGTGACACAATCATTATTTTCACTTCTGGACATTGCATAATGCTACTGGACATTAGTGGATCAAAGAAATAAATCCAACATAGCAAAAGAGGCAATGCGAAATAAAAGGCAGAATCTGTCAAAAACAGAACAGTCCGTAAAGACGAATTTAGAAATGGCACCAGACTTGCTCAAATGGAAAAACTCAAAACTAATGAAAGTTGCGTACATATCTGAGGATCACGCTCGTAAATTGGCAGATTTTTCGAATTTTCTACAGAGAATTGTGCCCAGATTCGTGACAGACAGCAATGCTGTTTCTGCGCAGCGATCCCAAATATAACATCAACTTTGACATAGAAACTTTACTTGGCACAAAAACATGATAAGGAGAGGTTGCTACAGTAGTAAACAACTTCCAAGACTCAACAAAACAAAAAATTGCTGTAGGTAAAAACATGGGTTGTCTCCCATAAGCGCTTTTCTTTAACGCCTTTCAGCTAGGCGCAGAAAGTGAAAATCAAGTAACATCGAGAGTAGAAGCATCAACATCATAGCTTGTTCTAATAATAGAATCAAAAGGAAACTTCATTCTCTTTCTAGGGAAGTGTTCCATACCTTTCTTGAGAGGAAATTGATATTTAATATTACCTTCCCTCATATCAATAACAGCACCAACAGTTCGAAGAAAAGGTCTTCCCAACACAATTGGACAAGATGCATTGCATTCGATATCCAAGACAACAAAATCAACGGGGACAAGGTTATTGTTAACCATAATATGCACATTATCAATCCTCCCCAAAGGTTTCTTTTTGACATTATCAGCAAGATTAACATCCAAATAATAATTCTTCAATGGTGGCAAGTCAAGCATATCATAAATCTTTTTAGGCATAACAGAAATACTTGCACCAAGATCACATAAAGCATTACATTCAAAGTCATTGAATTTCATTTTAATGATGGGCTCCCAACCATCTTCTAACTTTCTAGGAATAGAAGTTTCAAGTTTTAGTTTCTCTTCTCTAGCTTTTATGAGAGCATTTGTAATATGTTTTGTAAAGGCTAAATTTATAGCACTAGCATTAGGACTTTTAGCAAGTTTTTGTAAGAACTTTATAACTTCAGAGATGTGGCAATCATCAAAATCTAAATCATTATGAGCTACAGCAATGGGATCATTGTTCCCAAGGTTGGAAAAAATTTCAGCAGTTTTATCACAAGCAGTTTCAGCAGTTTTAGCAATTTCAGGCAGTTTTGTACGCTTTGCACTAGGAGTAGAAACATTGCCAACACCAATTATTTTACCATTGATAGTAGGAGGTGCAGCAACATGTGAAGAATTAGCATTGCTAGTGGTGGTAATAGTCCAAACTTTAGCTACATTATTCTCTTTAGCTAGTTTTTCATTTTCTTCTCTATCCCACCTAGCACGTAGTTCAGCCATTAATCTTATATTCTCATTAATTCTAACTTGGATGGCATTTGCTGTAGTAGTAATCTTATTATCAATATCATTATTAGGCATAACTTTCAATTTTAAAAGATTAACATCAGAGGCAAGCCTATCAACTCTAGAAGCAATAGTATCAATTTTATCAAGCTTTTCCTCAACAGATTTGTTAAAAGCAGTTTGTGTACTAATAAATTCTTTAAGCATGGCTTCAAGACCAGAGGGTACATTCCTATTATTGTTGTAAGAATTCCCATAAGAATTACCATAACCATTACCATTAGCAGAAGGATATGGCCTATAGTTATTACCAGAGTTGTTCCTATAAGCATTGTTGTTGAAATTATTATTTTTAATGAAATTCACATCAACATTTTCTTCTTGAGCAACCAATGAAGCTAAAGGAACATTATTTGGATCTACATTAGATCTACCATTCACAAGCATAGACATAATCACATCAATCTTATCACTCAAGGAAGAGGTTTCTTCAACAGAATTTACCTTCTTACCTTGTGGAGCTCTTTCCGTGTGCCATTCAGAGTAATTTATCATCATATCATCAAGAAGTTTTGTAGCCGCCCCCAATGTGATGGACATAAAGGTACCTCCAGCAGCTGAATCCAATAAATTCCGCGAAGAAAAATTTAGTCCTGCATAGAAGGTTTGGATGATCATCCAAGTAGTCAGTCCATGGGTTGGGCAATTCTTTACCAAAGTTTTCATTCTCTCCCAAGCTTGAGCAACATGTTCAGTATCTAATTGTTTAAAATTCATTATGCTACTTCTCAAAGATATAATTTTAGCGGGAGGATAATATCTACCAATAAAAGCATCCTTGCATTTAGTCCATGAATCAATACTATTCTTAGGCAAAGATAGCAACCAATCTTTAGCTCTTCCTCTTAATGAGAAAGGAAACACTTTCAATTTAATAATATCACCATCTACATCTTTATACTTTTGCATTTCACAAAGTTCAACAAAATTATTGAGATGGGCAGCAGCATCATCAGAACTAGCACCAGAAAATTGTTCTCTCATAACCAAATTCAGTAAAGCAGGTTTAATTTCAAAGAATTCTGCTGTAGTAGCAGGTGGAGCAATAGGTGTGCATAGGAAATCATTATTATTTGCATTTGTGAAGTCACACAATTTAGTATTTTCATGGTTGGCCATTTTAGCAACGGTAAATAAAACAAACTAGATAAAGTAAATGCAAGTAACTAATTTTTTTGTGTTTTTGATATAGAGAGCAAGACAGTAAATAAAGTAAAACTAGCAACTAATTTTTTTGTATTTTGATTTAGTGCAGCAAACAAAGTAGTAAATAAAATAAAGCAAGACAAAAACAAAGTAAAGAGATTGAGAAGTGGAGACTCCCTTGCAGCGTGTCTTGATCTCCGCAACGGCGCCAAAAGAGCTTGATGGCGTGTAACTCACACGTTCGTTGGGAACCCCAAGAGGAAGGTATGATGCGCACAGCAAGTTTTCCCTCAGAAAGAAACCAAGGTTTAATCGAACCAGTAGGGAGCCAAGAAGCACGTTGAAGGTTGATGGTCGAAATGTGATGCGGCGCAACACAGGGATTCCGGCGCCAACGCGGAACCTGCACAACACAACCCAAGTACTTTGTCCCAACGAAACAGTGAGGTTGTCAATCTCACCGGCTTGCTGTAACAAAGGATTAAACGTATCGAGTGGAAGATGTTTGCAAAGAAAACAGTAAAACACAATTGCAGTAGATTGTATGCTATGTAAAGAATAGGACCGGGGTCCACAGTTCACTAGAGGTGTCTCTCCCATAAGATAAAGCATGTTGGGTAAACAAATTACAGTCGGGCAATTGACAAATAGAGAAAGGCATAACAATGCATATACATGATATGATAAATATAGTGAGATTTAATTGGGCATTACGACAAAGTACATAGACCGCCATCCAACTGCATCTATGCCTAAAAAGTCCACCTTCAGGTTATCATCCGAACCCCCTCCGTATTAAGTTGCAAAGCAACAGACAATTGCATTAAGTATGGTGCGTAATGTAATCAACAACTACATCCTTAGACATAGCATCAATGTTTTATCCCTAGTGGCAACAGCACATCCACAACCTTAGAACTTTCTGTCACTGTCCCAGATTCAATGGAGGCATGAACCCACTATCGAGCATAAATACTCCCTCTTGGAGTTAAGAGTAAAAACTTGGCCAGAGCCTCTACTAATAACGGAGAGCATGCAAGATCATAAACAACACATGAACAATAGATTGATAATCACCATAATCATAGTACTCTCTATCCATCGGATCCCGACAAACACAACATATAGTATTACAGATAGATGATCTTGATCATGTTAGGCAGCTCACAAGATCTAACAATGAAGCACAACAAGGAGAAGACGACCATCTAGCTACTGCTATGGACCCATGGTCCAGGGGTGGACTACTCACTCATCACTCCGAGGCGACCATGGCGGTGTAGAGTCCTCCAGATGAATCCCCTCCGGCAGGGTGCCGGAGGCGACCGAATCCCCCGAGATGGGACGGCGGCGGCGCTCTCGTAAGGTTTTCCGTATCGTGGCTCTTGACCGGGGCTTCGCGACGGAAGCTTTAAGTAGGCGGAGGGTCAACGCGGGGGGCACGAGGCCCAGGGGTCGGGCGCGCCAGGGCCTGCGCGCGGCCTAGCCTCTCGGCCACTGCCCCACTTCGTTAGGTCTTCGGTCCGGAAGCTTCAAAAATAGGACCCGGGCGAAAGTTTCGTCCAATTCCGAGAATATTTCTTTACTAGGATTTCTGAAACCAAAAATAGCAGAAAACAGCAACTGGCTCTTCGGCATCTTGTTAATAGGTTAGTTCCAGAAAATGCATAAATATGACATATAATGTGCATAAAACATGTAGGTATCATCAATAAAGTAGCATGGAACATAAGAAATTATCGATACGTTGGAGACGTATCAGGCGCCAAACGGCGACCTCAGTTTGGAGCTCGCCGACTCTCGGGGCGGCCTCCTACTCCTTGCGGACTTCGACCACACCGAACACGGAAAGCCTTTCGAGCAGCCTTCACGTCTCGTCGTCTGCGATCCCCTGGCAGGTCAGTACGTGACGGTCCCTCCACCCCCTGCTGTTTCGCACACAACATTCGTAAGCTTGTTCCTGGGCGCCGCCCTCCATGGCGAGGACGCTGCGGCGCGCATCAGTCTGTCAAATTACAGGGTGACGTGCCTGATCTATCATGACGGCATCTGCAAGACCTGCGTGTTCTCGCCTGGCCCTGGTGGCCACGCTTGGACCTCCTCCGGCGCCATCGTGCCTCTCCACGCCACGCACACAGGCCGGTCGGATATCCTCTTTGTGGGGTGCAACGCCCGTTTCTTCCAGTGGTACGTGTTCGGTGGGCTCGGAAACTTCATTCTTGCTCTCGACAGAGAATCCGGCGAGCTCTCACGCTTCGAGAGAGCTCGAGACGAGGACTGGCTTCACACCGTGCCGATTGAGATGCTGGGCGGGCCCTCGCGCGTGCTGAATTGGTACGTGCTAGAGCTTCCGTGGCCACCTACCTTCCGAGCTTGCTTATCCTAGGATTCTGGCTTCCTGGGTTGGATTAGTGTCGGCCATGGTGCTGTCGACACGGTCTGGAGGTTGAAGACGAAGGGCATCTCAAGGATTTTGTTGTAATTTCGTTTTTGTTCAGGTGTTTTGTACTATTTGATGTTTCTCTTAATGCCAGAGGGTTTATTTGCACTAGTCATACTTGACATAGCTGTACGTTTTGAAGATTAACTTGTTCATCATGATCCGAACTTCTCATACTCTTAATGCCAGAGGGTTTATTTGCACTAGTCATACTTGACATAACTTCTAACTTGTTTTGAGTAATACGTAGTATGGTATACTAGAATAGGAGGAGTAACACTTTTCGCATTTGGGCCAAATATAAAGTACTACCTCCATTTCAAGGAATAAGGCGCACGCGTACTCCAAGACGTATCTTTTGGTCAGATTACCTTGACCATTGAATTGACAAGACAATACACAGAGCATTGGGGCGTGCTCGATGGTGCTAGCTGCGGCTATACAGACATGTGATAGGCATCGCGGAAGCGTCGCAAATAGAAAACAAATCATATTTTTTGGGGGAGGATGTTTTGGCTCCTGGTTGCGTATGCTCCCTTTAGTTTGAACTGCAACATCTATATATTTTGAAATGTAAAAAAAATCCAAACAAAAAATTAATCTTTTCATCTTCACATGCTAAGAGCGCATAAAGTCTTTCCATAAAAAACTAAATTGTCGTTTGGGCTATGTAAAAAAGATAAAATTTATTGCTAAAAATAAAGCTGTTTGTAATACGGAGTACTTGCTTTTGTCTTCTTACATCAACCACAAAAAATATCGGCTTTTCACGAAACTACACGAACACACATAGATTATCGAGAAGTACATGCGGATTTTTTTGTTAGAATTTTTTGAAAATTAAAAATATGTTTTTTTGGGTCGAGGTAGCATATCCGCCCAATAGCCGAATTAAATTTCCGATTTTTTTGGACTGACAATTTCATCGGGAAGACATGGATGCGCGCAGACGGCGTGCAAGGCAAGGCATCGATTTGACCGGACGTACTTAGGGCAGGTCAGGCTGCCAGCGTACTTATTCCGGGCAGGTGAGGTACTAGAACTCAAAGTCCTCCTCAGCGTCTCTCCTCTCTCTCTGTCTTTATTGAGTGTACTAGCGCGCGTTCAGGGACTCAAAGTCAGGGAAATGTTTGAGATGCAAAGTAAGAGAATATTTACCAGTATAATTGGTTGATTAGAAGATTAAGTGGTGAAATCACAACAGATTGGAGCAGTACATGGTGGAAACCGCAAAATATCCTTCCAAATGGTGTTTTTGTGCAACATACGAAGTATGAGGTGGTGGAACTTGAGGCCAGTGACTTTACTTACTCCAAAATGCAACTTTACGTACATGAGCCATCGGATCAAGATCCAACGGACACAGTTGATCCAGAATTTGTAGTCACATTTTAAGTTGCTCGAAAAAAATCGAAAACATTACAGTAAGATATATATCTTTCTTAAGTATTCTGGTAAAGTTTTACTTCATTTGAAAATTGAGTTTAATTTTAAGTTTAAAATTTGGATCAACCATGTGCGTTGGATCTTGATCGAATGACTCACGTACAAGTCGCCAGTGAAGTCACTGGATCTCGTTCCTTGGTGGAATCTGCAATTCCCTCCCCTATATATACTATACAAGTCGAAGACTACGACCCTCTATCCCTATCTCCTTCACATCCTCTAAATTCATATTCCCATTTAGAATCGTTGGGCATGGAGGTTCCCCCTGGTAGCTTTAGAGCTTTTGTCGACGATGCTAATTTGAGAAGACTGCTCACCTACGGTTTGTGCTCTCAATCCGCACAACCTCCATTTTGGCGGGTTAGTACTTTCTTCACTAGGTTCATCAAGATGTATTTTAATTTGGGCTAACAGTCGTGTTAATTTCCTTGTATTAAGCAGTGCTGTTCGTGCAAGAAGGTTGCATGCGACAGCTGCGCTAGGAACCTGCCCGGTGGCGCGTGCCCGGGATGCCAGGGCGTCTTCCAAGGTGAAAGTCCTCCATCTGAAAGCATGTACTTTTCCCGTGAATGTGTTATGGAAAAGAATGTGGTGAGAAGAACGTTCATCTGCGGTTTGTGCTCTCAAATCGCACGACGTCCACTATAACGGGTTAGTACTTTCTTCACTAGGTTCCACCCAACTGTATTTTTCTTTGGGCCAACAGTCATGTAAATTTCCTTGTATTAAGCAGTGCATTCGCATGGGGGAGGGACATCACATTGCATGCGGAAGCTGCTTAAGAAACCTGCCCAGTCTCGTGTGCCCGAACTGCGACGGCATCTACGAAGAGGATGAGGATTTAAGTAGATTTGCCTCCTTGTTTAAGGTGGATTGCAGCAACGATGGTTGCGACATGAGCGGCGACTTGCTCGAATACTTTCAACATGAGGCGACGTGCCCGCATGCGCCAACGAGACGGTAGGTGGTTGATCTTGCCGGTCTCGATGGAGAAGATGATCGCGCTTTGAGGCTAATCTGAGCTCGGTGGAGAAGGACCGGATGGAGTTTCCTTTTCTAGAACTAGAGTTCTTTTTGTACTTTTGGATGTCTTGTCTGTAGTTTCCTTTTACTTGGAGGGTCCTCCTAGCTTGCAGTCTGTAATCCCACCGTCATCATAATATAAAAGCAGTGTCGCGAGGTCCTTCGGGACATTTCTGTGTTCAAAAAATGTATGATTTTAGACATGTCGTCTATTTATGTGTGCGATGTTGTATCATCTATTACCGTGATTAGTTTGAACGTGTCCATGTCCTAGAACAAAACTTCGGCATGATGTACTTGTATGTTTAATTGAATTCGACCAAGTATAATGTGGAACCGATCATTGCGAGCATATGGAGATTGCGAACCGGTAATTGACAGGTGGTACATGCTCTATCTTAATCTTGTTTATCTAATGGTAATTGCGATTTATGCGGTACTGAAATAATTAGTTTTAGTTATAAACAGGGACTCTTCGGACGGGGGCTCCTTTTCAAACAAGACCGGGGAGATTTATGAAGTGCTAGAAGGGAACAAATTACTACATGAGTGTTTTGCGTGAAATGGTTAAAATTTGTAGTGGCAGATTGCCGCCAATGCAATTTTTTCATGTGGTTGATATGGTAGGATGGACATTTCCAAAATTTCACGAATTATTTCGGTTTGTGACCATATATTAAATTAGTTCTGGGCTCATTTCCATTTAATTTGAAATTTCAACGCGAAGTACACGAAGTACAATTAAAAAAGGGGAAACTATATATACGTGATGTGCACTAAATGTGTGGTACCCCCCAAAAAATGACCAAACATATGCGTTGCATCCAAGTACGTAACACCCATATGGCAAACGAAAGCATTGAGTAGTTGTTTGTGATGTAAGTAATCTACATATATATCAAAATACCAAACATGGCACACCAAAATATTTTTTAGAAGAACTTACCAGATTTTGGCACCATGCATGTTGGAGTTTTTTTTTTGACAGAATCCATCTTGGAGTTCGCATGGCTCTCTTCCGAAGTGAGAGGTGAGTTGGTTAATGCTAGAACCATGGCAAACTTCCGAATGTTAGTAATTTATCATGGATTCATCATTTGTGATGAAATACCTAGGAACAATGCCAAACATGACCTACCTATGTTCTTGAGAATATTCCCTTTCACCGATTTTGGCACCATGTGTGTTTTTAAGTACGTTTGCATGCCTTCTTGATTGGTTATTAAAATACCATGTCAAACTGTCGATACATGGAAAATTCCTTTGCTACAATCAAATAAACTTCGGGCTCCTTTTATTCAAAGGAATATGGAGGGCGTAGGAATATGAAAGGTGCATGATTGGAATGTTATGCCAAGTTGAATCCTATAGGAACATGATGTGTCTTTGATTGTGGCAAAGGAACTTTTCCATGAGGTATTAGCTAATGGTTTTTTCCTATAAGATTTGCACTACAAGATTCCTATATGAATAGTTCCTATGAATCAAATGACTTGTATAGGAATTTTTCCCATAAGAACCGAATCCAACATAATTCCTATGACAATCATATGAATCAAAGGAGCACGATTCCCATAGGATTGAAGTAGACATGACATCCCAATTCTATGATTTTCCTTTTCCTATACTTTCCATTTCCTATGAACCAAAGGAGGCCTAACTAGTTGGCCATACTGAAACAATTGCCAAATAAATGCCGTGCATCCTATGGCCCCCGTGAGTTTGACCTAAATTTGAAATCATGGTAAAAGGTGCTTAAAATAGGCAAATAAAAGCATGTAGTCAATTTTTTTGGATGTACTACCTAGGGAAAATACCAAACATGCCATAATGCAAACTGTGTTTTAGAGAGTAGCCCTTCAAAAAAGTTGGCATCCACTTGTTGATTTTGCTATCGACATGACAAAATAACTGATCAGATGACCAAGTGGTAAAAATTGCAACAGATTAGACCACCACATGGTGGAAACTGCTAAAAATCATGAAAACTGCGAAGAAAAAGTTAAAGTGGTGGTTTGTGCAGCATATGGAGGATTGAGTAGTACAAGTTGGATGTGCACTACCGTGTGCCCGTGGTAATGTTCGCCTATTATGATGATGGCAAGAAAAAATGATGTTTTCTCTGCTGAAACTGTCCCGAGCTGATTTGACGAGACAAAATACAGCTACACGGCGTGCAAGGGACGGCTATACAGTACATTAGCTTCTTCTCGGGTCACACGCCTGCACCACAGGTGCAGTAAGTGCAGCAGAGACCAGAGAGAGAAGGAACGCCCGTATTATATTTGATTTCAATTCATATTGTTTTTTTCCTTGCCTCTCCGTCTTCTTCACCGCCATCTTCTCGGTGTTTTCAAGAGTGATTATCAAGTGGAGAGACAATTGCATTGGGAAAGTCTCTCCACTTGATAATCTCTGTTGAAAAACTCGCACGTCTTGTGAAATGTGAAGGCTGCACGCGTGGGGAAGGGAGACGCAAACGCCGCACCGCATCATTAGTAGTACAGTAGTATACCTTTCTCTCCTCAGGCACCCCGGCTGGCCGCCCGCCGCAATAGTTCCTTGCATAGCGCTTGCCGTCTCCTCCAAAAACCCCCAGCGCACTTGCATCCGCCATCCACCTAAATCCACCGCCGAGTACCTTTCTGTCCTCACCACCGCCGCTGCGCCTATTCCCCTGTCCAGCAGACGACTGCGGCGTTGCGTGTGTCGCCGCCGTGTCAGATGGAGGCGGAGCCGCTCAACTCCCGAAGGCGGGTCGAGCCAGATCGGGAAGAGCCTCCGTCGAGCCTCGACCTCATCAGCCGCCTCCCCGACGAGATGCTGCACATCATCATCTCCCTCCTGCCCATGATATCCGCTGTAAGGACAACATTGCTCTCCAAACGGTGGCGCCACCTCTGGCGCTCCGTCCCACTTAACCTCCTCGTCGGCGACAACGACCTCATCAGCCGCCTACCGGACCAGATTCTCCACATCATCATCTCCCACCTGCCCACTGTATCCGCTGTAAGCACAACCTTGGTCTCCAAACGGTGGCGCCACCTCTGGCACTCCGTCCCACTTAACCTCGAGATCGACGACGAACTCGCCAAGCAAAACCACAAACGCATCGCCGCGGTCTCCAGTATCCTCGCCGCTCACCCTGGCCCCGCCAGAAGCGTGTCAATCGACCCCTTCAGAACCACTTGCAAGGTCGACACCACGCTCGACAGCTGGTTCCGGTCCAGCACCCTATCTTGCGTCGAGAACCTCAGATTCGATGCTGGAACTGTGATGCGCTCCTTCCCGCTGTCCGCGTTCCGCTGCGCGCCCACGCTGCGCATTGTCAGCATTTCTACTTGCTATTTGCCCGAGATTCATGCCAACTCCATGCTTCTTTTCCCCCAACTCAAAAGGCTCTTGCTCTATGACGTCTACATCTGTAAGGCGACGAACATCGACCGCCTGTTCACCCGCTGTATTGTGCTCGAGGCACTTCACCTTGAGGGGGTCCACGGGTTCACCCAACTCAACATTCAAATGCCAAATCTTCGTACAATTAGTGTGGCTAGCTATTGGAAACGCAACACCACCGAACTTATTCAGTTAGACACGGTGCAAATTATGGATGCATCTTGCCTCGAGAGATTGGTCATATGCGTTGATGATGTTCCACTACTAATCCAGGTCGCCAACGCACCAAAGTTGATGGTGTTGGGCTTTGCGTCGTACCCTGGCTGCCAACTTGTTATTGGACGCATAAACTTTTTGGTAGAACAGCCTTCTTCTTGTTGAATTAACTCACATTTTTGTTATTTTTTTTGACATATGTAC
This sequence comes from Lolium multiflorum, assembly GCA_030979885.1. Taxonomy (NCBI): domain Eukaryota; kingdom Viridiplantae; phylum Streptophyta; class Magnoliopsida; order Poales; family Poaceae; genus Lolium; species Lolium multiflorum. The sequence continues at coordinate 91,367,805 of CM061749.1, forward strand.
CATTGTCCTGTAGAGGATGATGCCCATAAGCTTGGAAAATTCTCTGTGCACAGTGAAGAACTTGGTTCTAAAATCTGACGGCCCTCGTCTGGATCAACTACTTGCATTTCTTAGATGCTTTCCCTGCACGGAGAAGCTATATATCCAGGTAAATTCGTTGTTGTTAACTGTTTACCACTATGAGCAAAAACTGTAGAGTTACATGGAGTTAACCTGTTATTACTTATTAGCCTAGATCAGTTGAACAATTGTACTAGAAGAACATCCACAATGGAGTTATATTATGTTGGTTCAAAACTAAACTTCTTGTCATACAATGTGTTGTATCTTGTGCATCTGTGAAGTTTCATATAAACACATGATAATATGTGATCTGTGTAAAAAAGAGAAGACATATGTAAATAGTGTGACTTACTATTTACACATCATTTGTTCTTTTTTTGTGTAGATCACATATTATCATATTTTTGGATGAAACTTCACAGAAGCACATGATAGAACACAATGTATGTCCAGACTTTTAGTTTACATTTTTTTTGGAAACTTGGAAGTGTCAAAAGAAAAATGGGGTGCACCCGCAACTAGTTGCGGATTGGAGTTTCCCATGTTGGTAACCTTTCCCCAACTTTACAATGACAATAACAGATGTAAAAAAGTGCATCTATCAAATTGGAACGTGTCAGGGGATTATGTTGTTCCACGGTCCTCAATTAACACATGATTCAACTCACCTGAGATATTCATTAGTTGATAGCTATGAAGTACTTTGTTATTGTACTGACTACTTAATTTGACTTCTTTGCAGTTTTATAGAACCGGCAATAAGGTTCATGTGCTGCATAATGAGCCAGCCTGTCCCATTGAATGCCTTGATCTCCACCTCAAAGAAATTTCGATTTCTGACTACCGAGGAAGGAGAAATGATGTTATTGTCTCCAGGTTCTTTATACAGAACACTAGAATGCTCAAAGTAATGAATTTTGGTGTAAGATATCATCACAAGAAGATCTGGTGGGATACCCAGTTCAAGCAGCTAGACCTGAAGAACACCGCTTATAGAGATGTTGATTTTCAGTTTGGATATTTACCATCCTTAGATAAGTTCAGCTCGGACGGTGTTCTTAGCTGGTTGGTACATGACTTGTCAGTGGTTGATCCCTTTGCTAGAGGGATATATGCAAGAGAAGGGCCAATTTCTGCATAGTGTTAGTTTAACTCCCTATATTTTGTACTGGTCTGAACAATATATTTTATCACTCTGTTAATGTAGTTCAGACTTGATGTTATTCTTGTGAACATGGTCTAATATTCTAATGCTTTCGCGATGTATGTACTACTAGTGATATTTACAGAAGCTAGCAATTGGTTGACAAAATTTACTAAAAAAAGCCTGTAACGCATGTTCACATTCAGTTCGTCAATGCTAGTGTTCACAGAGGAAAGGTTTATTGTTCACAGAGGCTGACATGTGGGGCCCATGAGCCAGCAGAGTCCTCAACGTTTCAAAGGCGGCAGGGAATCAAAAAAAAATGAAGTAGCCACAAATTAGGGTAAAAAATAACTCCAAGAAAGGAAACTTCTTTTGTAAATAGAGGACGACATGCGGGTCCCATTTTGCACGGGATCGAAAGAAAAAAGGCAAGTGACCAAATATCAGGAGCCAAAAATAATCCACGAAAAGAAACTTTTATTGTACATAGAGGATGACATGTGGGTCCCATTTTGCAATAGCGGTCTCATAGTTTCCAGGCGGCACAGGATCAAAAGAAAAAGGAAGTAGCCAGAAATCAGGGTGTCAAAAAATCCATGAAAAGAAAGATTTCAATTGGGCTGCATCTGGACATCTGGGCCTTCGAACTATCGTGCTGGAAGCCTTTTGACTCGTACAATTTAAGCCCACTCCAAAACAGGAAAGTCCTATGCTTGGCAAAAACAAAAAACAAGGAGATTCAACATATAAGTTTGTTTATGTAAAAACAAAGATTTAATTTATCCCTTTGCAATAGCTCAGAGCGAAATACACTGTTTATTGTCTGCAAAATAATCAAGATATCACATGTTTCTTGTACGGGGAGGCTGACATCGGGGACCCATGAGCCAGCAGCGTCGTCAACGTTTTAAAGGCGGCAGGGGATCGAAAGAAAAAATAAACCAAAAATCAGTTGGTAAAAATCCAAGAAAATAAACATTTATCGTTCTAAGAGGATGACATGCGGGACCCTTGAGGCAGCAGCATCCTCAACCTTTGCATAAAGAGGATTTGCAGTACGGGGAGGCTGACATTGGGGACCCATGAGCCAGCAGCGTCGTCAACGTTTTCAAGGCGGCAGGAGATCGAAAGAAAAAATAAGCCAAAAATCAGTTGGTAAACAAAACCAAGAAAAGAAACAATTACCTTTCTGAGGGGATGACATGCGGGACCCATGAGGCAGCAGCATCCTCAACTATTCTAAGGCGGCAGGGGATCAAAAGAAAAAGGAAATAGCCGAAAATCAGAGGGTAAAAAATAAATCCAACAAAGGAAACTTTTAGGATTTGCTAAGAAACAGTCGACTTATTCTTTTTTGGCCATCAGTCGAATTTCTGTCCAACCAATTAGGCATCGCGATTGTGGACTTGCACGTGTTTCTCTGAGCCACTGTGTACCGTACTTAGCCATCTGCTATAGCTGCACACGTTTGTGTGGGGAGGTTTTGGATGTAAAACGCGTGCATGACTAAGTCAGCGGATAGATATTTACTGAACTTTTTGTGTAAATTTGTATATGACGAATTACAGTCCATTACACTGGTATTTACATGATTTGGAACATGTAAAATTAGGCAAACAAGTCTGTAATTTTACTTTCAAATCATGTAGACGATTTTCTTTCAGTTTCCCCATCTCACAGTTTACAGTCCATTACAACTATGTTTACATAATACAAAACATGTAATTTTCGCCAAACAACGTTTTAAGGTCTTTAAATCATGTATTATGGATTTTTTTTCTGTTTGCAACTTGTTTGTCTGTTGCTAATTATAGGGATTTAGCCCACATACAAGGCTTGGTAAAATTCTTTTTTTATGGGCTTGACTGATTTTTGCCTATGCCATGTGCCGTCTTATAATTTGAAGAAAAACTGACTTACGCTGAATTGAAAATCAGTCAGCTGACAAATAGACATCCCCAACTTTTATTGTTCATAGAGGATGACATGCGGCACCCATGAGCCAGCAGCCTCAACGTTTCAAAGTCGGCATGAGATCGAAAGAAAAAGGCAAGTGACCAAATATCAGGAGCCAAAGATAATCCAAGAAAAGAAACTTTATTGTACATAGAGGATGACATGCGGGTCCCATTTAGCAGCACTGTATCAACGTTTGAGAGGCGGCAGGATCGAAAGAAAAAGGCAAGTGACCAAATATGAGGTGCCAAAAAATCCAAGAAAAGAAAGTTTTATAGTACATAGAGGATGACATGCGGGTCCCATTTAGCATCAGCGGTATCACCGTTTGAGAAGCGGCAGGGGATCAAAAGAAAAAAAGGAAATAGCCAGAAATTAATTAGGGGTCAAAAATAAATCCACCAAAGGAAACTTTTATTGTTCATAGAGGATGACATGTGGGACCGACCTGCCAACAGCGTCCTCATCGTTTCAAAGGGGCAGGGATCAAAAGAAAAAGGCAAATATCCAGAAATTAGGGGTAAAAATAACTCCAAAAAAGGAAACTTTTATTGTTCGAGAGGATGACATGCGGGACCCATGAGCCAGAGGTTACTCCACGTTTCGAGGCGGCATGAGATCGAATGAAAAAGGCAAGTGACAAAATATCAGGAGCCAAAGATAATCCAAGAAAAGAAACTTTATTGTTCATAGAGGCTGACATGTGGGACCCATGAGCCAGCAGAATCCTCAACGTTTCAAAGGCAGGTGATCAAAAGAAAAAGGCAAGTGACCAAATATCGGAGCCAAAAATAATCCAAGATTTATTGTACATAGAGGATGACATGCGGGTCCCATTTTGCAGCAGCGGTCTCAATGTTTCAAATGCGTCTTGAGATCAAAAGAAAAAGAAAGTAGCTAGAAATTAGGGGCTCAAAAAAATCCAAGAAAAGAAAGTTGATGGACATAGAGGATGACATGAGGGTCCCATTTAGCAGCAGGTTCCTCAACGTTTCAAACGTGGCATGAGATCGAAAGAAAAGGCAAGTGACCAAATATCAAGAGCCAAAAATAATCCAAGAAAAGAAACTTGAATGTACATAGAGGATGACATGCGGGTCCCATTTAGCAACAGCTGTATCAACGTTTGAGAGGCGGCAGGATCGAAAGAAAAAGGCAAGTGACCAAATATGAGGTGCAAAAAAAATCCAAGAAAAGAAAGTTTTATAGTACATAGTGGATGACATGCGGGTCCCATTTTGTAGCAGCGGTCTCAACGCTCCAAGGCGGCATAGGACCAAAAGAAAAATGAAGTAGCCAGAAATCAGGGGTTGAAAAAAATCCAAGAAAAGAAAGATTTCAATTGGGCTGCATCTGGACATCTGGCCTTCGAACTATCTTTCTGGGCCTTTTGAATCGTACAATTTCAGCCCACTCCAAAACAGGAAAGTTCGGATTTTTCTAAAAAAAACAGGAAAGTCCTATGCTTCGCAAAAACAAAAAACAAGGAGATTCAACATATAAGTTTGTTTATGTAAATATAAAGATTTAATTTATCCCAATAGCTCAGAGCGAAATACAATGTTTATTGTCTGCAAAATAAGATATCACATGTTTCTTGTACGGGGAGGCTGACATCGGGGACCCATGAGCCAGCAGCGTCGTCAACGTTTCAAAGGCGGGATCGAAAATAAAAAACCAAAAATAAGTTGGTAAAAAAATCCAAGAAAAGAAAACATTTATCATTCTGAGAGGATGACCTGCGGGACCCATGAGGCAGCAGCATCCTCAACGTTTATTGTTTATAGAGGCTGACATGTGGGACCCGTGAGCCAGCAGCGTCGTCAACGTTTTAAAGGCGGCAGGAGATCGAAAGAAGAAAAAAAAGCCAAAAATCAGTTGGTAAACAAAATCCAAGAAAAGAAACATTAACCTTTCTGAGAGGATGACATGCGGGACCCATGAGGCAGCAGCATCCTCAACGATTCCAAGGCGCCAGGGGATCAAAAGAAAAAAAGGAAATAGCCAGAAATTAATTAGGGGTCAAAAATAAATCCACCAAAGGAAACTTTTATTGTTCATAGAGGATGACATGTGGGACCGACCTGCCAACATCGTCCTCATCGTTTCAAAGGGGGCAGGGGATGAAAAGAAAAAGGCAAATAGCCAGAAATTAGGGGTCAAAAATAAATCCAAGAAAGGAAACTTTTATTGGTCGTAGAGGATGACATGCGGGACCCATGAGCCAGCAGCTTACTCAACGTTTCAAAGGCGGCATGAGATCGAAAGAAAAGGCAAGTGACAAAATATCAGGAGCCAAAAATAATCCAAGATTTAGTGTACATAGAGGATGACATGTGGGTCCCATTTTGCAGCAGCGGTCTCAATGTTTGAAATGCGGCTTGAGATCGAAAGAAAAAGAAAGTAGCTAGTAATTAGGGGGTAAAAAAATCCAAGAAAAGAAAGCTGATGGACATAGAGGATGACATGCCCATTTTGAGCGCAGCTTACTCAACGTTTGAAAGGCGGCTTGGATCAAAAGAAAAAGGCAAGCCAAAATCAGAGGTGAAAAAATCCAACAAAGGAAACTTTTATAGCACATAGAGGATGACATGCGGGTCCCATGAGCCAGCAGGTTCCTCAACGTTTCAAACGTGGCATGAGATCGAAAGAAAAGGCAAGTGACCAAATATCAGGAGCAAAAAATAATCCAAGATTTATTGTACATAGAGGATGACATGTGGGTCCCATTTTGCAGCAGCGGTCTCAATGTTTGAAATGCGGCTTGAGATCAAAAGAAAAAGAAAGTACCTAGTAATTAGGGGGTCAAAAAATCCAAGAAAAGAAAGTTGATGGACATAGAGGATGACATGCGGGTCCCTTGAGCCAGCAGCTTACTCAACGTTTCAAAGGGGCAGGGGATCAAAAGAAAAAGGCAAGCCAAAAATCAGAGGGTGAAAAAACCAACAAAGGAAACTTTTATAGCACATAGAGGATGACATGCGGGTCCCATGAGCCCAGCAGGTTCCTCAACGTTTCAAACGTGGCATGAGATCGAAAGAAAAAGGCAAGTGACCAAATATCAGGAGCCAAAAATAATTCAAGAAAAGAAACATGATTTACATAGAGGATGACATGCGGGTCCCATTTAGCAGCAGCGGTATCACTTTGAGAGGCAGCAGGGGATCGAAATAAAAAGTCAAGTGACCAAATATGAGGTGCCAAAAAAATCCAAGAAAAGAAAGTTTTATAGTACATAGAGGATGACATGCGGGTCCCATTTAGCAGCGGTATCACCGTTTGAGAGGCAGCAGGGATCGAAAGAAAAAGTCAAGTGACCAAATATGAGGTGCCAAAAAAATCCAAGAAAAGAAAGTTTTATAGTACATAGAGGATGACATGCGGGTCCCATTTAGCAGCAGCGGTATCACCGTTTGAGAGGCGGCAGGGGATCGAAAGAAAAAGTCAAGTGACCAAATATGAGGTGCCAAAAATAATCCAGAAAAGAAAGTTTTATAGTACATAGAGGATGACATGCGGGTCCCATTTAGCAGCAGCGGTATCACCGTTTGAGAGCGGCAGGGGATCGAAAGAAAAAGGCAAGTGACCAAATATGAGGTGCCAAAAAAAACTCCAAGAAAAGAAAGTTGATGGACATAGAGGATGACATGCGGGTCCCTTGAACCAACAGCTTACTCAACGTTTCAAAGGGGGCAGGGGATCAAAAGAAAAAGGCAAGCCAAAAATCAGAGGGTGAAAAAAATCCAACAAAGGAAACTTTTATAGCACACAGAGGATGACATGCGGGTCCCATGAGCCAGCAGGTTCCTCAACGTTTCAAACGTGGCATGAGATCAAAAGAAAAAGGCAAGTGACCAAATATGAGGTGCCAAAAAAACTCCAAGAAAAGAAAGTTGATTGCACATAGAGGATGACATGCGGGTCCCATTTAGCAGCAGCGGTCTCAACGTTTCCAAGGCGGCAAGGGATCAAAAGAAAAAGGAAGTAGCCAGAAATCAGGGTCAAAAAATCCAAGAATAGAAAGAATTTTGGTTCATAGAGGATGACATGCGGGACCCATGATCCTGCATCGTAAACGGCTCGATCGGAGAACGTTGAACGAGATGGCGCGATCTAGAAAAAAACAATGCCAGAGAGGCTGCCATCTGGGCCCTACATCCCTCGGCGGTGCGGATTTGCGTTGACTCGGCCGGCGAACCCGAGATTTCGAGATGCACCACGTCCCGGGCCACCATACGCGACGTTTTGGCCGCTTTCTCGGGCTAGGTGGCCTCAAAAACGAAAAAGTTTTGACATGCACCACGGAGGGACCAAAAATCGTCGGCCATGGTACACCAGCAACCACGGCGCGACTTCAACTTCGTCGGCCATGGCAACTTTTCTTGTAGTGAAGTCGGTTTGTTGCCTCTAGATATTAGCATGTCGATATATTCACAAAATTAAGCACTATCCACTACTAGGAAATCCCTTTTCTGTGGCATACCATTTTGGACTTCTATGGCGCATATCTCTTGCGCCACGCTTGTCACGAGATATTTGAATTCTGTGATGCATATCTACATGCACCACAGAAATTTCAAAACTTCTGTGGTGCACCAGGTAGTCATGCGCCACAGAAATCTTCTGTGGCGCACCTAGTAGTCATGCGCCACATAATTTTTTCTGAATTTCAAAAAATGGCGGCCAGATATAGATCTAGATCTAGATCTGGATCTGGGGCCGCCGGAATTTTTCGCCAGTTTTTTTTTTAAATTTCTCTGGAGGTGGGTGGTTTGGTGGGTTGGGTGGGTGGGTGGAGGAGGAGGCCGAGGAGGCCGGTCAGAGGAGGAGGAGGAGGTGGTGGTGGTGTTGGTGGAGGAGGAGGAGGTGAAGGAGGAGGTGGTGAAGGAGGAGGTGGTGGTGGTCGTCGGAGGAGGAGGAGAAGGAGAAGGTGGTGGTGGTGGTGGTGGGTGGGTGGTGGAGGACGAGGAGGAGGTGGTGGTCGCCGGAGGAGGAGGTGGTCCCCGGAGTAGGAGGAGGTCAACGGGTGTGGGTGGACGAGGAGGAGGGAGAAGAAGGGAGGCGAAAGAAGAGAAGGGAGAAAAAGGGAGAAGTGGATGATGAGGACATCCCTACTACACTACTACCTCCGTCATTGCAAGATGAAGACAATGCTGCTGTGAAGCTCAAGTCCAATGAAGTCAGGATTGGACCAATGACACGAGCTCGTGCGAAGCTACTCAAACAACAGGTGAACTTGTTCCTAAGTGATATTTTGATCGATGAGAACTTTATACTTCCTAAGTCCTATTACTTATGTATGATCAGGTATGAAGAGGGAGCAAGCATCGCACGAGGAGGAGGAGCAGCTGGACAAGAAGCTGGACGTGAAGCTGGACATGGAGCTGGCCATGAAGCTAGACATGAAGACATCCCATGGAAGCGCGAGGGAGGAGAGGGAGGGAAGAAGACGAAGTCCAAGCGCCGCGCCCGAGGCCGCCACGCCGCCGCGGCCCGTCCCCAACCGACGCCACGGGCCCCCGGCCGCCGCGAGGATCCATTGTTGGTGCCAATGATACGTCCAATTTGCATCACTATTTTGTATCATAATTTGCTGTTATTCATTGATATATTTCATATTGGGACACAATACTTATGTTATTTCATCTATTTTGCATGTTTCATCATCATTGGAGGATCAAGCACCGGAGCCAGGATTCTGCTGGAAAAAGCACCGTCGAACGCAATATTTCGGAAGATCAACTGTGGAAGGGAATTTCACGTAAATTCCTATTTTTCCAAATGACGGAGGGAGCCAGAAGGGGAAGAAGAGAGGAGCCACTGTGGGCCCAGACCATAGGGCGGCGCCCATGGCCGGCGCGCCACCCTATGCTCTGGGGGCCCACAACCTCTTTCGCCTCCTTTTCTTCGCGTACTCCTTCGTCTCGAAAACCTAAGCCACAGAGGACCTCACGAAGGGTTACAGCCGCTCGCGGGGGGCGGAGAACACCAGAGAGAAAAGAGCTCTCCGGCGGCAGGAATCCGCCGGAAATTCCCTCCCGGAGGGGGAAATCGACGCCATCGCCATCGTCATCGAGCGGGACATCATCTCCATCATCATCATCATCATCTCCACCATCTACACCGCCATCACCACCGCTGCACCTCGTCACCGCTGTAACAATTCGGGTTAAATCTTGATTGTTTGATAGGGGAAACTCTCCCGGTGTTATTCTATACTTGTTGTAGATGCTATTGAGTGAAACCATTGAACCAAGGTTTATGTTCAGATTGTTATTCATCATCATATCACCTCTGATTGTATTCCATATGATGTCTCGTGAGTAGTTCGTTTAGTTCTTGAGGACATGGGTGAAGTCTAAATGCTAGTAGTGAATTATGGTTGAGTAATATTCAATGTTATGATATTTAAGTTGTGGTGTCATTCTTCTAGTGGTGTCGTGTGAACGTCGACTACACGACACTTCACCATTTATGGGCCTAGGGGAGTGCATCTTGTATTCGGTTGCTAATTGCGGGGTTGCCGGAGTGACAGAAACCTGAGCCCCCGTTAGTATATCGATGCAGGAGGGATCGCAGGATCTCAGAGTTTAAGGCTGTGGTTAGATTTATCTTAATTACTTTCTTGTAGTTGCGGATGCTTGCAAGGGGTATAATCACAAGTATGTATTAGTCCTAGGAAGGGCGGTGCATTAGCATAGGTTCACCCACACAACACTTATCAAAACAATGAAGATTATTAAACCACATGAAGCGAAAGTACTAGACTAAAATCCCCGTGTGTCCTCAAGAACGTTTGGTCATTATAAGTAAACAAACCGGCTTGTCCTTTGCGCTAAAAAGGATTGGGCCACTCGCTGCAATTATTTCTCTCGCATTTTATTTACTTGTACTTTATTTATCTGCAATATCAAAACCCCTTGAATACTTGTCTGTGAGCATTTACAGTGAATCCTCCATCGAAACTGCTGCCAACACCTTCTGCTCCTCGTTGGGATCGACATTCTTACTTATCGAAGATACTACGATACACCCCTATACTTGTGGGTCATCAAGACTATTTTCTGGCGCCGTTGCCGGGGAGTGAAGCGCTATTGGTAAGCGGAATTGGTAAGGAAATTTACTGTTTGTGCTGATTTTATTTCTGCCTGCTGCTATAAATCATTATGGAGAGATCTTCTCTTCAATTTCTATTTGGGAAATCTACTACTACTGCAACGGTAGTGGATGAAGCGCCAGGTGAGGAAGTAGTACCATATAAAATACCTATGAAAATTATTGAACGTGTTATGGATAACCGCTATGAAGGGGATGGAACTGTCCATCCTGGTGATCATTTATTGTTTTTGCATGAATTATGCGGGTTATTCAAATGTGCAGGTATTTCTATGAATGAAGTTAGGAAGAAACTATTCACTATATCGCTGTCTGGTAAAGCGGCGCACTGGTATAAATTGCTGAAGAATGGTGATTCTATTGATTGGGAGGACATTGTGCCTTTATTTTATTCCAAATTTTATCCTCCAAGTGAAATTCACAAAGATCGGAACCACATATATAATTTCTGGCCTCATGATGGAGAGAGTATTGCCCAAGCTTGGGGGAGATTGAAGTCTTTAATGCTCAAATGCCCCATTCATGAGCTTCCTGGTAATGTTATTATTGATAATTTCTATGCAAGACTTTCTTTTCAAGACAAGACCTTGCTGGATACTTCTTGTTCTGGATCATTTACACGCAAGAATGAAGAGTTTAAAAGGGACCTTCTTGATCGGATCCAAGAAAATACTGAAGGATGGGAGAACGACAAAGATAGAGAATCAGGTATAATTTATGATTATAAATGCATTGAAGCTTTTATGGATACTGATAAATTTCGTAATATGAGTGCTACATATGGTCTTGATTCCCAAGTTGTTGCAAATCTTTATAAAGCTTTTGCCTCTCATTATGAATTGCCTAAGAAGAATTTTGATAAGTATCATGAACCGTATAAAGATAAAGTTGATTCATCTGTAAACAAATGTGTAGTGATTGAAACTGCTGATAATGTTATTCCTGAAGCTTATATTGAAAAAACTCCTTTCCCTGCTAAAATGAAGGAGTACTCTGTCATATCTAGTGCGGTTAATAAAAGTGAAAAGAAACCTAAAGAACCTGAAGAACAAATTAAAATTGAACCTGCTGTTGCAATAGTTAAAGATCTTGTGACTGAAAATGTGGAGGATGGTCATATTATTTTCTGTGAAGATGCTTCTAATATTGTTTCACATCCTAATAAATCCAAACAAGTTAGTGTTCCTATGCTATCTGTTAGAATTGGTGATCATTGCTATTATGGTTTATGTGATATTGGTGCAAGTGTTAGTGCTATACCTTATGAGCTTTACACGGAGATTATGCACGAAATTGGTTCTTGTGAACTTGAAGATATTGATGTGGTTATTCATCTGGCTAATAGAGAAACTATTTCTCCAATTGGTATTGTTCGAGATGTGGAAGTTCTATGTGGTAAGATTAAATATCCTGCTGACTTTTTGGTACTTGGTTCTGCTGCTAGTGATCATTGTCCTATCATTTTTGGTAGACCTTTTCTAAATACTTGTGGAGCTATTATAGATTGTAAGAAAGAGAAAATTTTGACTAGATTTGCTGGTGAACCTTATGAATTTAACTTTTCTAAATTTACCAAAACTCCTTATAAAGCTGACTTGCCTAGTAATGATTTTAAAATGGAGCAGTGTGCATCTATTGTTCTTGTTCCTAATAATCCTTTGCAGCAACATTTGGAGAATAGTGAAAGTGAAGCTTTTAGGAAAGAAAGAGATGAGCTTGAGGAAATTTTTCTTCGCCAACCTATTCTCAAGCACGATTTACCGGTGGAAGATTTGGGTACAACACCGCCACCAAAGGAAGATCCTGTTTTTGATTTAAAGCCTTTACCTGATAATCTTAAATATGCTCATATTGATGATAAGAAAATATATCCTGTTATTATTAGTTCTAAGCTTTCAGAGATTGAGGAAGAAAGGTTATTGGAAATATTGAAGAAACACCGAGGAGCTATTGGCTATACTCTTGATGATTTGAAAGGGATTTCTCCTTCTATTTGCCAACATGCTATTAATATGGAAGAAGATGCAAAGCCTGTTGTTGAACATCAACGTCGTCTAATTCCGAAGATGAAGGAAGTGGTAAGGAACGAGGTATTAAAACTCCTTGAAGCTGGTATTATATATCCTATTGCTGATAGTAGATGGGTTAGCCCTGTGCATTGTGTTCCTAAGAAGGAGGAATGACTGTTGTGCCTAATGATAATGATGAGCTTATTCCTCAAAGAATAGTTGTAGGTTATAGAATGTGCATTGATTTTCGTAAAGTTAATAAAGTTACTAAGAAAGATCATTACCCTTTACCCTTTATTGATCAAATGCTAGAAAGGTTATCTAAAAATACTCATTTTTGCTTTCTTGATGGTTATTCTGGGTTTTCACAAATTGCTGTTAAAGCTAAAGATCAAGAGAAAACCACATTTACTTGTCCTTATGGAACTTATGCTTATAGGCGTATGCCTTTTGGTTTATGTAATGCTCCTGCTACTTTTCAAAGATGCATGTCTGCTATTTTTCATGGTTTTTGCGAAAGTATTGTAGAGGTGTTCATGGATGATTTTTCTGTCTATGGGAATTCTTTTGATAATTGCTTGCGAAACCTCGATAAAGTTTTGCAGAGATGTGAAGAAACTAACCTTGTTCTTAATTGGGAGAAATGCCACTTTATGGTTAATGAAGGAATTGTATTGGGACATAAAATTTCCGAGAGAGGTATTGAAGTTGATAGAGCTAAAGTTGAAGCAATTGAGAAGATGCCCTATCCGAGGGATGTTAAAGGTATTCGTAGTGTTCTTGGTCATGCTGGGTTTTATAGGAGATTTATTAAAGATTTCTCTAAAATTTCAAAGCCTCTTACTAATCTTCTTCAAAAAGATGTACCTTTTGTTTTTGATGATGATTGTAAGGAAGCTTTTGAAACTCTAAAGAAAGCTTTAACAACTGCTCCTGTAGTCGAACCTCCTGATTGGAATTTGCCTTTTGAAATTATGTGTGATGCTAGTGATTTTGCTGTAGGCGCTGTTCTTGGACAGCGGGTAGATAAAAAATTAAATGTTATTCATTATGCTAGTAAGACTCTTGATGCTGCTCAAAGAAATTATGCTACAACTGAAAAAGAATTGTTAGCTGTAGTCTTTGCTTGTGATAAGTTTAGACCCTATATTGTTGATTCAAAAGTTACAATTCATACTGATCATGCTGCAATTAGATACCTTATGACAAAGAAAGATGCTAAGCCAAGGCTTATTAGATGGGTACTTCTGTTGCAAGAATTTGATTTACATATTATAGATAGGAAAGGTGCTGATAATCCTGTTGCTGATAATTTGTCTAGATTGGAAAATATTGCTTATGATCCTGTTCCTGTTAATGATAGTTTTCCAAATGAACAATTGGCTGTAATAAAGGTGAGCTCGCGAGAGAGCCCTTGGTATGCAGATTATGCTAACTTTATTGTTTCAAGTATTTGCCTCCAACCTTTTCAGCTCAGCAAAGGAGGAAATTCTTTTATGACTTGAGGCATTATTTTTGGGATGACCCACACTTATATAAAGAAGGAGTGGATGGTATTATGCGAAGATGTGTTCCTGAATATGAACAACAGGAGATATTGAATAAATGTCATGGAAGTGTTTATGGAGGACATCACGCTGGAGATAGAACCGCGCAAAAGGTTCTACAATCAGGTTTTTATTGGCCAACACTCTTCAAAGATGCAAGGAAATTTATTTTATCTTGTGATGAATGTCAAAGAGTTGGTAATATCTCTAGACGCAATGAAATGCCTATGAATTATACTCTTGTTATTGAACCATTCGATTGTTGGGGATTCGACTTCATGGGACCTTTCCCTTCTTCAGACGGTAACACTCATATACTTGTCGCTGTTGATTATGTTACTAAATGGGTAGAAGCTATACCTACAAAAAGTGCTGATGGTGAGACCTCTATAAAAATGCTTGTAGATGTTATATTTCCTAGATTTGGAGTACCTAGATATATTATGACTGATGGAGGTTCTCATTTTATTCATGGAGGTTTTAGAAAAACTCTTGCTAAGTATGGTATTAATCATAGAATTGCTTCCGCTTATCACCCTCAAACTAGTGGTCAAGTAGAATTATCAAATAGAGAGATTAAAGCTATCTTGGGTAAGACTGTTAATAAATCTAGAAAGAATTGGGCTAGCAAATTGAAAGAAGCACTATGGGCTTATAGAACTGCTTATAAAAATCCTATGGGAATGTCACCTTATAAAATGGTTTATGGAAAAGCTTGTCATTTACCTTTAGAACTAGAGCACAAAGCTTATTGGGCTGTTAGAGAACTAAATAAAGATCCTAAATTAGCCGGTAATAAGAGGTTGTTGCAATTAAGTTCTCTAGATGAATGGAGAAGTGAAGCTTATGAAAATGCTAAACTCTTTAAAGAAAAAGTTAAGAAGTGGCATGATAGAAGGATCATCAAAAGAGAATTTAATGTTGGAGATCAAGTTCTATTATATCGGTCTCGTCTCAGATTCTTTGCAGGGAAATTACTCTCGAAGTGGGAAGGACCATATGTTGTTGAGGAGGTGTATCGTTCAGGAGCAATTAAAATTAGCTCTCTCCAAGGCAATGCCACACAAGTGGTGAATGGACAAAGACTCAAGCATTATATCTCGGGTGATTCTTATAATGTTGATGTTGATATTATTCAAGTGGAAACACCGGAGGCTTTCATCAAAGGACAAATTGACAGTCCGCCAGAACTGGACTTTGAATAGGTAACAGTACAGGTAATAAAAAGTCCGCGTTTACCTTTCCGAACATTATTTCTGCTGTTTTTAGAAAATATGAAAAATTACGAGTTCGAAACGGAGTGGAAAGGACGCACGAGGGCGTGCCACCATAGGCCGGCGCGGGCCCCACCCTGGCCGCGCCGACCTATGGTCTGGCCGCCTCGTTGCCCCTTTCCGACTCTGGTTCGATCTGGAACCTTCCTTTTGTCGTAAAAATTTTTGCTATATAATCCCCCGGACCCCTGGAGGTCCGTAATATCGTTTTCTCGTCGTGTTTTGTTTCGAGCTGTTTTCTGCCAGATTTGTTTTGATCTAGAAGCACCATGGTCTCCAACAACAAAGACAAGGGGCCTTGGAGGGAAGAGATGGATGAAAGGATCAATAAGGAGAAGGAGAAGATAGCATCAGCAAAAGGAGAGTGGGAAACTACGAGGAGTAAGCCAATCTTGGTGGGATCGGTTAACACTGGACGTTCTTTTTCTCATAACTTGCAGGGAGCTCTTCCGCCTGCTCTGGACCTCGACTCTTTCCCTTGTGTGGAGGAAGCAATACGGGTTGCTGATGAGTTTTGTGATCAATATCGTGCTCTAAGAAGGGAAGTGGAGATACTTCAGGAGGAGAACCAGCGACTTCGCAGAATGCTGGAATATTACTCAAATCCCAGCACAAGGCCGTCACCGCCACACTCGGGTAACAATGAGTCTCTTCAGGTTTTGGTGCAGAATTGCAAAATTGAGAAGCTGAAGCTGAAGGAGATCCTTATGAAGCGCGAGAAGAATCCATCACCATCATCACCGAAGGAGTAATTCATCATCGGTATTGGCATCCCCTTGGTTTGTTCCAAGCTTGGGGGAGTGCCGCGGTATCACATCATCACCACCTTTATCTTTTACTATCAAGTAGTGTCATATCATGAGTAGGGAAGTTATCATATGAAATAGTATGCAATGTGGAAGTATCTCTCTTAGTTAGTTATCTATGTATCCGTTGGTGTGAGTTATCGTTATGGAATATTAATGAGAAGTCTTATCATTTACTTTTTGCACACCTTATTTTAGTTTGCAATCTCCATTATATGATTACTCTTGACATGAGTATTGATATCACTTTGGGAGCATCAAGTAAATCTATTTGGTTTTGGCAAACTTAGCATTGGTCAATAGCAACAACATCTTGATGTTTAATAGAAGAGAGAAATACACTTAGATATATTACTCTATTATCTCTATGCTTAGTATTCTGAAGTTAAAATTGCTTGTGCTTATGAGAAAGATGCATGATTGTTTCTATCATATGTATATTTGTTTGTTTCCTTCAACCTTTATGCTTGCTATCAAACCTTGCTAGCCAAAGACCTGTATCGAGAGGGAATGCTTCTCATACATCCATAACCTTAGACCAAACATATGCCATTTGTGTCCACCATACCTACCTACTACATGGTATTTTCTGCCATTCCAAGTAAATACTTCATGTGCTACCTTTAAATTATTCAAACTACTACTCCTTATTTGTGTCAATGTTCTATAGCTCATGAGGAAGTATGTGGTGTTTCATCTTTCAATCTTGTTGGGCGGACTTTCACCAATGGACTAGCGGCACATCCGCTTATCCAATAACTTTGCAATAAGAGCTGGCAACGGGGTTCCCAGCCCCAATTAATAACTTTCATTAATAATTCTCTTCACATGTTTTGCTCTGATTTATCAGTAAGCAACTTAATTTTGCAATAGACACTCCTCCATGGTATGTGAATGTTGGAAGGCACCCGAGGATTCGGTTAGCCATGGATTGAGAAAGCCAAGGTTGGGGGGAGTGTCATCCTTAATAAAACTAAAATACATGTGTAAACAAAAGAGAAGGGGGATGATCTACCTTGCTGGTAGAGATGCCGTCCCTCATGGGAGCCGCTCTTGGAAGGTTCGTTTGGCAAGGGGGTTAGAGTGCCCGCTACCATTCGTTGACAACAACAAACACCTCTCAAAATCTTACTTTTATGCTCTTTATATGATTTCAAAACTTGAAAAGCTCTAGCACATGATTTAATCCCTGCTTCCCTCTGCGAAGGGCCTGTCTTTTACTTTTATGTTGAGTCAGTAAACCTATTTCTCTCTATCTCAAGCAAGCAATTGAGTTGTTGTGAACCAATCATTTATGCTATGATTCAGTTAATCATGTCTCTTATACTTTCTTGTTTAGTACCAATTTTATCTGAATGAATATGACTTTGAAGTTATCAATGATTATGAGGAGATTGTTATGCTTGAATATGAAGGCTCAGCTATAAATTCTAATATGAAAGCTTTGCTTAGAAGTACAATCCGTTAGTAGTTCTCTGACCAAGAACGAAGTTTGCCATCACCAACTATGATTTCTTATGCACCTTTACTTGTGATTTCTCTTTACCTATTTCAAGATGAGTTATATGAGGAAGTTGTTTACTAGAATGTCTTGTGTGAATGAATATGATGCTTCTTGTCCGTATTTTATTTATCGACTCTTCACTCCATAAACATGCGGTCTTGTTTATCGAGCTCAGTTTCGCTTGGGGACAAGCGAGGTCTAAGCTTGGGGGAGTTGATACGTCCAATTTGCATCACTATTTTGTATCATAATTTGCTGTTATTCATTGATATATTTCATATTGGGACACAATACTTATGTTATTTCATCTATTTTGCATGTTTCATCATCATTGGGGATCAAGCACCGGAGCCAGGATTCTGCTGGAAAAAGCACCGTCAGAACGCAATATTTCGGAAGATCAACTGTGGAAGGAATTTCACGTAAATTCCTATTTTTCCGATGGGAGGGAGCCGAAGGGGAAGAAGAGAGGAGCCATCAGGCCCAGACCATAGGCGGCGCGGCCCATGGCCTGGCCGCGCCACCCTATGCTCGGGGGCCCCACAGCCTCTTTCGCCTCCTTTTCTTCGCGTACTCCTTCGTCCCGAAACCTAAGCCACGAGAGGTCCTCACGAAGGGTTACACGCTCTGGGGCGGAGAACACCAGAGAGAAAAGAGCTCTCCTGGCAGGGAATCCGCGGAAATTCCCTCCCGGAGGGGAAATCGACGCCATCGCCATCGTCATCGAGCGGGACATCATCTCCATCATCATCATCATCATCTCCACCATCTACACCGCCATCACCACCGCTGCACCTCGTCACCGCTGTAACAATTCGGGTTAAATCTTGATTGTTTGATAGGGGAAACTCTCCCGGTGTTATTCTATACTTGTTGTAGATGCTATTGAGTGAAACCATTGAACCAAGGTTTATGTTCAGATTTTTATTCATCATCATATCACCTCTGATTGTATTCCATATGATGTCTCGTGAGTAGTTCGTTTAGTTCTTGAGGACATGGGTGAAGTCTAAATGCTAGTAGTGAATTATGGTTGAGTAATATTCAATGTTATGATATTTAAGTTGTGGTGTCATTCTTCTAGTGGTGTCGTGTGAACGTCGACTACACGACACTTCACCATTTATGGGCCTAGGGGAGTGCATCTTGTATTCGGTTGCTAATTGCGGGGTTGCCGGAGTGACAGAAACCTGAGCCCCCGTTAGTATATCGATGCAGGAGGGATCGCAGGATCTCAGAGTTTAAGGCTGTGGTTAGATTTATCTTAATTACTTTCTTGTAGTTGCGGATGCTTGCAAGGGGTATAATCACAAGTATGTATTAGTCCTAGGAAGGGCGGTGCATTAGCATAGGTTCACCCACACAACACTTATCAAAACAATGAAGATTATTAAACCACATGAAGCGAAAGTACTAGACTAAAATCCCCGTGTGTCCTCAAGAACGTTTGGTCATTATAAGTAAACAAACCGGCTTGTCCTTTGCGCTAAAAAGGATTGGGCCACTCGCTGCAATTATTTCTCTCGCATTTTATTTACTTGTACTTTATTTATCTGCAATATCAAAACCCCCCGAATACTTGTCTGTGAGCATTTACAGTGAATCCTCCATCGAAACTGCTGCCAACACCTTCTGCTCCTCGTTGGGATCGACATTCTTACTTATCGAAGATACTACGATACACCCCCTATACTTGTGGGTCATCACCAACCGGGCACCATCCCGTAAGCTTTGGACGCCTAGCCCGGTCACCACCCGGTGCTAGGTCCAGTTTCGACCGGCCTGCCCGGTCCCAGGCCCGGGACCGGCCGTATGACCGACCGACTCCGAGTCTGTCTCGACCAGATCCAATCTGGGTCGGTTTTCTATGTGTATTTTCGACTCCTGCTCGTCCTGAACCCCTATATAAGTGCCCATGACGCTCCCAAATTAGGTTTAGACCATGTTTAAGATAAATCCTAGTTCATAGTTGATTGATTTGCAACTCTATTGAATCTCTACACCATATTGCATTGATTTGGTGTATACCCGGAAAGTCTTGTGTGATCTTTTTTTGTTCCATTGGGAATTAGATGGTTGCAACTTACCGCTTCGTGGTCGGTGGCTACGTGCGCAAGTGTGTGGAGTTGCGAATATCTTGCAGGGTTGAGAGCTGTTGCATTGGCGACAGGGACCAATCGAGAGATCTCGTTGCGTCATACAAGTTATCATCCACTTCATCATCAAGTTATCTCCGCTGTGTTCATCCCGTGATCATCATCACCACCGTGCTTACTGAGAAGATCGGGCAACCCCTTATCATCTTGGTATCAGATTTCAGTTTTCCTCGGTAAGCCATCCACAATCCACCCCATAGTTGAGTTGTGAGTGTTTTCCTATCCAGAAAAAGCCAAAAAAGTTAGGGTTAGGGTTTGCCATAGCCTTAGATTGCACTAATTTCGAGTTTTAGTTGCTTTTCGTAGTTGTTTTTGCGTATCTTTTTCTTCCATCTAGTATTGTTAGGGATTGATTCTCCGCTATCATCTAGTGTCAGTTTTGTTTCTCCGAGTCCACATAGCGTACAGTGTGCTTGTCCCAACCATAGACACAGCCTTTCGATATAAAGTGACTAGGAACTTCCCCAGAAGAGACTAGTTTTACCGCTCGACAGGCTGCTCGTTAGGGTTTTGGTGCTTTGCAATTTCTGTTGGCCGTGTTATCAAGGAGTTGAGTCAAAAAAAGAAGAGAAATAGACAAGAAACAAAAAGAGCTACATAGCTGCGTGTGTTACAAAAAGAAAATCCAAGAAAAAGTGAAGTGCTAGTAAGATTCAAGTGAAGGCCTAGTTTACTTTTCTGCACCTGTAGTTGAGCAATCTTGTGCCTGTTTCGTTGAGCTTTGCTAGTGTCTCTCGAGTGCATTGCAACCTTTCATCCATATAGTTGCATTGCCACATTTATCACCTTGTGTGAGTATCATTGGTTGTCTACGGTCAGCGCTAGAGCTTGTTATTGGTGCAAATAGGTAGCCTACCTACAGCCCCACATATGTCCTGCTTTGCCGTGTGATTTGTTCTTATACCCTTGATATTCTCTTCGCTACATCCGTGCACTAGTGCACTAGTTGTCCCTACAAGTGGTAAGCAGCACTAATTCACTTTGGAGCGGTAAGATTTCCTTTTCTTCTCAGTTTTGAGTGAGTTGCGAGAGTACCACCATATATTTTGATTTAGTGCACTAACCTACTAACCATGTCTGATGAGAAAATTGTTAACCAGAAAAACAAGAATTCCGCTGATGTGATGACATGGAGGGAGTATGAAGCTCTTCGTAATGAGATGCGACGTGAATTCCGCACTCAGGATGATGAGCTTAAGGGTACAGTTCAGAGATCTCCCAAGCTAGATACTACTAATGAGACTGCCACCAAAATGCAATATCAAATGACGGATATTCAGCGCAGTGTTCAAGTTTTGACTATAGTTGTTTATAATATCACCCAACAACAACAACCAGAAGAAGAAGACCCTGAGCTTTAGGATGAAGCACATGGTGTTGGTCGTGGTGTTGGACGTGGTAACCGTGGTCGTGGCTTTGTTGAACTCGGAGCTCGCCGTGTCCCTCCACAACAACAAGACGATGGTTTGGGTAAGCCCAAGTTCTCCATACCCAAGTTTGAAGGAGGAGCTGATGTTGAAGAATACCTCACTTGGGAGCTGAAGATTGAGAAGTTATGGCGCTTACATGATTATACTGAAGATAGGAAGGTTAAACTCGCTTCCTCGAATTTGATGGTTATGCATTGCGTTGGTGGGATGGAGTTACACGTGCTCGTCAAGAAGACAACGAGTTGTCAGTTCTTACATGGCGCGAGATGAAGGCAATTATGCAAGCTCGTTTTGTTCCCACTAATTATTTGCGAACAATATATGATAAGTTGACCCTCTTGAGACAAGGTGTGAAGACTGTTGATGTTTATTTCATGGAGATGGAGATGCTTATGCAGCGTGGCCGTGTCCGTGAGTCACTTGAGATGACAATGCAGCGTTTTCTACATGGTTTGAAGTATGATATCAAAGGCATTGTTCGTCATCACAGTTACACCACTATGAATGAGTTGCTACATCATGCAAGAGAAGCTGAAGCACAATTGGCTGAAGAAGCACAAATCAAAGGTCGTGCAACGGGAGCTGGGCTACACGCCTAGGGCTCCCCCATCTACGGCGTCGGCGCCATCTTCGCGCTCCGCACCTTTTCCTACTTCGTCTAGCAAGCCGGTCTCCAATGTGTCCAACACAAAGAAGTCCGAATCTGCTGCAAGTACAAGTGGCTCTAGCATGTCGTGCAACCGTGATATGGCTTGTCATACATGTGGTGGCAAGGGTCACTTCAAGAGAGATTATCCTAACCGCAAGGTCATGTTTATCAATGAGGACAATGAGTATGAGACTGGAGATGATGCTGATCCATATGCTCCAGAAGATGATGATTATGACAGTGATGGTGTAGATGCTTATCCGTCTGAAGCTCGCACTATTGTTGTGTCTCAGCGTGCTCTTAATGTGTTGCCAAGTGCATCTACTCAGCGCTGCAATTTGTTCCAAACAAAGGCTTTAGTTGGTCCTGACAAGGCTTGCAAGGTCATTATTGATGGCGGGAGTTGCCGCAATTTAGCAAGCAAGGAGTTGTGTACCAAGCTGAAGTTGAAGTATCTACCGCACCCGCATCCATACTATATTCAGTGGTTGAGCGACAATGGTGAGATGAAGGTAAACCACATGGTGTGTGTTGAGTTTGAGATTGGACCGTATAAGGATTCCATTGATTTTGATGTGGTTCCTATGACGGTGTGTCACCTATTGTTGGGTCGGCCATGGCTCTATGACCGTTCTGTGCAACACAATGGCCGTGCCAATACATATCACTTGGAGTTCAAGGGCAAGAAAATCAACTTGCAGCCTATGTCACCACAACAAATTGTCAATGAATCTCGTCAGAAGACTGAAGTACACTTGGAGGATGCACCTCTAGATAGGCGAGAGAATTGTAATACCGTGAGTGATATAACGAAAAGTGAGAGAGTGAATTCCTTAGTCTTATTAGCCACCAAAGAGGACATGAGATAATTTAGTGAGGATCCTACAGCCATGCCTCTTGTGCTCATGTACAAGGGTGAGGTTTTGGTTTCTAACGACATGACCCCTATTTCTCTTGGTGTTTCTAGTGTTTTGCAGGAATTCAGCGATGTGTTTCCGGAGGAGGTGCCCGCAGGATTGCCACCATTGCGTGGTATTGAGCATCAAATAGACTTGATTCCCGGCGCCTCGCTGCCCAATAGGGCGCCATATAGTACGAACCCGAATAGACGAAAGAGATACAGAAGAAAGTACAAGCGCTACTCGACAAAGGTTATTGATACGTCTCCAACGTATCTATAATTTCTGGTGTTCCATGCTATTTTTATGACAATACCTACATATTTTGTTCACACTTCATATCATTTTTATGCATTTTCTAGAACTAACCTATTAACAAGATGCCGAAGCACCTGCCTGTTTTCTTGCTTTTGGTTTAAATTCTACATAGGAAATATTCTCGGAATTGGACGAAACAAAAGCCCAAGGCCTTATTTTCCACGGGTGTTCCAACACCGAAGGAGACGGAGAGGGGACACGAGGTGGCCACCCCACTGGCGGCGCGGGCCAAGAGGGGGCGCCCATGGGGTGGGCCCCTCGGGACTCCGACGCCGCCCTTTCGCCTATATAATCCTCCAGATGTGAATACCCTAAATGAATCAGTCATATTCCACGAAGAGTTACGTAGCCGCCGCCATCGCGGGCCAAGTTCGGGACAGGTCTCTGTCTCGCACGCGCCGGACGGGAATTGCCCCCGAATCCATCTCCATCGACACCACGCCATCTTCATCGCGTTGCTGTCTCCCATGATGAGGAGGGAGTAGTTCTCCCCGAGGGAGGGCTCTACCGTAGCTATGTGGTTCAATCTCTCTTTCTTATGATGTGATCTTTATGTGATCATAGGCTTTACAATCTAGATGTCATATGCTACTCAAGTGTTTTATTATGTGAACTTTGGGGTTACTGTGACCTCGGTGTAAAGGTACAGTGTGTGCGCCGTGTGTAACTCCCTTATGAATTGTGGTGTGTTAGTACCTCCTATGAATGCTCACGATGACAGTGTGGGGTGTTTATTAGTACTTGGGAATACGCCTTTGAGGTGTGCTTTTGCACACTTGCCCAATGAATTTGAGTTCTTTATCCAACAAGAGAGTGTTTTCAGAGTAGTATGATGAAATGCTTATATTTATATTCAATTATGATTGCAATGTTGAGAGTGGCCACTAGTGAAAGTATGATCCCTAGGCCTTGTTTTCAAATACTGCAAACACCGCTTATTTACATTTCTTTGTTTCTTTTGCCAATATTTATTTCAGATCGCAATTACCGTTTACCACCAATATACCACCTGCGTTTTAATATCTCTTCGCCGAACTAGTGCCTATACATCCGACAAGTGTATTAGGTGTGTTGGGGACACAAGAGACTTCTTGTATCTTGCTTGAGAGGAATATCTTTGACCTCTACCTCCCTGAGTTCGATAAACCTTGGGTGATTCACTTAAGGGAAACTTGCTGCTGTTCTACAAACCTCTGCTCTTGGAGGCCCAACACTGTCTACGGGAATAGAAGCGTGCGTAGACATCAAGCTATTTTTTGGCTGGCGCCGTTGCCGGGGAGGTAGGTAAAAGGTATTCACATCCTCCGACTACTAAGCTATTTCCTAGCACTTTGCCGGTGTGTGAGTGCTCGAAGCTATCTCCTTTATATTCTTCAATTGCATCTTTTTGTTTTTTGTTTTTATTTTCACTAGTTAGGCTTAATGGAAAACAACAAAAAAATTAGAGATCTTTATAAACTTTATATTGAATTAGGACATGATGTGTTTGAAGAGAGAATTAAAAAACCCATGGAACTTTGTTTGCAAAATAGTTGTAGCAATGTTATTAGCATGAACTCTTTGAACACTATTATTGCTAATGCTATGGAAGAATTTAAGCTTGGGGAAGCTGGTTGTGATATTTTAGTCCCCCAAGTTTTGAGGAGAAAATTTTCTTGGATGATACTTTGCCCCCATTTATGATGATAATAATGATAGTGGTATTTTGGTGCCACCTACTATGGAGGATGAATGTTATGTTCTGTGGATTCTCTTGAAATATTCCTATGAGTAAAACTTGTGAGAATAATTATGCTACTGTTATCTATGATAATCCATGCTATTTTGATAAATCTTATGATAATGCTTTGTTTGTGCCTGATGTCGAAATGCATGGTACTAAAGAGTTTTGCTTAGCAAATGTTTATGATAAAGCTCTAGATGATGGTCCTATGTTACTTGATAATATTAATTGTACTACTAATAAAAATGGGATTGGAGAGGTCTTGACTTTATTTAGGAGTCCCATATCTCTTGAGAATGATCAATCATCTTGTTATAGATTTTTAAAAAGTGGGTTTGAAAGTTTTGATCCCACTATTTTTGAGCTTGATAAAAATTATGTGTTTGTAGAACATGAAAAGCATGCTGTATGTGATAGTTATATTGTTGAGTTTGTTCATGATGCTCCTGAAATTATTATGCGAGAGGAAAATATGGTTGTAGAAATTTTCATGGTACTAAAACACCTCTCTACATGCTGGAAATTTTGAAGTTACTCGTGTTTTATCTTCCTATGCTTGTCACTTTGTTCTTCATGAATTTATTTGTGCACAAGATTCCTATGCATATGAAGCGGGTTAGACTTAAAAGTTTTTCTTATTTGCTTTTGATGCTCTCTTTTGCTTCAACTCTTATTTCTTGCGAGAGCATCAAAATTACTGAGCCTATCTTAATGGCTATAAAGAAAGCACTTCTTGGAAGATAACCCATGTTTTTATTTTGCTAATGTTTTGTTGTGTCTTGGAAGTTATTACTACTGTAGCAACCTCTCCTTATCATGTTTATTTCGTTGTTGTGCCAAGTAAAGTCTCTAATAGAAAGTTGATGCTAGATTTGGATTTCAGCGCAGAAACAGATTTTTAGCTGTCACGAATTTGCGTTTATCTCTCTGTAGAAAAATCTAAAAATTCTGCAAAAATTCATGCGTGATTCTCGGATATATACGCAACTTTCATTAGTTTTGAGTTTTCTGATCTGAGCAAGTTAAGTTCCTCGAAAAAATTCGTCTTTACGGACTGTTCTGTTTTGACATTCTGCCTTTTATTTCGCATTGCCTCTTTACTGTGTTTGAGTGGATTTCTTTGCTCCATTAAATTTCAGTAGCCTTGGGTAATGTCCAGAAGTGTTGGGAATGATTTGTCCTTGCTGAACATGTGAATTTTTGATTATGCACTAAACCTCTAATGAGATTGCTTTGAGTTTGGTGTGAAGGAAGTTTTCAAGGGTCAAGAGAAGGGTGATATAATGTGATCGAGAAGAGTGAAGAGCCTAAGCTTGGGGATGCCCCCGTGGGTCACCCATCATATTTCAAGAAGACTCAAGCGTCTAAGCTTGGGGATGCCCAAGGCATCCCCTTCTTCATCAACAACCTATCATGTCATCTCTAGTGAAACTATATTTTAATTCTTTCACATCTTATGTGGTTTACTTGGAGAGTCTGTGTGTTTTTATTTTTGTTTGTGTTTGAATAAATTCGGATCTCAACATGCTTGTGTGGGAGAGAGACACGCTCTGCTTTTTTATTTGAACACTTGTGTTCTTCGTTTTACTTTAATATTCATGGCAAAAGATGAAAGCCTCAACATTGATTGTTATTTGGTTGGAAACAAAAAATGCTTCATATGGTAATTGGTATATTATCTTGAATAATTTGATACTTGGCAATTGTTTTGAGCTCTCAAGTAAATCATGTTTAAGCTCTTGCATCATGTAGTTTAAATCTACTAGGACAATGCCCGCGCGTTGCTGCGGAAGAGCTAAATATGTTAACTTTGAAATAGAAAATAGGAGAATTGCTCTAGCAACATGGCTCAATAAAATAAATTGTTACTCTTATTTGTAAATAATAAAGTTTATAAGATGATGCAGAAAAAGAACAAAGAATTTGTAGATCACACCTGAAGATATAAGTCATCACCGTGAGATTGAACATTGTTCATTAGCTTTGCTAAATTTTCAACCATAACTCCATAAGGATCAACATGTTACATTGTGTATTAATTGGCTTTGACTCCAATGGAGCAAAGATCAGCTGTATTAGTACAACCTGGATATCGCAATACCAACATTATTTTTGTGCACACCTCACATAGATGAGGGACGGAAGAAAATCCCTCACATGCATGTAGCATCACCTACCAACGTTAGTGTCACCGAGATCCTCCACCTTCCTTGTTGCGGCGCTACCGACGATGTCGGACTCGTGACACTCTGGATGGTGCTGCGGTGCTTGTCGTTGGGGCACGACGCCGGACGTGGCGGCGCAACGGCGGCACGCTTAATAAAGTTGGCATGGCAATACGTGTACATCACTTACGTGTCATCTCAGTCCTCCCATCATAAAAAACCTCTTTACACCAAAGGAGTGGTCTCTATGGTGGTGAGCTGCGACCTCACCCAGGGTCATGTCACGGTGGTCAGCCGTCGACGTCTTGGAGTGTCGGGCCATAAGAGGAAACCAGCAGGCGGTAGTTTGGTCGCGTGATTCATGGTCGTGTTAACAGAAGGATTTAATGGAGAAGTAGGCGCACCCTTTTGACCAAGACCACGTCCTGCAGCCGATGAACCATCAATGGAGCGCTTTAATTTTGCGAAACTTCTATACCTCGTCACTCATCGAGCTTCGACCGATTAGTGGAGTCGATCGTGCGCTTAATCGATGCAGCCATGGAAGGGTGTCACGGGCGAGCCGAGCGCGGTGCCGGGGAGCACTCTCGCGGGTGGCGCCGCGGGGGGAGTTAGGAGGCTAGTCAATAGTAGGTATAGATCAACGGCGACACGCCAACAGTTCTGGGCGGCGGATGTTCGACGCCGCAGGTCGGGTGCCGAGATCGGGAGGAGTCTTGCGTCGCTATAATTTGAACTCGTCTCCTCGATCGTGTATATAGGCAACCAGGGAAGATAGGAAACCACTCAATCAGATAAACGTGGAATTGTTTTCTTGTACGAGAGCCTAAACCGATCGGACGACGAACACGATCTCCACGTAGATATCTTTGGAGCACGTACCACTTTGTTTGGACGGGAACGACGAAGGAAACCTTCATGTGTCGCCTTGGACTATGGGCCGCCATGTCTTAATTGGGCGTTCGACTTTAGGTAGATCTGTTTTCATGATTGAATTATGTCCGGTTTTGCCAGCGATTGGATTAGCGATTAGTGATTGCCGATCGATGACGGATGAAAGTTGGATTAAACGGACCATACCACGGAAACACTTCTCCCTTTGTTATTAGGTATAGATTAGTGGAGAACTACCGTAGAGCTTGTTGAAATTTGGATTGCATGATTGGTCTCTCTAAGGTCTAGATATTTTCTGGTAAAAGTGTTTGAACAACAAGGAAGACAGTGTAGAGTCTTATAATGCTTGCAATATGTTCTTATGTAAGTTTTGTTGTACCGGTTTATACTTGTGTTTGCTTCAAACAACCTTGCTAGCCAAAGCCTTGTACTGAGAGGGAATGCTTCTCGTGCATCCAAAAACCTTGAGCCAAAACCTATGCCATTTGTGTCCACCATAACTACCTATATGTGGTATTTTTCTGCCATTCCAAAGTAAATTGCTTGCGTGCTACCTTTAAAATTTCATTCCTTGTCTTTGCAATACATAGCTCATGGGAAAGTAGCCTAAAAAACTATTGTGGTAATGAATATGTTGTTTATGTATCTTAGTTCTTATAAGTTGCTTGTTGAGCGGTAACCATGTTTTTTGGGGACGCCATCAACCTGTCACACCTTTGTTGAATATCATGTGAGTTGCTATGCATGTTCGTCTTGTCTGAAGTAAGGGAGATTTGCCATGAGTTGAAATGGTTTGAGTATGCATGTTGTTAGAGAAGAACATTGGGCCGCCAACCAAAGCCATGTATCATGGTGGAAGTTTCAGCTTGGACATTAATCCTCAATCTCTTATGAGAATATTATTGTTGTTGAATGCTTAAAGCATTAAAAGAAGTCCATTATCTATTTTCTATGTTGTCCCGGTATGGATGTCCTCAAGTTGAGATCTATCAAAATCGAGAAATCAAATGCGATTTATCTCCTTGGACCTTTGTACAGGTGGCATAGAGGTACACCTTTGTGACACTTGGTTGAAACACATGTAATGCAATGATAATCCATGGAAATCCGAGCTAATTAGGACAAGGTGCGGGCACTATTAGTATTCGATGCATGAGGCTTGCAACTTATAGGAAGTTTTATGCATAACCCATATGAATTATTACTACCGTTGACACAATTGTTTCCATGTTTTCAAAATAAAAGCTCTAGCACATGAGTAATCCCTGCTTCCCTCTGCGAAGGGCCTTTCTTTTACTTTATGTTGAGTCAGTTTACCTACTTCTTTCTATCTTAGAAGCAAACACTTGTGTCAACGGTGTGCATTGATTCTTACATGTTTACTTATTGCACTTGTTATATTGCTTTATGTTGACAACTATCCATGAGATATACCGTTACAAGTTGAAAGCAATTGCTGAAACTTAAATCTTCCTTTGTGTTGCTTCAAAGCCTCTTATTAAGAATATATTGCTTTATGAGTTAACTCTTATGCAAGAATTTTTGATGCTTGTCTTGAAAGTACTATTCATGATAAGTTTTTGCTATATGATTCAGTTGTTTAGTCATTATCTTTTTGTTAGCAAACTATATACCATTGCTTTGAGTCACTTCATTCATGTCATATGCTTTACAATAGTGTTGATCAAGATTATGTTGGTAGCATGTCACTTCAGAAATTATTCTTTTTATCGTTTACCTACTCGAGGCGAGTAGGAACTAAGCTGGGGATGCTTGATACGTCTCCAACGTATCTATAATTTCTGATGTTCCATGCTAGTTTTATGGCAATACCTACATGTTTTGTTCACACTTTATATCATTTTTATGCATTTTGGAAACTAACCTATTAACAAGATGCCGAAGCGCCGTTCTTTTTCTGCTTGTTTTTGGTTTCAGAAATTCTACACAGAAATATTATCGAAATTGGACGAAACAAAAGCCCAGGCCTTATATTCCACGGAGTGTTCCGAACACCGAAGGAGACGGAGAGGGCCACGAGGGTGGCCACCCCACCCCTGGCGGCGCGGCCAAGAGGGGGCGCCCAGCTATGGGTGGGCCCCTCGGGACCCCTCCGACGCCGCCCTTTCGCCTATATAATCCTCCAGATGCGAAAACCCTAAATCAATCGGTCTTCCTCCACGAAAAGTTACGTAGCCGCCGCCATCGCGAAGCCAAGTTCGGGGGACAGAAGTCTCTGTTCGGCACGCCGCCGGGACGGGGAATTGCCCCGGAATCCATCTCCATCGACACCACCGCCATCTTCATCGCCGTTGCTGTCTCCCATGATGAGGAGGGAGTAGTTCTCCCGAGGCTGGGGGCTCTACCGTAGCTATGTGGTTCAATCTCTCTTTCTTATGATGTGATCTTTATGTGATCATAGGCTTTACAATCTAGATGTCATATGCTACTCAGGTGTTTTATTATGTGAACTTCGGAGTTACTGTGACTTCGGTGTAAAGGTACAGTGTGTGCGCCGTGTGTAACTCCCTTATGAATTGTGGTGTGTTAGTACCTCCTATGAATGCTCACGATGACGGTGTGGGGTGTTTATTAGTACTTGGAATACGCCTTTGAGGTGTGCTTTTGCACACTTGCCCAATGAATTTGAGTTCTTTATCCAACAAGAGAGTGTTTTCAGAGTAGTATGATGAAGTGCTTATATTTATATTCAATTATGATTGCAATGTTGAGAGTGGCCACTAGTGAAAGTATGATCCCTAGGCCTTGTTTCCAAATACTGCAAACACCGCTTATTTACTATTTTACTGCATCTTTATTTCCTGCAATATTTATTTCAGATCGCAATTACCGTTTACCACCATCTATACCACCTGCGTTTTAATATCTCTTCGCCGAACTAGTGCACCTATACATCTGACAAGTGTATTGGGTGTGTTGGGGACACAAGATACTTCTTGTATCTTAATTGCAGGGTTGCTTGAGAGGAATATCTTTGACCTCTACCTCCCTGAGTTCGATAAACCTTGGGTGATTCACTTAAGGGAAACTTGCTGCTGTTCCACAAACCTCTGCTCCTGGAGGCCCAACACTGTCTATAGGAATAGAAGCGTGCGTAGACATCAGTTATATCCGCATAAGCCTTAGTCCTTATGCTTTTCCTGTTATTCTAGTTCCTAAGAATGATGGTACATGGCGCATGTGTGTAGATTGTAGAGCGATAAATAACATTACTATTCGATATCGTCATCCTATTCCCCGTTTAGAGGATATGCTAGATGAATTGAGTGCTGCTGTATTTTCTCTAAAATTGATTTGCGTAGTGGTTATCATCAAATTAGGATGAAAGAGGGGGGTGAATGGAAAACATCCTTTAAAACAAAATTCTGTTTATATGAGTGGTTAGTAATGCCTTTTGGGTTAACTAATGCACCTAGCTAGTACTTTCATGAGACTGATGAACCATGTTTTGCATGATTTTATTGGCAAGTTTGTGGTTGTGTACTTTGATGACATATTAATCTACAGCCGCAATGAATCTGATCATACTATACATATTCGACATGTTTTGCAAGTATTGCGTGATAATAAACTCTATGGTAATCTTGAGAAGTGCACATTTTGCAAAGATAAGGTCATAATGGTTATGTTGTCTCTAAGCATGGAGTAGAAGTAGATGTGTCTAAAATTGAAGCAATTCAAAATTGGCCTACACCCATGAATGTGAGTCAAGTAAGAAGTTTTCATGGTCTAGTTGGGTTCTATAGAAGATTTGTGCCCAATTTTAGTACTATTGATGCACCTTTGAATGAATTAACTAAAAAGGGTTTTGTTTTTGAGTGGGGTGCAACCCAAGATCATGTTTTTGATGAACTAAAGAGATTGTTAACTTCTGCAGCGTTGCTTGCACTTCCTGATTTCAATAAGCAATTTGAGATTAAATGTGATGCTAGTGGTATTGGAATTGGTGGTGTGTTGATGCAAGAGGGTCGTCCAATTGCATATTCTTCTAAGAAACTATCTGGTGCTAAGTTGAACTATCCTATATATGATAAAGAATTGTATGTTTTAATTAGAGTTCTTGAGGTTTGGTAACATTACTTGTGGCCAAAAGAATTTATCATACATTCTGATCATGAGGCTTTAAAATATCTGAAAGCTCAATCTAACTGCATAGGCGTCTTGCTAAGTGGGTTGAGTTCATTGAGTCTTTTCCATATATTATTAAGCATAAGAAGGGAAAAGATAATATTGTTGCTGATGCTCTATCTAGGAAGAATATGCTATTAACTCAACTTGATGTTAAAATTCCTGGATTAGAGATACTATGTGATTTGTATGCTATCATGATTTTGCTGAACCATTTCGCTTGTGTGCTATTGGTAAAGCATGGGAAAAATATCACATACATGATGGGTTCTTGTTTAGAGCTAACAAACTATGTGTTCCAGACTCGTCTGTGTGTTTGCTCTTATTGCAGGAATCTCATGTTGGAGGTTTGATGGGTCACTTTGGGCGTGAGAAGACGCTACTCATGCTAGCTGACCATTTTTATTGGCCAAAGATGAGGCGGGATGTGGACATGTATGTGAAGAGATGCATTACTTGCAACAAGTTCAAGTCTAAGCTGAAGCCTCACGGTTTGTATACTCCTTTACCGGCACCTACTACACCATGGGAAGACATTAGTATGGATTTTGTGTTGGGTTTGCAGCGTACTAAGAGAGGCCATGATTCTATATTTGTGGTAGTGGATAGATTCTCTAAGATGTCACACTTTATTGCCTGCCACAAGAGCGACGATGCGTCGCATATTGCTAACCTGTTTTTCAGGGAGATTGTACGTCTACATGGAGTCCCAAAGACTATTGTTTCTGATCGTGACGTGAAGTTTATGAGCTACTTCTGGAAGACGCTTTGGAGAAAGCTGGGGACAAAGCTACTTTTCAGTACTACTTGTCATCCCCAAACTGATGGTCAAACTGAAGTGGTGAATAGAACATTATCACAACGTTGAGATCCATGATCAAGAAGAACCTGAAGGAGTGGGAAGATTGTTTGCCATATGTGAAGTTTGCTTACAACAGGGTGATACATTCTACCACAGAGCTATGTACTTTTGAGGTGGTGTATGGTTTCAAACCCATTACTCCACTTGATTTGTTGCCTTTGCCCATACATGAGCGAGTCAATATGGAGGCATCAAAGAGGCAGATTTTGTACGGAAGATACATGTGAAGACTAAAGAGTTGATCGAGAAAAAGGCAAGAACAATGCTGCAAGGGTGAACAAGAAGCGCAAGGAGATGTAGTTCAAGCCTGGTGATATGGTCTGGGTACATTTTCGCAAGGATAGGTTCCCGAAGCTATGGAAGTCCAAGTTGCTTCCTCGTGGTGCTGGTCCTTACAAAGTGCTTGCCAAGATCAATGATAATGCATACTCTATAGATCTTCCAATTGATGAGTTTGGTGTCAGTAATTCTTTCAATGTGGCTGATTTGACACCATATGATGGAGAAGACCTTGGAGCGTCGAGGTCGACGCCTTTTGAAGGGGGGAGATGATGAGGACATCCCTACTACACTACTACCTTCGTCATTGCAAGATGAAGATGATGCTGCTGTGAAGCTCAAGTCCAATGAAGTCAGGATTGGACCAATGACACGAGCTCGTGCGAAGCTACTCAAACAACAGGTGAACTTGTTCCTAAGTGATACTTTGATTGATGAGAACTTTATATTGCCTAAGTCCTATTACTTATGTATGATCAGGTACGAGGAGGAGCAAGCATCGCACGAGGAGGAGAGGAGCAGCTGGACAAGAAGCTGGACGTGAAGCTGGACATGGAGCTGGACATGAAGCTGGACATGAAGACATCCCATGGAAGCGCAAGGGAGGAGAGGGAGGCATGCGCGAGGGAAGAAGACGAAGTCCAAGCCAGCGCCAGGCCCGGTCAGACCGGCCGCCACGCCGGAGCGCCCGGTCCTAGGCCCGGTCCAACCGGACGCCACGCCGGCCCAGCCCGGTGCCGACCGGATCCCCGTTGGTGCCAACCGGGCACCATCCGGTAAGCCCAGGACGCCTAGCCC
This sequence comes from Lolium multiflorum, assembly GCA_030979885.1. Taxonomy (NCBI): domain Eukaryota; kingdom Viridiplantae; phylum Streptophyta; class Magnoliopsida; order Poales; family Poaceae; genus Lolium; species Lolium multiflorum. The sequence goes on from CM061749.1 coordinate 91,401,549, forward strand.
GGTCACCACCGGTGCCAGTCCGGTTTCGTCCGGCCTGCCGGTCCCGAGGCCTCGACCGGCCGGTATGACCGACGACTCAGTCTGTCTCGACGGATCGATGCGGGTCAGTTTTCTATATGTATTTTCGACTCCTGGTCATCCTGAACCCCTATATAAGTGCCCAGGACGCTCCCAAATTAGGTTTAGACCACGTTTAAGATAAATCCTACTACCTCCGATTCAAGGAATAAGGCGCCCTCGTTTTACGTGCTTTTCGTTTGACTAAGAATTACTTCAAATATATAAATATTATTTGTATGAAATTAACATCATTAGAAAGTGTTTTTCAATATGAATCCAACGATACTAATTACATACAATATAACCAAGATTTTATTTCTCAATTTTTATGGTCAAAGTTCGTCTTGGAATACGCGTGCGCCTTATTCCTTGGGACGGAGGTAGTAGTTCATAGTTGATTGCTTTGCAACTCTATTGAATCTCTACACCATATTGCATTGATTTGGTGTATACCCTAAAAGTCTTGTGTGATCTGCTGTTCCATTGGGAATTAGTAGATTGAAACTTACCGCTTCGTGGTCGGCGGCTACGTGCGCAAGTGTGTGGAGTTGTGAATATCTTGCAGGGTTGAGAGTTGTTGGATTGGCGACAGGGACAAATCGAGGGATCTCGTTGTGTCATACAAGTTATCGTCCACTTCATCATCAAGTTATCTCCGTTGTGTTCATTCCATGATCATATTCACCACCGTGCTTACTGAGAAGATCGGGCAACCCCTTATCAGTGGAGGAGGAGGAGAAGGGAGAAGAAGGAGAAGTGGAGGAGTAGGAGGAGGAGAAGGGAGAAGTGGAGGAGCAGGCCACCGAAATTCAAAATTCGGCTCAAATTTTCTGTGGCACATGGGGCATGGTGCGCCGCATAATTTTTTTTTCGATTTTTTTATTTTTGCAGGAAAATATATAGACTTTGTCGTATCTTTTTACTCTTTTTCAGTTTGGCGATTCTAAAAATTCGCTAACCGGGTAAACCCCGATGAATTTACATGTAGAACTTTCTCCCGTTCATTTTGATATATTGTGCGTTTTTTCCGAGTTCATATGCAACCACAAATCGTTTTTGATGATTTTGCAACGCAATTTTGCGAAAAAAAGTCGAAATTCCTGTTTGTTAATTCCTAGTGGTACTAGATGGCATAATACATGAGCACCTCGAAGTATTTGATTTTTTAAATTTTCTATCTATTTCTTATGCGCCACAGAATTGTGGCCTCGTGAAGTCTGTGGTGGGCCCACACAAGGAATTCTGTGGCGTATGTACCAACATGCGCCACATAATTCTTACTTTGTGTGGAGCATGTGGGCAAATTCGTCACAGAATTTCCTTCGCCCATGTGCAGTGCTGGAGGTTCTGTGGCGCATCCGTCGACATGCGTCACAGAAAGGCAAAGTTCCGTGGCGCACCAGTCCTACATGCGCCACATAAATTAGAAATTTTTGTGGAGCATATTTTTGGTGCGCCACAGAAATAATTTTGTGAAACAATGCACTTTTAGATGCGCCAGAGAATACATTTCTACCTATAATAGTTTTCTAGTAGTGATCACTTCCATTTTCCAACAGAGTAAGCGCAATATCCACATATTTTCCATAGTTGAGATCGACGGAGGCTGTAGATTACGTATTGTAGTCGTATATGTATATGTGTACATATCTGTAACCCTATTGTGACCCTTGTTCTCAATGTAAGGCTAGACGTCACCTGCGTTGAGGGTTGTTTGTTTCACCCCCGAAACATTGTTTCTCCCTGTTTTACAAGTTCCTCTTGTTCGCGTTATGTTGGTGGCTTAACTCAAGAATATGACACGTCCATTGGTTTGGCAAGTTTTCGTTGAGGCTAGTTATTCAAAATGGCATGACCTAGCTGTTTTTTAAATTAGAGGATGTGCGAATTTTTTCAGAAGATCTGACATAGTTGAATGCAACTATATTGATTGGCGTAACCAAACTGACCTTAGTAAACAAACGAGCATGTTTTATCTATTTTTAACCCATCCTAAACTAAAAATGGTCAAGTTCAGTGACTCAAACAAGCTAAACAGGATGGCGTGACGGCAATGGGCCATAATATGTAGAGTGTTTTTTTTTTGCTACAAGGTACAAATAGTTCAAACTTCAACGTTTGGCAACTAGTAAGGGCATCTCCAGCTGCGCGACACATTTTAGCGTCCGCGCGCGTCCGTTTGCGTCGGCCCATTTGGTCGAAAACGACCGCGCGTCCGTTTGCGTCGGGGTGGCTTGATACGTCTCAAACGTATCTATAATTTCTTATGTTCCATGCTACTTTATTGATGATACCTACATGTTTTATACACATTATATGTCATTATTATGCGTTTTCCGGAACTAACCTATTGACGAGATGCCAAAGGGCCAGTTCCTCTTTTCTGCTGTTGTTGGTTTCAGAAATCCTAGTAAGGAAATATTCTCGGAATCGGACGAAATCAACGCCCAGCATCCTATTTTTCCACGAAGCTTCCAGAACACCCGAGAGCCACCGGAGGAGCCCTGGTGGGCCCAGATGATAGGGCGGCGCGGCCAGGGCTGGGCCCGCGCCCCCCTAGTGTGTCGCCGCCTCGTCAGCCCTCCGACTCCGCCCTTTCGCCTATATAAGGTCCCTGACCTAAAACCCCGAGAGGAATAAGCCACGGTACGAGAAAAGTTCCAGAGCCGCCGCCATCGCGAAGCCAAGATCTGGGGGACAGGAGTCTCTGTTCCGGCACGCCGCCGGGACGGGAAGTGCCCCCGGAAGGCTTCTCCATCTCCACCGCTGCCATCTCCACCGCCATCTTCATCAACGCTGCTGCTCCCATGAGGAGGGAGTAGTTCTCCATCGGGGCTGTACCGGTAGCTATGTGGTTAATCTCTCTCCTATGTACTTCAATACAATAATCTCATGAGCTGCCTTACATGATTGAGATTCATATGATGATGCTTGTAATCTAGATGTCATTATGCTAGTAAAGTGGGTTTTACTTATGTGATCTCCGGAGACTCCTTGTCCCACGTGTGTAAAGGTGACAGTGTGTGCACCGTGTGGGTCTCTTAGGCTATATTTCACAGAATACTTATTCGCTGTTATGAATGGCATCGTGAAGTGCTTATTTATATCCCTTTATGATTGCAATGTGTTTTGTATCACTATTTATCTATGTGCTACTCATGTGATGTTATTAAAGTAGTCTATTCCTCCTGCATGATGTAATGGTGACAGTGTGTGCATCGTGTAGTTTTTGTCGTAGATTATGATCATAATCTCTTGTAGGTTATGGAGTTGATTATCGCTATGATAGTATTGATGTGATTTATGCCTCCTTCATAGTGTGATGGTGACAGTGTGCATGCTATGTTAGTACTTGGTTTAGTTTGCAGATCTATTATACTCTAAGGTTACTTAAACATGAATATCGAATGTTGTGGAGCTTGTTAACTCCGGCATTGAGGGTTCGTGTAGCCCTACACAATTAGTGGTGTTCATCATCCAACGAGAGTATATGTAGCACAAAGGGAAGAGAACTTATTTATTATGTGATCAATGTTGAGAGTGTCCACTAGTGAAAGTATGATCCCTAGGCCTTGTTTCCACCACAAAGAATTTCTTCCCACGCCAGCAAGCTATTTTCTGGCGCCGCTTGTTTACTGTTTTACTGCATCTTTACTTTCTGCAATATTACCACCATCTATACCACCTGTGTTTTACTATCTCTTCGCCAACTAGTGCACCTATACGTCGACAAAGTATTAGGTGTGTTGGGGACACAAGAGACTTCTTGCTTTGTGGTTGCAGGGGTGCATGAGAGGGATATCTTTGACCTCTTCCTCCCTGAGTTCGATAAACCTTGGGTGATCCACTTAAGGGAAAACTTGCTCTGTTGTTCTACAAACCTCTGCTCTTGGAGGCCCAACACTGTCTACAAGAATAGAAGCACCCGTAGACATCAAGCTATTTTAAGGCGCCGTTGCCGGGGTGGAAAGGTAAAAGGTACTCACACTCCGGATCTCGGCTACTAAGCTATTTTCCGGCGCCGTTGTAAGTACTCGAAGCTATTTCCTTTAGATCTGCAATTGCATCTTTTGGTTTCTTGTTTACACTAGTTAGGCATAATGGAGAGCAACAATGAGCTTCTTATTGTTTTCCTGAGTTAAGACATGGATTGTTTGCTGCGAAAATTAAAAAACCTATGGAATCTTATTTGCATGCTGGTAGCAATGATATTAGTATGAACGCTTTGAACACCATTGTTGTTAATGATATGGAAAATTCTAAGCTTGGGAAGCTGGTTTTGATGAGCATGATATTTTTAGTCCCCCAAGCATTGAGGAGAAAATTTTCTTTGATGATACTTTGCCTCCTATTTATGATGATTATAATGATAGTGGTCTTTTGGTGCCGCCTACTATGGAGAGTAAATTTTATTATGATTATATTATGCCTCCTACACTTGATGATAATAATAATGATAGCTACTTTGTTGAATTTGCTCCCACTACAACTAATAAAATTGATTATGCTTATGTGGAGAGTAATAATTTTATGCATGTGGCTCATGACAAGAATGTTTTATGTGATAGTTATATTGTTGAGTTTGTTCATGATGCTACTGAAAGTTATTATGAGAGAGGGAAACATGGTTATATGCATCTTAATAATATTAAGTTTCCCTCTTTATGTTGAGAATCTTGAAATTGCGCTTGTGTTGCTTTTCTATGCTTACCACTTTGTTCTTCATGAATTTATTTTTGAACAAGATTCCTTTTCATAGGAAGCATGTTAGGCTTAAATATGTTTTGAATTTGCTTCTTGATGTTCTCTTTTGCTTCATTGTCTATTTTCATGAGTGCATCATTAAAACTGCTGAGCCCATCTTAATGGCTATAAAAGAACTTCTTGGGAGATAACCCATGTGTTTATTTTACTACAGAAATTTTTGTTTTGTTGAGTCTTGGAAGTTGTTTACTACTGTAGCAACCTCTCCTTATCATGTTTTTTTGCCAAGTAAAGTCTCTATGGTAAGTTGATGCTAGATTTCGATTGCTGCGCAGAACAGCATTGCTGTCTGTCACGAATTTGAGCAGAAGTCTATGTAAAAAAATCAAAAAAATCTGCAAATTTACGTGTGTGATCCTCATATATGTACGCAACTTTCATTAGTTTTGAGTTTTTCCGTTTGAGCAAGTTAAGTGCCCCTTTCAGATTCATCTTTACGGACTGTTCTGTTTTTGACAGATTCTGCCTTTTATTTCGCATTGCCGCTTTTGCTTTGTTGAATGGGTTTCTTTGTTCCATTAACTTTCAGAAGTTTTGTGCAATGTCCAGAAGTGTTAAGAATGAATGTGTCACCTCTGAACATGTGAATTTTGATTATGCACTAACCCTCTAATGAGTTTGCTTGAAGTTTGGTGTGGCAGAAGTTTTCAAGGGTCAATAGAAGAGGGTGATATACTATGATCAAGAAGAGTGAAAGGTCTAAGCTTGGGGATGCCCTGGTTCATCCCTGCATATTTTAAGAAGACTCAAGCATCTAAGCTTGGGGATGCCCAAGGCATCCCTTCTTCATCGACAACTTATCAGGTTTCTTCTAGTGAAACTATATTTTTATTAGGTACATCTTATGTACTTTACTTGGAGCGTCTGTTTGTTTTTATTTTTGTTTTGTTTGAATAAGTTCATCCTTGTGTGGGAGAGAGACACGCTCCGCTGGTTCATATGAACACATGTGTTCTTAGCTTTTAATGTTCATGGCGAAGGTTGAAACTGCTTCGTTAATTGTTATATGGTTGGAAACAGAAAATGCTACATGTAGTAATTGGTAAAATGTCTTGGATAATGTGATACTTGGCAATTGTTGTGCTCATGTTTAAGCTCTTGCATCATATACTTTGCACTCATTAATGAAGAAATACATAGAGCTTGCTAAAATTTGGTTTGCATAATTGGTCTCTCTAAAGTCTAAATAATTTCTAGTATTGAGTTTTGAACAACAAGGAAGACGGTGTAAAGTCTTATAATGTTTACAATATGTCTTTTATGTGAGTTTTGCCAGGTTCATCCTTGTGTTTGTTTCAAATAACCTTGCTAGCCTAAACCTTGTATCGAGAGGGAATACTTCTCATGCATCCAAAATCCTTGAGCCAACCACTATGCCATTTGTCTCCACCATACCTACCTACTACATGGTATTTCTCCGCCATTCCAAAGTAAATTGCTTGAGTGCTACCTTTAAATTTCCATCATTCGCCTTTGCAATATATAGCTCATGGGACAAAATAGCCTTAAAAACTATTGTGGTATTGAATATGTACTTATGCACTTTATCTCTTATTAAGTTGCTTGTTGTGCGATAACCATGCTTCTGGGGACGCCATCAACTCTTTGTTGAATATCATGTGAGTTGCTATGCATGTCCGTCTTGTCTGAAGTAAGAGAGATCTACCACCTTAATGGTTAGAGCATGCATATTGTTAGAGAAGAACATTGGGCCGCTAACTAAAGCCATGAATCATGGTGGAAGTTTTAGTTTTGGACATATATCCTCAATCTCATATGAGAACACTAATTGTTGCCACATTATGCATTAAAGAGGAGTCCATTATCTGTTGTCCATGTTGTCCCGGTATGGATGTCTAAGTTGAGAATAATCAAAAGCGAGAAATCCAAAATGCGAGCTTTCTCCTTAGACCTTTGTACAGGCGGCATGGAGGTACCCATTTGTGACACTTGGTTAAAACATGTGTATTGCGATGATCCGGTAGTCCAAGATAATTAGGACAAGGTGCGGGCACTATTAGTATACTATGCATGAGGCTTGCAACTTGTAAGATATAATTTACATAATACATATGCTTTATTACTACCGTTGACAAAATTGTTTCATGTTTTCAAAATAAAAGCTCTAGCACAAATATAGCAACCGATGCTTTCCTCTTTGAAGGACCTTTCTTTTACTTTTATGTTGAGTCAGTTTACCTATCTCTCTCCACCTCAAGAAGCAAACACTTGTGTGAACTGTGCATTGATTCCTACATACTTGCATATTGCACTTGTTATATTACTTTACATTGACAATATCCATGAGATATACATGTCACAAGTTGAAAGCAACCGCTGAAACTTAATCTTCCTTTATGTTGCTTCAATACCTTTTACTTTGAATTATTGCTTTATGAGTTAACTCCTATGCAAGACTTATTCACTAGTGGAAAAAAGGCTATCTGTGGCGCACCAAAAACAAATTCTGTGGCGCATATCCAGGTCGCCACAGTTACCACGCGACTAGTATTGAAACTTCTGTGGCGCATATGTACGTGCGCCACAGAATTTTGAAACTTCTGTGGCGCACCATGCCAATATGCGCCACAGAATTGTCTGTCAAACTTCTGTGGCGCACCATGCCAATATGCGCCACATTTTTTTTGAATTTCAAAAAAAAGTGGCGGCCAGATCTAGATCTAGATCTAGATCTGGGAGATCTAGATCTAGATCTGGGTCGCCGGAATTTTGCCGATTTTTTTTTGGTGGTGGTGGTGGTGGTGGTGGTGGTGTTGGCCGGTGGAGGTGGTGGTGGTGGTGGTGGTGGCCGGTGGAGGAGGAGGAGGTGGTGGTGGTGGTGATGGCCGGTGGAGGAGGAGGAGGTGGTGGTGGTGGTGGTGGTGGTGGTGATGGCCGGTGGAGGAGGTGGTGGTGGTGGTGGTGGTGGTGATGGTGGCCGGAGGTGGTGGTGGTGGTGGTGGTGTTGGTGTTGGTGGTGGTGGTGGTGGTGATGGTGGTGGTGGTGGTGTGGTGGCCGGAGGAGGAGGTGGTGGTGGTGGTGTTGGTCGCCGGAGGTGTTCACCGGAGGAGGAGGTGGTGGTCGTGGGAGGTGGTGGTGGTCGGAGGAGGAGGAGGAAGGTGGTGGTGGTCGCCGGAGAAGGAAGGAGGTGGTGGTGGTGGTGGTGGTGGAGAAGTGAGGAGATGGAGAAGTGAGAGGAGAAGTGGTGGAGGAGAAGTGGTGGAGGAGAGGTGGAGGAGAAGAGGTGGAGGAGATTGGCGCCGGCCAAATTCAAAATTTTCGGGCCAAACTTCTGTGGCGCACGGACCAGTGGTGCGCCACAGAATTTTTTTTTCAATTTTTTTATTTTGCAGGAAAAATACTTTAACTGGCCGTAACTTTTTACTCTTTTCGAATTTGAGATTCTAAAGCCCGGGTGAATTCGAATGTAGAATTTTCGTGGGAACATTTTGATATATTGTGCGTTTTTTTCGAGTTCGTATGCAACCAGAAATCCAGTTTGATGATTTTCCCACGCAATTTTGCAAAAAAAGTCAAAATTCATGTTTGTTAAATTTCAGTGGTGCTAGATGACATAATATATGGGAATCTCGAAGGATTTTATTTTTTGAAATTTCTATCTATTTTTATTTTTTACAAAAGGTAAAAAGGCGATCCACGGGGGGGGTGGAGTGCGTGGGGAAAAAATCCTGCAGAATTCTGTGGCGCATATTGTTGGTGCGCCACAGAATTTTAAACTTTTGTGGCGCACATGCCACCATGCGCCACAGAATTTTGAACTTCTGTGGCGCACATGCCACCATGCGCCACAGAATTCTCTTCGCCCATGTGCAGTGCTGGACCCCGCGTGGGCCCATGGAAATTCTGTGGCGCATCCAGCCACATGCGCCACAGAAAGTCGACATTCTGTGGCGCACCAGTCCATCCATGCGCCACAGAATTTCGACTTTCTGTGGCGCATATTTTTGGTGCGCCACAGAAATAATTTTTGTGGAGCATATTTTTTAGGTGCGCCACAGATGTCATTTCTACCTATAATGGTTTTCCTACTAGTGATTGATGCTTGTCTTGAAGTACTATTCATGAAAAGTCTTTGCTTTATGATTCATTTGTTTACTCATGTCATTACCATTGTTTTGATCGCTGCATTCATTACATATGCTTACAATAATATGATCAAGGTTATGATAGCATGTCACTCCAGAAATTATCTTTGTTATCGTTTACTTGCTCGGGACGACTAACTAACTGGGATGCTTGATACGTCTCAAACGTATCTATAATTTCTTATGTTCCATGCTACTTTATTGATGATACCTACATGTTTTATACACATTATATGTCATTATTATGCGTTTTCCGGAACTAACCTATTGACGAGATGCCGAAGGGCCAGTTCTGTTTTCTGCTGTTTTTGGTTTCAGAAATCCTAGTAAGGAAATATTCTCAGAATCGGACGAAATCAATGCCCGGCATCCTATTTTCCACGAAGCTTCCAGAACACCGAGAGCCACCGGAGGAGCCTGGTGGGCCCGGATGATAGGGCGGCGCGGCCGGGGCTGGGCCCGCCCCCCCTAGTGTGTCGCCGCCTCGTCAGCCCTCCTGCTCCGACTCCGCCTTTTCGCCTATATAAGGTCCCTGACCTAAAACACGAGAGGAATAAGCCACGGTACGAGAAAAGTTCCAGAGCCGCCGCCATCGCGAAGCCAATCCGGGGGACAGGAGTCTCTGTTCGGCACCGCCGGGACGGGAAGTACCCGGAGGCTTCTCCATCGACACCGCTGCCATCTCCACCGCCATCTTCATCAGCTGCTCCTCCCATGAGAGAGTAGTTCTCCATCGAGGCTCGGGGCTGTACGGTAGCTATGTGGTTAATCTCTCTCCTATGTACTTCAATACAATAATCTCATGAGCTGCCTTACATGATTGAGATTCATATGATGATGCTTGTAATCTAGATGTCATTATGCTAGTCAAGTGGGTTTTACTTATGTGATCTCAGGAGACTCCTTGTCCCACGTGTGTAAAGGTGACAGTGTGTGCACCGTGTGGGTCTCTTAGGCTATATTTCAAAGAATACTTATTCACTGTTATGAATGGCATAGTGAAGTACTTATTTATATCCCTTTATGATTGCAATGTGTTTTGTATCACTATTTATCTATGTGCTACTCATGTGATGTTATTAAAGTAGTCTATTCCTCCTGCATGATGTAATGGTGACAGTGTGTGCATTGTGTAGTTCTTGTCGTAGATTATGATCATAATCTCTTGTAGGTTATGGAGTTGATTATCGCTATGATAGTATTGATATGATTTATGCCTCCTTCATAGTGTGATGGTGACAGTGTGCATGCTATGTTAGTACTTGGTTTATTTTGCAAAGATCTATTATACTCTAAGGTTACTTAAACATGAATATCGAATGTTGTGGAGCTTGTTAACTCCGGCATTGAGGGTTCGTGTAGCCCTACACAATTAGTGGTGTTCATCATCCAACGAGAGTATATGTAGCACAAAAGGAAGAGAACTTATTTATTATGTGATCAATGTTGAGAGTCCACTAGTGAAAGTATGATCCCTAGGCCTTGTTTCCACCACAAAGAATTGCTTCCCATGCCAGCAAGCTATTTTCTGGCGCCGCTTGTTTACTGTTTTCTGCATCTTTACTTTACGCAATATTACCACCATCTATACCACCTGTGTTTTACTATCTCTTCGCCGAACTAGTGCACCTATACATCTGACAAGTGTATTAGGTGTGTTGGGGACCCAAGAGACTTCTTGCTTTGTGGTTGCAGGGTTGCTTGAGAGGGATATCTTTGACCTCTTCCTCCCTGAGTTCGATAAACCTTGGGTGATCCACTTAAGGGAAACTTGCTGCTGTTCTACAAACCTCTGCTCTTGGAGGCCCAACACTGTCTACAGAATAGAAGCACCCGTAGACATCATGGCTCGGCGACGCATTTTTTAGGACGAATCATTTTTTTAAGCATGAAACATAATTTAAACCTAAACGCCTACTGCTGCTCATCGTCGCTGTGCTGCTCCTCATCGCTGTCGAGCACGATGAGCTCCGGTACAACCCACGGCCAGTAACCATCCGGGGGAGCGTACGCCGGGCGCGCCGCCGGTGCTCGAGGTTGAGGAGGCTGCGGCTGAGGCGGCGGTGGAGGCGCCCAGGGCTGCGGCTGTGGCGGCGGATGAGGAGCCCAGCCATAAGGCTGTGGCGGCGGTGGGGGAGGCGCCCAAGGCTGTGGCGGCGGTGGAGGAGGCGCCGCCGAGTCTAGGAGCGCCTGTCGAAGGGCTTCATCCGCGGACAGGCCCGGCGGCATGACAGCGGTCGCGTAGCGGGGCAACGGCGGCTGCACTGGCGCGTCGTACTCGGAGACGAGGAGGCCGAGCTTGGCCATCTCGTCGTCCGTCATGTTGTCGGGGAACTCGAAGTTCCGGCCCTCCGCCATGGCCTGCTGCCATTCGTGGAAGACGAGGCCGACGTAGTCCTCGCTGTCGTCCTTCACCTCCTCGCTATGGTACGCGAGCGCCTCGATGTAGTCGTCGTCGTCGTCGTACATGGCGTAGGCTTCGTCGTCGTCGTCCTCGTCCTCGCGGTCGTTGTGCTGCGGCTGCTCACGTCGCGTCGGCGCCTGCTGACGACGCGTCGGCGCCTGCTGACGACGAGCCGGCGGTGCAGGGCCGAAGGGATAATCCCTGTCGCCCATGAAGCCAGCCGTCGTCTACTGTCCGTCTCCGTGGACAGGTACGTACGCCATTGCTCGGAGTCGATGGCGTACGCCGGATCGGCGCGGAGGTCCGCCGGCAGATATCGCCTCCTGCGCCGGATCTCCTTGGTCCGCTCAGGCTCGCGCGCAGGAACTGGAGGGATGGGCACCCGGCGGCAGCTGAGCCGCCAGCCGCCAGACGGCTACGCCGGACCAGGCGTCGCACGGCACCCATTGCCGTGCATGAGCCTCCCCACCGTGACGGGGAGCGGCACCTTCTTGCTGCCGCTGCCGGAGGCCTCGAAGTCGTTCTTCTTCCCCATGGCGCAGCGGCGGTTGTGGTGCGAGTGGAGCTGCGCGGCGAAGGAGCAACGCGGCCGGTGGACTTTTAAGGGCGGCCGCGCACGGGATACGATGCCATTGAAGGCGCCGCAGAAGCCCAGCCGCCGCCCGCCAGTGCACGCGCAGAACAGGAAGCTGCGGCATTCATGGCGAAGGCTGCGGCGCAGGCGAGCGCTGACCGCAGGCGATGGCCAACGAGCGATGCCCTCCATGCCAGGCGGGCCCGATGGAGACCACAGCGGACACTTTGCGCGTCCGCGCAGCGTCCGCCGAGACACAAACCTGCCGCATATTTGGGCCAAATTTGCGTCTCCGCGGACGGCCCGGTCACTTTGCATCGTGCCGCTGGAGAGAGTGCTAGACGCATTTACGACCAAAGCGGACGCAAACGGTCGCTGCGTCGCGCCGCTGGAGATGCCCTAAATAAACCGAGCGGGCAGTAGTGCATGCCCATGTCCGAAAGGCAAACCACTGGCGCCGCCCGGGATGGAGATAGGGGAGAAATTACGATCGAATCCCTTTGCTGTCACGAGTCTCAACTTTCCCATCACATCAATCTATCAGTGTGCATGCCAGGCCAGCTCCCCTGCAAAAGGTTGCACCCTACAGGTATAGGAACTACACACGAAAATAAGTATACTGCTGCTTTGCCCTGTGACTGCCTCAGCTTTTGAGAAGGCATCGCATTTTTGTTTGACCCCACCCGGCTGCCTGGCCGGCGTCCGGGGGTGGCTGAACAGTGACTATCATAGTTGAAAAGTCTGTGGATGTCTCGGGGAATTATTAATGGATGCCGTTTTGCAAATCTATTTTGAGTTATAATTTACAGGTCAGATCTGGCCCGATTATTTTATTGAATAAAAAGTAGGCAGGATAGTTTTACAGAAAATAAGTCTTTTTTGAAGTAGATTCGACTTGAACTCTCCAGTGGGAAACCAACTCTACTTAATCGTGGACTTTCAAAGACCAGCAAAACTGGACGTTTGCCAGATTTTTTTTTGTGAATCTTTGCATTTCAGGTTTTTTGAAAAATATATGTAAAAACACGAATATGCAAAATATGTTACAGAGGTAGGGACAATGACGGGGCAGCGGCGGACTGACAGGTGGCGGCTCGCGCCTGCTGAGAGAGAGATCGAGTGAGGAGAGGGGGTGTGAGTGAGGAGTAGGGGGTGGTGTGGGCCAGCAGGGTTTATTTGGGTCTCGCTGCCAGCATGGTCCATAAGGCTACACTGCAGGTACAACTGGTATCAATTTGCAGGCCAGGATACTTGGGACCAACATAATGGCGGCGTCCAAATCTACTGCCATGCCGCCAATATATCTGTGGCACTCTAAAATATTCGTGCTGCAAGTATTTCAGCCAAATACCGGCAGCATGGTATTTTTAAAGTGCGCCCCACTATTTTTCTTCCTATAAGCTACTTTTTACTACTGCATTTTGGTTAAGACATATCACAAATTAGATTATGATTTGTCAAGTTAGAAAATGTAAGAGAGATCAAACGCAATAGTTTTAAACATAAGGCCAAAGGACCGGCTTTATATATAAAGCCATACGACAACCATAGTAGCATTACACCATACACGCATAGTTTTCTACAAGCCCTGAGAACCCAAACAAATAGCCTCCTCTGGAGCCTACAAGACATCGAAAGTCTAGCCCACACACATAACGGACACCATAAGGTGTCCCGAGGCCTCACGCTTCGGACCTCATCCTCGCCTGTAGACTCCTAATCTCGCCCATCGCCGCATCCAACAGCCCTCGGTCCTTCGGTTTTACCAGAACCCTCCATCTCTGCATGTAGGTGTACATATGAAAAAAGACGTCTTGGGTTTGTTGATAAGTTTTCCTTCCATAGCTAGTTTGTTCCTAATGTTCCAAAGCACCCAACATTGAGCCGCAAAGGTGAACCAAGCAAGCCTATGTAAGGACCCTAAGAGACTCCGGACGAGATTAGCGAAATGCCCAGCCCCTGTCGGATTCTAGTCGCAGTGCAGGAGCTCCTTAGCTCCCGCCCACACCAACTTCGCAAGATGACATGAGAAGAATATCTGGTTGCAATCCTCCTGCTCCCCACAGAAGGCGCATACCCCATTGCTTGGACCATTCCGCTTGGGCACCTCGACCCCGGATGGCAAACGACTTCTAATGAGTTGCCACAAAAAAACCATTATCTTAGGCGGAACCCTTGTCTTCCAAACCTCCTTGAAGTGTGTTACTACCGCCTCTTGCATTAGTCATCCGTAGATAGACCTGGTGGAGAACTCACCCGAGCCCTCTATGGACCACGAAACCTCATCATCCCCCTCCACATGGGGGTGGAGATCAAAGACCCTATAGATATTATCCCATTCCACCGTCTCTGCTAGGCCAAATGTCCTCCTAAAGCGAATCCGCCACCCATTGGCGTCCCTCACCCCGGCCACAATAGAAAAAGGGTTGTCGCAGCACTGAAATAGGCGAGGGGACAGTTCCCTTAGTGGACCCTTCCTAATCCACCAATCCAGCCAGAAGTACGTGCGCCTTCCGTCATGGACGTGGTGCCTAGCTCCCAGCTTAAAATACCATTTTATTTTCTGGACGACATTACAAAATCGTGACCCCTTAGTAGGCACCAGCGAGGGTAAGATATGATTACCTACCAGGGATTTGGCTCTGATTAGGTCCGCCCATAGGCCTTCCGCGCCATGGTAGAGTTTCCAGATCCACTTGAGCTTTAGGGCAATGTTCATGAGCCTCGTATTGATGACTCCCAGCCCACCGAACTCCCGGGGTCTACACACCATGGACCAGTCTACCATGTGGTATTTCCTTTTGTTACCCACCCCTTCCCAAAAGAAGCGGGCTCTGGACTTATTCATCTCCCTGTGCATTGCCTCATGAAGGAGGTATACCCCGATGGAGAACATTGGGAGGCTCGAGAGACATGAGTTAGTAAGATCCAGTCTCTCTATTGATGGCAGGAATATCCCCTTCCATGGATCAACACTATAACCCACCTTTTTCGTTAGGAAGTGCTAGTCTACGATCGACAAAGTTTTGTCCGACACCGTGATACGTCGCAAACGTATCTATAATTTCTTATGTTCCATGCTACTTTTATTACAATACTTGAATGTTTTATACATATTTTACAGCATTATTTTACATTTTCCGGCACTAACCTATTAACAAGATGCCGATGCCAGTTCCTTTTTTCTACTGTTTTGGTTTCAATCCTAGTAAGGAAATATTCTCGGAATTGGAAAATCAACGCCCGGGGGCCTATTTTTACACGAAGTTTCCAGAAGACCGAAGGAGACGGGGAGTGGGGCCACGGTGGCGACACACCAGGGCGGCGCGGCCTGGCCCTTGGCCGCGCGGCCTATTGTGTGGGCCTCGTGACGCCCTGAACTACCCTTCCGCCTACTTAAAGCCTCCATCGAAACCCCCTGTACCGAGAGCCACGATACGGAAAACATTCTTGAGGCCGCCGCTGCCAATCCCATCTCGGGTTCAGGAGATCGCCTCCGGCACCTTGCCGGAGAGGGGAATCATCACCGGAGGGCTCTACATCATGCCCGCCTCGGATTGATGCGTGAGTAGTTCATCCTTGGACTATGGGTCCATAGCAGTAGCTAGATGGTTGTCTTCTCCTTGTGCTTTCATTGTTATAGATCTTGTGAGCTGCCTAACATGATCAAGATCATCTATTTGTAATGCTACATGTTGTGTTTGGCGAGATCTGATGAATAGAGAATACTATGTTAAGTTGATTATCAATCTATCATATATGTGTTGTTTATGTTCTTGCATGCTCTACGTTGCTAGTAGAGGCTCTGGCCAAGTTGATACTTGTAACTCAGAGGGGGTAATTATGCTCGATAGTGGGTTCATGCCTCCATTAAATCTGGGACAGTGAGAAAGTTCTAAGGTTGTGGATGTGTTGTTGCTACTAGGGATAAAACATTGATGCTTTGTCTAAGGATATTTATGTTGATTACATTACGCACCATACTTAATGCAATTATCTATTGTTTACAACTTAATACGGAAGGGGTTCGGATGATAACCTTGAAGGTGGATTATTTAGGCATAGATGCATCCTGGATAGCGGTCTATGTACTTTGTCGTAATGCCTGATTAAATCACATAGTAATCATCGTTGATATGTATTGAATCTTTATTTGTCAATTGCTCGCTTGTAATTTGTTCACCCAGCATGTTAGTTATCTTATTGGAGAGACACCACTAGTGAATGTACCCCGATCCATTCTTTACATCTGAATACATTATCTTGCTTTTTTATGTTCTTTGCAAACAACCACCATCTTCCACTCGATACGTTTAATCCTTTGTTTTAAGCAAGCCGGTGAGATTGACAATCTCACTGTTACGTTGGGGCAAAGTACTTTGATTGTGTTGTGCAGGTTCCACGTTGGCGCCGGTTTCACTGGTGTTGCGCCGCACTACATTCCTCCACCAACAACCTTCACGTGCTTCTTGGCTCCCACACCGGTTCGATAACCTTGGTTTCTTTATGAGGAAAACTTGCTGATGTGCGCATCACACCTTCCTCTTGGGGTTCCCAGCGGCGTGTACATCTACGCGCATCAAGCTCTTTTTCTAGCGCACCGTTGCCGGGGAGATCAAGACACGCTGCAAGGGGAGTCTCCACTTCCAATCTCTTTACTTTGTTTTTGTCTTGCTTTATTTTATTTACTACTTTATTTACTGTCTTGTTCTCTATATCAAAAACACAAAAAAATTAGTTACTTGTCTTTACTTTATTTGCCTAGTTTACTTTATTACTGTTATAATGGGTACTCCTGAAAATACTAAGTTGTGTGATTTCACTAGCACAAATAATAATGATTTTATATGTACTCCTATTGCTCCACCTGCTACTACAGCAGAATTCTATGAAATTAAACCTGCTTTACTGAATCTTGTTATGAGAGAGCAATTTTCTGGTGTTAGTTCTGATGATGTTGCTGCCCATCTTAATAATTTTGTTGAACTTTGTGAAATGCAAAAGTATAAGGATATAGATGGTGATATTATAAAACTAAAATTGTTTCCTTTCTCATTAAGAGGAAGAGCTAAAGATTGGTTGCTTTCTTTGCCTAAAAATAGTATTGATTCATGGACTAAATGCAAAGATGCTTTTATTAGTAAATATTATCCTCTGCTAAAATTATATCTTTGAGAAGTAGCATAATGAATTTTAACCAATTTGATAATGAACATGTTGCTCAAGCATGGGAGAGAATGAAATCTTTGGTAAAGAATTGCCCAACCATGGACTGACTACTTGGATGATCATCCAAACCTTTTATGCAAGATTGAATTTTTCCTCGAGGAACCTATTGGATTCAGCTGCTCTGGGGGTACCTTTATGTCCATCACCCTGGGCGCCGCAACTAAACTACTTGATGATATGATGATCAATTACTCTGGATGGCACTTGAAAGAACTCCTCCAAGGTAGGAAGGTAAATTGTTGAAAGAAACCTCTTCTACGGGTGATAAGATTGATGCTATTATGTCTATGCTTGCAAATGGTAGATCTCATATTGATCCTAATAATGTTCCTTTAGCTTCATTGGTTGCTCAAGAAGAAAATGTTGATGTGAATTTCATTAAGAACAATAATTTCAACAACAATGCTTATAGGAATAATTATGGTAACAACAACTTTAGGCCATATCCTTCTAATAATGGTAATGGTTATGGTAATTCTTATGGTAATTCTTACAATAATAATAAGAGTGTACCCTCTGGTCTTGAAGTGATGCTTAAAGAATTTATTAGTACACAAACTACTTTCAATAAAACTGTTGAAGAAAAGCTTGGTAAAATTGATATTCTTGCTTCTAAGGTTGATAGTCTTGCTCTTGATGTTGATCTTTTAAAATTGAAAGTTATGCCTGAGAAAGTTGAAGATGCTAGGTTTGCTAAAACAAATGCTATCCAAGTTAGAATTAATGATAATATTAGATTGTTGGCTGAATTGCATGCTAGGTGGGATAGAGAAGAAAAAGAAAAACTTGCTAAAGAGAATAATGTAGCTAAAGTATGGACTATTACCACCACTAGTAATGTTGATTCTTCAGATGTTGCTGCACCTCCTACTATGAATGGTAAAATAATTGGTGTTGGCAATGTTTCTACTCCTAGTGCAAAGCGCACAAAATTACCTGAAACTGCCGTGCTTTTGTGATAAAACTATGAAATTTTTCAAAATATTGGTGGCAATGATTCCATTGCTGTAGAGCATAATGGTTTAGATTTTGATGATTGTCATATTACTGAAGTTATAAAGTTCTTACAAAAACTTGCTAAAAGTCCTAATGCTATAAATTTAGCCTTTACAAAACATATTACAAATGCTCTCATTAAAGCTAGGGAAGAGAAATTAAAACTTGAAGCTTCTATTCCTAGGAAGTTAGAAGATGGTTGGGAGCCCATCATTAAAATGAAATTCAATGACTTTGAGTGTAATGCTTTATGTGATCTTGGTGCAAGTATTTATGTTATGCCTAAAAAGATTTATGATATGCTTGACTTGCCACCATTGAAGAATTGTTATTTGGATGTTAATCTTGCTGATAATGTTAAAGAAACCTTTGGAGAGGATTGATAATGTGCGCATTACGGTTAACAATAACCTTGTCCCCGTTGATTTTGTTGTCTTGGATATCGAATGCAATGCATCTTGTCCTATTGTGTTGGGAAGACCTTTTCTTCGAACCGTTGGTGTTGTTATTGATATAAAAAGGGAAGGTAATATTAAATATCAATTTCCTCTCAATAAAGGTATGGAACACTTCACTAGAAAGAGAATGAAGTTGCCTTTTGATTCTATTATTAGAACAAGTTACGATGTTGATGCTTCTTCTCTTGATGTTACTTGATTTGCACTTTCTGCGCTAGCTGAAAGGCGTTAAAGAAAAGCACTTCTTGGAAGATAACCTATGTTTCATTTTATTTACTGTATTGTTGAGTCTTGGAAGTTGTTTACTACTGTAGCAACCTCTCCTTATCATGTTTTTGTTCCAAGTAAAGTTTCTATGTTAAAGTTGATGTTATATTTGGGATCGCTGCGCAGAAACAGCATTGCTGTCTGTCACGAATTCTGGCACAAGTCTCTGTAAAAAAATCGAAAAAATCTGCAAATTTACGAGCATGATCCACAGATATGTATGCAACTTTCATTAGTTTTGAGTTTTTCCATTTGAGCAAGTTAAGTGCCCCGTCCAGATGCATCTTTACGGACTGTTCTATTATTGACAGATTCTGTCTTTTATTTCGCATTGCCGCTTTTGCTATGTTGAATGAGTTTATTTGTTCCATTAACTTTCAGAAGCTTTGTGCAATGTCCAGAAGTGTTAAGAATGATTGTGTCACCTCTGAATATGTGAATTTTGGTTAGGCACTAACCCTCTAATGAGTTTGCTTGAAGTTTGTGTGAAGGAAGTTTTCAGGGTCAAGAGAAGAGGATGATATACTATGATCAAGAAGAGTGAAAGGTCTAAGCTTGGGGATGCCCCGGTGGTTCATCCCTGCATATTTTAAGAAGACTCAAGCATCTAAGCTTGGAGATGCCCAAGGCATCCCCTTCTTCATCGACAACATTATCAGGTCACTTCTAGTGAAACTATATTTTTATTATGTCACATTCTTATGTTCTTTACTTGGAGCGTCGGTTTGCTTTTATTTTTGTTTTGGTTTGAATAAAGTTGGATCTCGCCATCCTTATATTGGAGATATTACGCTCCTCTTTTTCATATGGAACACTTGTGTTCTTAATTGTGCTTTAATGTTCATGGCGAAAGCTTATTGCTTCGTTAAATTGCTATTTGGTTGGAATTGGAAAATGCTGCATATGGTTTGGCAATTTGGCAATTATTTGAGCTCTCATAGATTATGTTTAAGCTCTTGCATCATGTAGTTTAATCTACTAATGAAGAACTACTGTAGAGCTTGTTTAATTTGGTTTGCATGATTGATCTCTCTAAGTCTAGATATTTTCGGGTAAAGTGTTTGAACAACAAGGAAGACAGTGTAGAGCCTTATAATGCTTGCAATATGTTCTTATGTGAGTTTTGCTGTACCTGTTCATACTTGTGTTTGCTTCAAACAACCTTGCTAGCCCAAACCTTATGAGAGGAAATGCTTCTCGTGCATCCAAACACCTTGAGCCAAACTCCATGCCATTTGTGTCCACCATATCTACCTACTATGTGGTATTTTTCTGCCATTCCAAAGTAAATTACTTGAGTGCTACCTTTAAAATTTCATTCCTCTACCTTTACAATATATAGCTCATGGGACAAATAGCTTAAAAACTATTGTGGTGATGAATATGTAGTTATGTGTCTTAGTTCTTATAAGTTGCTTGTTGAGCGGTAACCATGTTTTCTGGGGACGCCATCAACTTTATCTTTGTTGGATATCATGTGAGATGCTATGCATGTTCGTCTTGTCTGAAGTAAGTGGACTTCGCGATCAAATGGTTTGAGTATGCGTATGTTAGAGAAGAACATTGGGCCGCTAACTAAAGCCATGTATCATGGTGGAAGTTTCAGTTTGGACATACAACCTCAATCTCTTATGAGAATATTAACTATTGTTGAATGCTTAAGAATTAAAAAGAGGAGTCCATTATCTGTTGTCTATGTTGTCCCGGTATGAATGTCTAAGTTGAGAATAATCAAAATCGAGAAATCCAATGCGTGCTTTCTCCTTAGACACTTGTACATGCGGCATAGAGGTACCCCTCTGTGACACTTGGTTGAAGCATATGTTATGCGATGAGAATCCGTGTTTCCGAGATAGTAGGACAAGGTGCGAGCACTATTAGTACTCTATGCATGAGACATGCAACTTGTAGGAAGTATTATGCATAGCACATATGAATTATTACTACCGTTGACAAAATTGTTTCTATGCTTTCAAAACAAAAGCTCTAGCACAAAAATAGTAATCCATGCTTCCCTCTGCGAAGGGCCAATCTTTTACTTTATGTTGAGTCAGTTTACCCACTTCTTTCTATCTTAGAAGCAAACACTTGTGTTAACTGTGTGCATTGATTCTTACATGTTTACTTATTGCCTGTTATATTACTCTATGTTGACAAATATCCATGAGATATACATGTTACAAGTTGAAAGCAATTGCTAAAACTTAATCATCCTTTGTGTTGCTTCAATGCATTCTACTATGAATTTATTTCTTATGAGTTAGCTCTTATGAAAGTCTTATTGATACTTGTCTTGAATGTACTATTCATGAAAAGTTTTGCTATATGATTCATTTGCTTAGTCATTATCTTTGTTAGCAATCTTTTGTTCAGATCACTCCATTCATCTCATATGCTTTACAATAATGTTGATCAAGATTATATTGGTAGCATGTCACTTCAGAAATTATTTGTGTTATCGTTTACCTACTCGAGGACGAGTAGGAACTAAGCTTGGGGATGCTTGATACATCGCAAACGTATCTATAATTTCTTATGTTCCATGCTACTTTTATTACAATACTTGAATGTTTTATACATACTTTACGTCATTATTTTACATTTTCCGCACTAACCTATTAACAAGATGCCGAAGTGCCCGTTGCTGTTTTTCTGCTGTTTTGGTTTCAGAAATCCTAGTAAGGAAATATTCTCGGAATTGGACGAAATCACGCCCGAGGACCTATTTTTACACGAAGTTTCCAGAGGCGAAGGGAGAGACGAAGTGGGGCCACGAGGTGGCGACACACCGGCGGCGCGGCCTGGCCCTTGGCCGCGCGGCCCTGTGTGTGGGCCCCTCGTGACGCCGCTGACCTACCCTTCCGCCTGTAATGCCTCCATCACGAAACCCTGCACCGAGAGCCACGATACGGAAAACATTACGAGAGGCCGCCGCCGCCAATCCCATCTCGGGGATTCAGGAGATCGCCTCCGGCACCTGCCGGAGGGGAATCATCACCGGAGGGGCTCTACATCATCATGCCCGCCTCCGGATTGATGCGTGAGTAGTTCATCCTTGGACTATGGGTCCATAGCAGTAGCTAGATGGTTGTCTTCTCCGCTTGTGCTTTCATTGTTATAGATCTTGTGAGCTGCCTAACATGATCAAGATCATCTATTTGTAATGCTACATGTTGTGTTTGGCGAGATCCGATGAATAGAGAATACTATGTTAAGTTTATTATCAATCTATCATATATGTGTTGTTTATGTTCTTGCATGCTCTCCGTTGCTAGTAGAGGCTCGGCCAAGTTGATACTTGTAACTCCAAGAGGGGTAATTATGCTCGATAGTGGGTTCATGCCTCCATTAAATATGGGACAGTGAAAGTTCTAAGGTTGTGGATGTGTTGTTGCTACTAGGGATAAAACATTGATGCTTTGTCTAAGGATATTTGTGTTGATTACATTACGCACCATACTTAATGCAATTATCTGTTGTTTACAACTTAATACTGGAAGGGGTTCGGATGATAACCTGAAGGTGGATTATTTAGGCATAGATGCATGCTGGATAGCGGTCTATGTACTTTGTCGTAATGCCCTGATTAAATCACATAGTAATCATCGTTGATATGTATTGAATCTTTATTTGTCAATTGCTACTGTAATTTGTTCACCCACATGTTAGTTATCTTATTGGAGAGACACCACTAGTGAACTGTGGACCCCGTCCATTCTTTACATCTGAATACATTCTACCTGCTTTATTGTTCTTTGCAAACAACCACCATCTTCCACTCGATACGCTTAATCCTTTGTTTTCAGCAAGCCGGTGAGATTGACAACCTCACTGTTCGTTGGGGCAAAGTACTTTGATTGTGTTGTGCAGGTTCCACGTTGGCGCCGGTTTCACTGGTGTTGCGCCGCACTACATTCCTCCACCAACAACCTTCACGTGCTTCTTGGCTCCTACGGTTCGATAACCTTGGTTTCTTTCTGAGGGAAAACTTGCTGCTGTGCGCATCACACCTTCCTCTTGGGGTTCCCAACGGACGTGTACATCTACGCGCATCACACCGGCAGCCCTATGTAGGTCATTGGAAGGCTCTCAAGTTTTTAGTTGAGATTATCATCTACCCTTAGCCTCTCGGTGTTGTCGACCCCTGTGACAACGGCCTCACTCGTGTTGAAGTTAATCTTCAGCCCTGACATGTTCTCGAAACATAACAGGAGAAGCTTCAGGTCCGTGATCCCAAGATAGGATGGTTCAATCATGATCATCGTATCATCTGCATATTGCAAGTGAGTAACACACCCTAGTATCAGATATGGCACAACCCCCTGGATGTGATGGTTCTCCTTGTCCCTAGCCAGGATAGCCGCTAGGGCGTCCACCATGAAGTCAAAGAGAATAGGGAACAACGGGTCCCCATGGCGCACCCACGTGCATTTCTGAAGTAAGGTGCAATCTCTCCATTAATGTTGATAGTAGTTTGCTCCCCATAGACAAGCTACATCAGACAGTGAACGACACCCGGTGAGAAACCCTTCCTCAACAGAACCTCGCGAAGAAATTCCCAATTGACTATGTCATACGCCTTCTAAAAATCTAGTTTAAGAAGCAATCCCTTTAGATTCTTAACGCGGAGTTCATGTGCAATCTCCTGAAGTGCTAGCATTCCCTCGTATAAGCAGCGCCCCTTAATGAAGGCCGTTTGGCTCCTTTCTATCGTCCTATGAGCTATTGGGGCCAGCCTAGTCGCATAAGCCTTAGCAATGAATTTAAAGATAATGTTAATAAGTGCTATTGACCGGTATTGTTTAATGGTGTCGGCTCTTCTAACCTTCAGAATCAAGGAAATAATGACATAGTTGTAACATCCCAGAAATTTAAAACAAAATAAACAAATTCCCCTAGTTCCAAATTTTGGAACCAACAAAAACTTTTATTAAATTAAGATTGATACATAAAAATCTTGCATAATTCTTGTGCTATTGCCATGATTGCTTGTTATGAGTATTTGAAATAATCTTAAACCATAAAACCCCACCCCTCTTCTCACCATACTAGTGAAAATAAAGTAAAAGGAAATTAAATAAGAAAAAGGCATATGTGCCTATGGCAATAATTATAAATCTTGACCCTAGACTTTCCCACTTTATTTAGAGGATTGGAAATACTTCATAAACCTTATATAATACTTCTTAAATCATTTCCAAGTTGAAACCAAGAAAAAAATAAAAAGAAATTAAAAATGCCATAGAGGCATATGAGAGCTAAATAGCAAATATGTGAATTTAAGAAAACTAACCCTAGGACTTGTGTGAATGGTTGGATCACCTCCATATATCTTTTCAACACTCAACAACACCATTTGAATCAAACCAAGTCAATTTAAAAATAAAATACAACATATGCATAAAAGCATATGTGACACATAGGCTTTTCACCAAACATTGACCTATGTCTTCAAACCTTGACCAAATGGTGTGACACCATGTCTAAACCTATTATAACACTAAATGGACCCTAACCCATGTCCAAGTGAGGCAAGAACAACCCTAGTACAAGTTATGAAAATTGGACACCTCATTCCTTATGTGTTAAGGCCAAATTTGCAAATCTTTGAACAAGACCCTTTGATTTAGTTTCAATGCTCTTAAAATGTTTCTACACTCATAAGAACCACATTAGAGTCAACCAAAGTCAAATCAAATGGAAAGAAATCAAATAGGGAGAGATTTCCCAAAATTCACTCACATACACATATGCCAAAATGCAAATCCTCCACCAAGGCCAAATTTGCTTGCCCCATTGTTTCTAAAATACTTCAATATGATAAACTAACACAATTGCATCATTGGATCAAGAATCAAATCAAAAGAAATCAAGAATTCATCATACATATGATAATGGTCATTTTGTCACTTTATAAAATGTTCCCCACTTTACCCCTCTGTAATTCTCATTTCTTAAACCAAACTTGGTCAACTATGACCATGTCATCCAAGACCACATGAAAGTGAACAACTCTCATGTTGACCATTAGTGCTGATGTTGACCAGGTTGACCAGTAAAGAATTGACAAATGGTGATGTTGAAACTATGTGAAGATCATACCACATTTTGAAATCTCACAAACCTTCATCAAAATGGACACCACCACCACCATTCCATCACTTTAAATATAAGAATGAAGTGCACCAAAAAGAATTGCAAAATTCCACAAAAAGCTTCATGCGGCCATTGTGTCGAGCACCTTGTGTGCACAAATCTGGAAATATGAGACATGCCTTTGTCCAGAGGATTCTTGCCTAAACCCCTTTCTCACCTTGATCATTGTTGCTTTGGTACCCTCCCTGCATCAACCTATGCACTGCATACCTACACCAAGTAGTGCTATGATCAAATTTGGCCATGCCAAGCACCCATGCCGGCCACCTTTGGCATATCTCTCCCTGGCTCTCCCCTCTCTCTTACACCATGTCACAGAGCTCCCCTAGCACACAAGGACGACGCCTGTACCCTCCCTGGATCAAAACGAGCACGACATTGGCCGAACGAGGCAAGCCCAGACGCGCCAGAACGTGCCAGTCGATGCGGTGACCACGCCCTGGACGCCGCCAGTACACCAAGCGCTCGAGCGCCCCCGTCCTTCTCTGGCCAGGCTACCACCGCGTTGAGCACCTATTTCCCGCCCTCTACAAGCTAGACCAACCCCCAGGCCTGCCCCTGCACCGTCGACGTCGCCATGATCGCCGACCTGCCGCCACGGTACTGCAAGGACATCACCGTCGCCAGGGCGCCACAGGCCATCATTTGAAGCGCCATCAAGCGCGCTAGCACCGCCTAGACGTCGCCTACACGATGCTCGCCCTAGCTTGCCCCTTCGCGTCCTGGAACGACCTCACCGGCGTCGACCCTTCTCAGCACACCACGGCCACCATGCGACACTATAAATAGAGACGATCGGCGCCTTCTCTCTGCATCCCATCCACTCCCCTCCTCTCACTGAGCCTTCCCCACCGATCAATTTCACCAGACCTCGCCGGAGCAGCCCCAATCGCAAGCTCCTACCCGCCGGAGCTCGCAGACCATCGCCATCAATTGGAGCAGCCCCGAGCCTCGCCACGGTACCAGGGTCTTCTACACCCTCAACAACCTCGCCTCGACCACCGCCCTCGACCGCCGGCGACCTCCTGCGCTCTCCGACCCCCTACCTCGCCGGCGCAGCGAGCTCCTCTCCGACATTGACGACGACGCTCGACCGTCCGATCTTCGTCTGATCCAACGCCCCTCAGTCACAGGTACCGATTCGCTGTTTAATAGTCGCTGACGCGTGGGACCCCCTGTCAGGCAGCCCGCTGCGTGGTTAGCACTAGTTGGGCCGGCCCAGTTCATTTATTCTGTTTAGCCCGTTAGATTTTCCCGCGCGGCCCACAACATTCAAATTCGATTTAATCTATTAGTTCAAATTCAATACTGGTGCCAACTTCAAATTTAAATAGTTTAAATTCTACTAAACCAAATTTAGCAAATTTTATATATTTAGAAAGCTCATAAAATTATCTAAACAATGGCACTGGCCTCATGTCCAAATTCGAAACTAAATTTAAATGATAAAAATAACAAGGCAGGGACTTTTCTGACTTCAAATAAATATTAGAAATTATCTAGAAATGATTTTAAGTTGATTCCAACTCTAATAAATCACATTTGACATAATATAATTGTTTATGCAAAAATATAGCATGGTTGTTTTGCATGATCATGGACTAGAGTTAAATAATGACTATGGAACCATTTCTAGTTCATTTAATACATGCACATAGAATTATTTAAAACAATATGAGGGCTCCTCTCTCATTTAAATTGTGAGCTTAAGTAATTCAAATAGAGGTACTGACCCTGGTCAAGAAAATCTCATGCTTAGTTACTTATAGATTCAAAATCATTTAGATGATAGTTTAACTTATATGAAGCATAGTTCCTCAATTAAATTATTAATCCAAATAGTTCAATGAGAATTAATAACACATATATTATTAACCCCTAGATTCCTATTTGAAAATATTTAATCATTCTCATAAGTAGTATTTAAATATTTCAAACCTATTAATTAAATCATATAATAGACTTTGGTCTCATTTAAATCTTACCTCAACCAAATTAATATGAAGTAGATCCCATGGTCAATTAAAATTCACTTTTAATTAATTAATAATATATAAACCATTGTAAGATATTATTAAAATAATATGAGGTACCCACCTCATTTAAATCATCTTTCTCAAATAATATGAAGTAATGTTTTGACCTTTAATTTCCTAGGCTCATGCTTGCTCATTCATAAATCTTAAATCTAAATAATATTTAATTAATTAAATCACATGAGATGATGAATCTCATTTACTCACTTTCTCAAATACTAAGTGTGAAGTGTTGACCTTGGTCAACAAGGGATCATCTCTGGTTATTTTGGAGAATATTAAATCACCTCAATAATAGTCCTTTAAATTAGTTACAACTATGGGTTAAATCATATGAGAGATACTCCTCTCATTTAAATCTTGTTCTCAAGTAATCCAATATGAGGTAGTGACCCTAGTCTAAGTAACCTCATATTGAATTATTGGGTGACATTAAATCATTACCATGTTAGTATTAAATTACATGAGGGATGGAACCTCATTTAAATCATTTTCCCAAATGATAAGTATGAAGAGGTTGACTTTAATCAACCTAGGTCATATATTATTCATAAGAGAAATTAAATCTTAAGAAGATTCAATGAGAGGAAATTATTTTCTCACAAACTAAAGAGAAAACCCTAACTCCATTTTTAATAAGAGATTTCCTATTACTAAATAAGCCCTAGCACACCAACCCCCAGGCCTGCCCCTGCACCGTCGACGTCGCCATGATCGCCGACCTGCCGCCACGGTACTGCAAGGACATCACCGTCGCCAGGGCGCCACAGGCCATCATTTGAAGCGCCATCAAGCGCGCTAGCACCGCCTAGACGTCGCCTACACGATGCTCGCCCTAGCTTGCCCCTTCGCGTCCTGGAACGACCTCACCGGCGTCGACCCTTCTCAGCACACCACGGCCACCATGCGACACTATAAATAGAGACGATCGGCGCCTTCTCTCTGCATCCCATCCACTCCCCTCCTCTCACTGAGCCTTCCCCACCGATCAATTTCACCAGACCTCGCCGGAGCAGCCCCAATCGCAAGCTCCACCCGCCGGAGCTCGCAGACCATCGCCATCAATTAGAGCAGCCCCGAGCCTCGCCACGGTACCAGGGTCTTCTACACCCTCGACAACCTCGCCTCGACCACCGCCCTCGACCGCCGGCGACCTCCTGCGCTCTCCGACCCCCTACCTCGCCGGCGCAGCGAGCTCCTCTCCCCCGACATTGACGACGACGCTCGACCGTCCGATCTTCGTCTGATCCAACGCCCCTCAGTCACAGGTACCGATTCGCTGTTTAATAGTCGCTGACGCGTGGGACCCCCTGTCAGGCAGCCCGCTGCGTGGTTAGCACTAGTTGGGCCGGCCCAGTTCATTTATTCTGTTTAGCCCGTTAGATTTTCCCGCGCGGCCCACAACATTCAAATTCGATTTAATCTATTAGTTCAAATTCAATACTGGTGCCAACTTCAAATTTAAATAGTTTAAATTCTACTAAACCAAATTTAGCAAATTTTATATATTTAGAAAGCTCATAAAATTATCTAAACAATGGCACTGGCCTCATGTCCAAATTCGAAACTAAATTTAAATGATAAAAATAACAAGGCAGGGACTTTTCTGACTTCAAATAAATATTAGAAATTATCTAGAAATGATTTTAAGTTGATTCCAACTCTAATAAATCACATTTGACATAATATAATTGTTTATGCAAAAATATAGCATGGTTGTTTTGCATGATCATGGACTAGAGTTAAATAATGACTATGGAACCATTTCTAGTTCATTTAATACATGCACATAGAATTATTTAAAACAATATGAGGGCTCCTCTCTCATTTAAATTGTGAGCTTAAGTAATTCAAATAGAGGTACTGACCCTGGTCAAGAAAATCTCATGCTTAGTTACTTATAGATTCAAAATCATTTAGATGATAGTTTAACTTATATGAAGCATAGTTCCTCAATTAAATTATTAATCCAAATAGTTCAATGAGAATTAATAACACATATATTATTAACCCCTAGATTCCTATTTGAAAATATTTAATCATTCTCATAAGTAGTATTTAAATATTTCAAACCTATTAATTAAATCATATAATAGACTTTGGTCTCATTTAAATCTTACCTCAACCAAATTAATATGAAGTAGATCCCATGGTCAATTAAAATTCACTTTTAATTAATTAATAATATATAAACCATTGTAAGATATTATTAAAATAATATGAGGTACCCACCTCATTTAAATCATCTTTCTCAAATAATATGAAGTAATGTTTTGACCTTTAATTTCCTAGGCTCATGCTTGCTCATTCATAAATCTTAAATCTAAATAATATTTAATTAATTAAATCACATGAGATGATGAATCTCATTTACTCACTTTCTCAAATACTAAGTGTGAAGTGTTGACCTTGGTCAACAAGGGATCATCTCTGGTTATTTTGGAGAATATTAAATCACCTCAATAATAGTCCTTTAAATTAGTTACAACTATGGGTTAAATCATATGAGAGATACTCCTCTCATTTAAATCTTGTTCTCAAGTAATCCAATATGAGGTGGTGACCCTAGTCTAAGTAACCTCATATTGAATTATTGGGTGACATTAAATCATTACCATGTTAGTATTAAATTACATGAGGGATGGAACCTCATTTAAATCATTTTCCCAAATGATAAGTATGAAGAGGTTGACTTTAATCAACCTAGGTCATATATTATTCATAAGAGAAATTAAATCTTAAGAAGATTCAATGAGAGGAAATTATTTTCTCACAAACTAAAGAGAAAACCCTAACTCCATTTTCAATAAGAGGGAATTATTTTTACTAAATAAGGAAACCCTAGCATAATCTTGACCAACCCCCAGGCCTGCCCCTGCACCGTCGACGTCGCCATGATCGCCGACCTGCCGCCACGGTACTGCAAGGACATCACCGTCGCCAGGGCGCCACAGGCCATCATTTGAAGCGCCATCAAGCGCGCTAGCACCGCCTAGACGTCGCCTACACGATGCTCGCCCTAGCTTGCCCCTTCGCGTCCTGGAACGACCTCACCGTCGTCGACCCTTCCCAGCACACCACGGCCACCATGCGACACTATAAATAGAGACGATCGGCGCCTTCTCTCTGCATCCCATCCACTCCCCTCCTCTCACTGAGCCTTCCCCACCGATCAATTTCACCAGACCTCGCCGGAGCAGCCCCAATCGCAAGCTCCCACCCGCCGGAGCTCGCAGACCATCGCCATCAATTAGAGCAGCCCCGAGCCTCGCCACGGTACCAGGGTCTTCTACACCCTCGACAACCTCGCCTCGACCACCGCCCTCGACCGCCGGCGACCTCCTGCGCTCTCCGACCCCCTACCTCGCCGGCGCAGCGAGCTCCTCTCCCCCGACATTGACGACGACGCTCGACCGTCCGATCTTCGTCTGATCCAACGCCCCTCAGTCACAGGTACCGATTCGCTGTTTAATAGTCGCTGACGCGTGGGACCCCCTGTCAGGCAGCCCGCTGCGTGGTTAGCACTAGTTGGGCCGGCCCAGTTCATTTATTCTGTTTAGCCCGTTAGATTTTCCCGCGCGGCCCACAACATTCAAATTCGATTTAATCTATTAGTTCAAATTCAATACTGGTGCCAACTTCAAATTTAAATAGTTTAAATTCTACTAAACCAAATTTAGCAAATTTTATATATTTAGAAAGCTCATAAAATTATCTAAACAATGGCACTGGCCTCATGTCCAAATTCGAAACTAAATTTAAATGATAAAAATAACAAGGCAGGGACTTTTCTGACTTCAAATAAATATTAGAAATTATCTAGAAATGATTTTAAGTTGATTCCAACTCTAATAAATCACATTTGACATAATATAATTGTTTATGCAAAAATATAGCATGGTTGTTTTGCATGATCATGGACTAGAGTTAAATAATGACTATGGAACCATTTCTAGTTCATTTAATACATGCACATAGAATTATTTAAAACAATATGAGGGCTCCTCTCTCATTTAAATTGTGAGCTTAAGTAATTCAAATAGAGGTACTGACCCTGGTCAAGAAAATCTCATGCTTAGTTACTTATAGATTCAAAATCATTTAGATGATAGTTTAACTTATATGAAGCATAGTTCCTCAATTAAATTATTAATCCAAATAGTTCAATGAGAATTAATAACACATATATTATTAACCCCTAGATTCCTATTTGAAAATATTTAATCATTCTCATAAGTAGTATTTAAATATTTCAAACCTATTAATTAAATCATATAATAGACTTTGGTCTCATTTAAATCTTACCTCAACCAAATTAATATGAAGTAGATCCCATGGTCAATTAAAATTCACTTTTAATTAATTAATAATATATAAACCATTGTAAGATATTATTAAAATAATATGAGGTACCCACCTCATTTAAATCATCTTTCTCAAATAATATGAAGTAATGTTTTGACCTTTAATTTCCTAGGCTCATGCTTGCTCATTCATAAATCTTAAATCTAAATAATATTTAATTAATTAAATCACATGAGATGATGAATCTCATTTACTCACTTTCTCAAATACTAAGTGTGAAGTGTTGACCTTGGTCAACAAGGGATCATCTCTGGTTATTTTGGAGAATATTAAATCACCTCAATAATAGTCCTTTAAATTAGTTACAACTATGGGTTAAATCATATGAGAGATACTCCTCTCATTTAAATCTTGTTCTCAAGTAATCCAATATGAGGTAGTGACCCTAGTCTAAGTAACCTCATATTGAATTATTGGGTGACATTAAATCATTACCATGTTAGTATTAAATTACATGAGGGATGGAACCTCATTTAAATCATTTTCCCAAATGATAAGTATGAAGAGGTTGACTTTAATCAACCTAGGTCATATATTATTCATAAGAGAAATTAAATCTTAAGAAGATTCAATGAGAGGAAATTATTTTCTCACAAACTAAAGAGAAAACCCTAACTCCATTTTCAATAAATTATTTTTACTAAATAAGGAAACCCTAGCATAATCTTGTAATAAATATTAAGTAGTGATGCTAGATCATTGTGTGAGCCACTAAGGCTAATTAAGAGTACTTAAGCATTGTTTGGTGATTGTATCCTCGTATTCGTTTATAGACGCTAGTACCGGAGACTATCAAGAGGAGGAGGTATTCTACCAAGAGGAAGAAGAAGAATACTTTGATCACTTCACCAATCAAGGCAAGCTAGTCTACTGCAAGCTGATATTAATATTACCCCTCCAAGCAAGCTAACCTTCTGGCAAGCTAGACTAATGCAAGCTAATAAACTTGCTAACCATCAGGGTGCAAAGCTCTACTAGAGCAAGGCATCATTACATTTTACTTTATGAACCTATCCCAAAGTTTTTGCTTTATAAGCTTTACTTAATTTTATTTATCAAAGTTACTTTTTGGTTTATGATTCACTTGGTTGAATTATAGAGTAGTACCAAAGGATTACACTTAGCCTAGCAAGCTCCAAGATACTTAGCACCCCTCATGAAATAGTTGCTAGTGCTAATCAATTAAAACTTGACTACTCTAGATGGGAACATGTGACTTTGAAATGAAGTTGAAACCTTGGAATGATGGTTCATTCCATTGAATGACTTTGAAGGTGAATATGACCAAGAGAAGATGGTGATTTTTGATATAAAACTGATGGTTGGGTTCGGATGCGATACCATTCCAATTTTGAAAGTACCCCCACAATACCCAAAATGGGTACGGGCTTAACTAGAAATTTATGTGCTTTAGTATGGGTTCCCTCTAAACAAGCGTTATAGGGGTTATGCCAAGGGCTGCCTCCGAAGCAATATGAGATATTGCGGAATGATGTGAACGAGGTGAATTGTCCGGCCCAAGCCCTGTGCAGTTCCCGGGTTAACAGGTTGGTTCTCACCGGGAGGCCAAGCTCATGGGGAGAGGTGCCTGTACTAGAGTATATAAGTGAAAGGTTATGGTTGGTAGTCCGCATACGGAGTATGGTAAATCAGGGCCAGTTAACCCTGACGGATTATTGCAAATATTGTGGCACAAGTGTACGACCTCTGCAGAGTGTAGAACTATTCGAATAGCCGTGTCCACGGTTACGGACGATTGGAAAGGCCATACTGTTCCGTCATCAGACCATTTTCAAAAATGTGACATATGACTGGTGACTTGAAGTTGACCGGTGAATGGTGACTTTGAGTTGGACCACAACGAGTTGTGGGAATGACACTAATGTTCCCACTTGAGTTAGTCTATTGGATTCAAGCATCTTTACTAAATGTTTATGAACTAAACTTGGCTTTATGCAAATAAACCTAGAGCTTAACATCCCCTTTACCACCATTGATAGTGCTTACACTAGTATTAGTTTGCGAGTACTTTAAAAGTACTCATGGCTTTGTCCCTGGCTATTCAAATGGCCAGACTATGAAGGTGAACAGTTGTACGAGGAAGATGGACAGCAGAACGTCTACGACAACTAGGACCGCTCCCGACGTCAATTGCTGGACAGAGATGGACCACGACCGTTACTTCGCTTCCGCTATGTGTTTGTAATAGGATCTCTAGATCCACTATGTTGTATTAAGACTGGATCATGTGATCCTTTGTTGTAAGACGATTATGTGTTGTAATAAATGATGTGTTGTGATATCAAGCTATTATGTCTCGCAAAAACAATATTCCTGGGATTGCGAGGAATGGCATAATAGGCATCTGGACTTAAAAATCCGGGTGTTGACAATAGTTCAAAGTGCAATGTCAACTGAGCAAAGTAGTTTAGGAAAGCCAGCATAGGTCCCTTAAGATTCTGCCAAAAATTCTTAAAGAAAGCCACTGGTAGCCCGTCTGGACCCGGGGCAGAGTCTGGTTTCATGCTAGCAAGCACCTCATCTAGCTCCTCTGCGGTGAAAGTAATTTCCAGCTCCCTGTTTTCCTCCTCCGAGCCCCTCCGACCAAAGGTCAGGAGCGAGGGAGCAGACTCTCTCCTCCTGCACAGCCCTGGTAGAACCCATAGATATGGTAAACCAGATCCTATTGCATCCAAACCTCTCCAGATTCCGTGAACAAACGGGGAATCATGCATTTCCATCGTCTCCCATTGGCGAAGCATGAAAATAGGCCGTGCATGCATCCCCTTTCAGCGTCCACTACATTCTACTCCGTTGCTTCCAGTACTCCTCCTCCAGGCTATCAAGGGCAATAATATGGTCCTCCAGGCTATATCGGAGAGCCCACCCTTCCTCATCCAGAGCAGTTGAATATGCAGTCATGTCCAATTGCTGGATGCGTTTAATCACATCTTCCCAAAAGATACATCTCTCCTTACCCAAGTTGGCAGCCCACCCCTTGATAAATTGTCCCAGGCCTCATGCAATATTTTGCCACAGGTCGATACTAGAGCCATGAGGCCCCGCGGACCCAATCGCGTTGTATCTTACCCCGCACTAGCTTACCAAATCCTGGTACCCCGAACCACCACGTCTAGAAGAACAAACATGGAGATCGCTTGAGACATTTTTCCCCATTGTCCAGAATTAGCGGGCAATGGTTGAGGGAGCAGAGAGGGAAATTCATCTCCCACGAGAGGGATACGAAAACGT
Organism: Lolium multiflorum; assembly: GCA_030979885.1. NCBI lineage: Eukaryota > Viridiplantae > Streptophyta > Magnoliopsida > Poales > Poaceae > Lolium > Lolium multiflorum. The sequence continues at coordinate 91,436,217 of CM061749.1, forward strand.
TGTCTAGCACCGACCGTATTAGCGAGGCTTGGTTGTTGGTCCACGTAAAGCGAGCCCCTGCTTGGCAGATTTCTCTGAGAGATAGGCTAGCTAGGATGTCATTGAAGCGGCGCACCCTAGGCCAATTGACCGCCCCGCTACTCTTATCCTCCGCCCGACGGACCAGGTTGAAGTCACTTCCTACCACAATAGGAAGCTGGCAGTTAGTCACTTCGTTCTCGAGCTCCCCCAAGAACTACAGAGTCCTTGAGTGGTCCGTCGTACCATACACCAGCATAAACCTCCACTTAAGGTTGGTGTTAAGTTGTAAGATGTCAGCACTAAGAAAGAAGGAGCCCTTCCTCCAAAAACTCACCTCACAACACTCATCTCTAAATCCTAGAAGGAGCCCACCGAAAGCCCCGATGCCGGCACCCAATTCCAGTTGAATTGACCACCGTGTTCGATCCAATGCAACTACTGCACGGAGAAGTCATGTTTAATGGTCTCTTGTAGCCTGATGATATCTACCCTTTCAGATTTAAAAATATACTTGGGCTGTGTGTGACGTCTCGGCTCACACCAGTAGCGGATGTTCTGGATCAAAAACCGCATGCTGCTCCTTTGTGTTTGCTCATCCCTTTCCGGACCGTGAGGGAGGATTTCTTCCTCCTCCTCTTGGACGTAGTCGCGCGGGAGCCAGATGTGCATTCCACCGCACCTCCCTTCTCTGGCTCACCCTCGAGCTGCTCCAGCTCTCTGTCGCTGCCTTCCTCCCTGGAAAGTTGGCTCACCGTCCCACTCCCATCGTGCAGCAACCCCATCCCAGGGTCGGGGCTTCGCTCATCGAGGGGCCCTTGCCCTTCGAGAGCCGCTGTCTCAGCGCTAGCCTCCGCTGCCTTACGGGCCTCTTCCTCAAGCTGCCGCCGGCGCCCTGTGGCCTCTAGAGTCTTCTGCACCTGTTCCTTAGCACGAACGATCAAAATAGCCTCCCCCGGGAAGCCCACAGGGGGCAGCGCGCGTCGATGCGAACGGATGGGGCGGGGAGGAGGAGACGTCGGTGGCGAGGGTTTGGACGATGGGGGGCGAATGAGGAAAAAATCCCATGTCCGCCTATTTTGTCCGAATTTGTTGGCGCCACAGCTCAAAATTGTCGGCGGCGGATGTAAAAAAAACCCGTCTCTACCAAGCACAAAGCCGGACCATTCCCCGGCTGAATACCAAAATGTGTACAAAACATAAAGGTTCATGGGTCAAAGAAATTTGTACAAAACATACATGTGCATACATAGATTTCCAATGTGTACAAAACATGAGGCCAATGAAAAAAGTTGTACAAACGAAAAAATAAGTAGACCACGGAACATCCGAATTTATTCGGACACTCCGAAACAGAATCAACTCTTAAATTAGCAAAATATTTTAAAAATAAGTTAAATGAAAGTCCATATATGATTATTTGTGTACATACAAGCTCTATGTCAAGAAAATAAGTTGATATGTTGAAGAAAGTATATAATGTCGTACAAAATTTGGATTTCGCCCTGATAGGTATGATGCTTAGCTGTCTCCATACACTTGTTTCATTCATAAATTACGAAATAAACTATATAAAATCTGACAAATAATATTATCAACATTAACTGGTTTTTTAAGTTATATGATTCAAATCACCAATCCTAGACAAATCTTTCTTATAAAAATACTAAAAGAAATTATCCGGAATATCCGAATTTACTCAGGTGGTCCGTGTTATGATCAATTCTAAAGTTTGATTAGAATATCAAAATGTAAAAATGAAATAAATATGAATATATGATAATAAGTAACTTTCTAGAGACGGTCTCAATGTGTGTATAGAGACGAACATTAATTTAACCATCTCCAATGAACTGGACTTTTTGCTACATTTTTGGAACTCATGGGATGTACTTTTTGATTCAAGGATATCTTGTTTACTGTTTGCTCTGCTTATTTTCTTAGTACCAAGACGGATCTAAACCTATTCTATGTGAAAAATCATACATGATAGATATTTCAAGGATTCAGATTCATAACCAATGAAATTTACATCCATATAAGTTCATATATATTACAATTACAATATAAACATATAATAGTGCACAGTGCCCAACATTAAACACTTGGTCCTGTTAAGATCTAGATATGTACAGGTAAAAGCATCTTCTTCAGAAATCGTATAGGGATATTTAGAAAATCTTCACCGATGCAATCTTCCCTCATTTCCACTCTCATAACAACCAGTGAACCAACTTGTAGTTGGTCATGTGGAAGAAGTTGGTCCAGCCATTAGTAAACTCTAACTCATTAATATTGCCATGGTAGATACCGTACTTTCCAGGAAGTGGTGCATCCATGTCGTTGGTCAGAAACAGAGCTCTGCCTTTGCGTGGGATCTTGTAACCATTTGTCAAGTTTGATGGAATGACCTGAAATAAAGAATTAAGTAACCCATTAGTAAACACACAAGTAATACTCTCATAAAATGGTTCAGCCATAATTGTTAGCTACATCAATTCCATGGAGACATGTAACAAAGTACTGGAGTTCAGACACATGGTAAAATTCATCGTCATGACCCAATCTCAGCCTTCTTACTTGCTTCATCATCTCAAAAGTAATGGCACACATAATGAGATGCATATTTGTGAACACACTGCTGTAAAAAACCTCTCTAATGCTGGAATACACACATGGCAAAGTCAACCCCTTTAAAACGCAATTAACATAAAAAGATGATTCCAGATGGCACCCACATTTGATTAAAACCATACACATACCAGGAATATAACGTAATTTTTTGATGTCACCATTCTTGTTATGTGCTTTCATTTCGAACACATACTCAGCTCTATTGACATGCTTCTCTTCCTACACATCTTTATCATACTCTTCAGTTTTTTTTATTAATGTGAAGGTCACAACGTCATCGTAAGCAATGTTGTGTGACCTACGGAAGGAATTCCAGAATGTGCCTCTTATGTATGTAACATCTTCTCTTTTCACCAGGTAAAGCTCAAACCTATGGTCCGCAGCCATATAGGGTAGCCACTTATCGGTATAGTTGTCGAATCTTGCCTTGAAGTGACAAGGAACGATCCGAGAAGAAAAAACAAAAATAGATGTTTATGTCTATGCATATTTAACACAATGATTAATATTAAAGTGAAGCCAAATATATCAAAGCTAAATTAATTGCAATAACATATATACATTAGGCATATTTAACATACATATTATATTTAAAATGAAGCCAAATGTATCAAAGCTAAATAAATTGCAACAACATATATACATTTGCAGTTGTGGAAACTAACAAGTTAAAATGAAGAAGCATATTTTATTTTAATGTAATAATATTCTAATATAAAACACTGGAGGTATATAATATGCATTTAGAGCATACCAGGGAGCTAAATAAAGTAAAATACGTATACTCTGACGAACTGAAGAATAACTTCAGTAACCTAACACAAACTGATGAACGGAGCCACTAAATCTGGATCATAGACTGGATGAACTAGGTTAAGCGAAGTCACTAAAATAAATATGACCTGAATTGCACATACTAGAGTAACTTGGGGCACTAGTTATGATCAAATTACTCACCAGAATGTTGTGGAAGCGTGAGTGGTTCATGACGATGGCGAACTAATCTGTCTTTTTTTTTTACCAATGACAGTTTTCCTTGGGCTGATTGTAGGAATGACAGATCTCCATCGCTGAAATACAACAAAATACATCAAACTCGAACAACATTGTGAGAAAAAACATAAAAACGAGAGCTAGGGTGCGAACTAGACAGAACGAAATCAGAAGCAGAATCTACTTCATCGTATGCAGAAATGTAGAGAGGATGGGAGAAATCCAGAGGAGGAAGAACTGCGCTGTACAGTTACTCGAACTGGCGAGTGAGCTGAGCTGCTTTCAGATTTGACCTAGGCGATGGTTCCTAGTGTCGGTGTAAGGGTATATTGCCCCTATGTGTGGTTTTGATAATTAATGACAACCCCTATGGACTAATGTTTTCGTTGAGTTTATATGAAGGAATATTCCATAGGTACTACTTGTACTCCATGTGTTGGATTCAAGTATGGATGCCATGAAGATAAAGATATACCTTGTGTATTGGCATCAAGATCATCGGTTTGAAGATAAATATGTGATATGATCAACAAGAAGAAATGAAGATGGAGTTCTTATGTGGAACTCAATATTAGCCATGCTCTATCTTAAGTGAGTATGAGAAGATACAAGGTTGAGTCGTGCAAGTTCAAGATGAGCATCTCAAGTGGATCACATGCTTGAAGCTTGCCGTCCATTTGGTGACATTGGACATGTGAAGATGTGCATCAATGGAGCTTTCCCATCATAGTGTATGGGGAGCATTTGTGAGTCTTCACAAAGCAACATTGGTCAAGTGAGGCATTCCGGCTTGAGTGGAGCGTGAAGAGCTATCATCAAGATCAAGCGGGATGCGCAAGGCAAAGGTATGACCTTGCTAGGTTTTCCTTTTACCGGTCTCAAGGTGGTTGTTGGGAGACCGGATTATAGGATAGATAGCCGCACTATCAAGAGGGGCTTTCGGTTGGGTAACTTGATCACATCGTCTTAGGGAGCTCAACCCTTTGCATACTTTGCATATCCTTATTGCTTCTTGGTGTTTCTCTGTGAGGTTCTTGAGCTTGTTGCTAGCTTTACAACAAGCCCAAGTTCATCGAAAATGGAATCCGCATGCATCTTCTAACAAAAGTTTTTAAAGAAAAAGAGAAAAGAATAAAAGAAGAAAAAGAAAAGAAAAGAGGAGGTAGTGGCCGGCCGGCCACCCTGACAGCCCACTCGCGCCCGCCCGTCGGGACCGGATCTGCGCTGGTGCCATCCGGCCGGGATCCAGTGGCCTCTTGGCCCATGACCGGCCTCGGGCCGGTCCGCGACCGGCCGCTCGGCGCCCGCGGCCGACCGGCCTCCCGCGGGCCGGGCCGTTCCGCCTCCCCCGCGTGGCCCACCTCGGGCGTGGCCTGTGCGCCCCCACGAGGTCGCTCGCCCACGCGCTGCCGGTCGCCCCAGCTGGGTCTGCTTCCACCGTGCGGCCTGATGTCTACGGGTGCTTCTATTCTTGTAGACAGTGTTGGGCCTCCAAGAGCAGAGGTTTGTAGCACAGCAGCAAGTTTTCCCTTAAGTGGATCACCCAAGGTTTATCGAACTCACGGAGGAATCAAAGATATCCCTCTCAAGCAACCCTGCAACCACAAAGCAAGAAGTCTCTTGTGTCCCCAACACACCTAATACACTTGTCAGATGTATAGGTGCACTAGTTCGGCGAAGAGATAGTAAAACACAGGTGGTATAGATGGTGATAATATTGCGTAAAGTAAAGATGCGATAAAACGATAAACAAGCGGCGCCGAGAAAATAGCTTGGCGTAGGAAGCAGCAATTCTTTGTGGTGGAAACAAGGCCTAGGGATCATACTTTCACTAGTGGACACTCTCAACATTGATCACATAATAAATTAGTTCTCTTCCTTTGTGCTACATATACTCTTGTTGGATGATGAACACCACTAATTGTGTAGGATTACACGAACCCTCAATGCCGGAGTTAACAAGCTCCACAACATTCGATATTCATATTTAAGTAACCTTAGAGCATAATAGATCTTTGCAAAATAAACCAAGTACTAACATAGCATGCACACTGTCACCATCACACTATGAAGGAGGCATAAATCACATCAATACTATCATAGCGATAATAAACTCCATAACCTACAAGAGATTATGATCATAATCTACGACAAGAACTACACAATGCACACACTGTCACCATTACATCATGCAGGAGGAATAGACTACTTTAATAACATCACATGAGTAGCACATAGATAAATAGTGATACAAAACACATTGCAATCATAAAGGGATATAAATAAGCACTTCACTATGCCATCCATAACAGTGAATAAGTATTCTGTGAAATATAGCCTAAGAGACCCACACGGTGCACACACACTGTCACCTTTACACACGTGGACAAGGAGTCTCCGGAGATCACATAAGTAAAACCCACTTGACTAGCATAATGACATCTAGATTACAAGCATCATCATATGAATCTCAATCATGTAAGGCAGCTCATGAGATTATTGTATTGAAGTACATAGGAGAGAGATGAACCACATAGCTACCGTACAGCCCCGAGCCTCGATGGAGAACTACTCCCTCCTCATGGGAGACAGCAGCGGTGATGAAGATGGCGGTGGTGTCGATGGAGAAGCCTTCCGGGGGCACTTCCCCGTCCGGCAGCGTGCGGAACAGAGACTCCTGTCCCCAGATCTTGGCTTCGCGATGGCGGCGGCTCTGGAACTTTTCTCGTACCGTGGCTTATTTTCTCGGGTTTTAGGTCAGGGACCTTTATATAGGCGAAGAGGCGGAGTCGGAGGGCTGACGAGGCGGCGACACACTAGGGGGCGCCCCCCCTGGGCCGCGCCGGGGTGGTGTGTGGTGGCCCAGTGGCCCCCCTCTGGTCCTTCTCGGGTGCTCTGGAAGCTTCCGGTGAAAATAGGGTACTGGGCGTTGATTTCGTCCGATTCCGAGAATATTTCCTTACTAGGATTTCTGAAACCAAAAATAGCAGAAAACAGGAACTGGCACTTCGGCATCTCGTCAATAGGTTAGTTCCGGAAACGCATAATAATGACATATAATGTGTATAAAACATGTAGATATCATCAATAAAGTAGCATGGAACATAAGAAATTATTGATACGTTGAGACGTATCGGCATCCCCAACTTAGTTCTGCTCGTCCCGAGCAGGTAAACCATAACAAGGATAATTTCTGGAGTGACATGCCATCATAACCTTGATCATATGATTGTAAGCATATGTAATGAATGCAGCGATCAAAAACAATGGTAATGACGTGAGTAAACAAATGAATCATAAAGCAAAGACTTTTCATGAATAGTACTTTCAAGACAAGCATCAATAAGTCTTGCATAAGAGTTAACTCATAAAGCAATAATTCAAAGTAAAGGTATCGAAGCAACACAAAGGAAGATTAAGTTTCAGCGGTTGCTTTCAACTTATAACATGTATATCTCATGGATAGTGTCAATGTAAAGTAATATAACAAGTGCAATATGCAAGTATGTAGGAATCAATGCACAGTTCACACAAGTGTTTGCTTCTTAAGGTGGAGAGAGATAGGTAAACTGACTCAACAATAAAAGTAAAAGAAAGGTCCTTCAAAGAGGAAAGCATCGATTGCTATATTTGTGCTAGAGCTTTTATTTTGAAAACATGAAACAATTTTGTCAACGGTAGTAATAAAGCATATGTATTATGTAAATTATATCTTACAAGTTGCAAGCCTCATGCATAGTATACTAATAGTGCCCGCACCTTGTCCTAATTAGCTTGGACTACCGGATCATCGCAATACACATGTTTTAACCAAGTGTCACAAAGGGGTACCTCCATGCCGCCTGTACAAAGGTCTAAGGAGAAAGCTCGCATTTTGGATTTCTCGCTTTTGATTATTCTCAACTTAGACATCCATACCGGGACAACATGGACAACAGATAATGGACTCCTCTTTAATGCATAAGCATGTGGCAACAATTAGTGTTCTCATATGAGATTGAGGATATATGTCCAAAACTGAAACTTCCACCATGATTCATGGCTTTAGTTAGCGGCCCAATGTTCTTCTCTAACAATATGCATGCTCTAACCATTAAGGTGGTAGATCTCTCTTACTTGAGACAAGACGGACATGCATAGCAACTCACATGATATTCAACAAAGAGTTGATGGCGTCCCCAGAAGCATGGTTATCGCACAACAAGCAACTTAATAAGAGATAAAGTGCATAAGTACATATTCAATACCACAATAGTTTTTAAGGCTATTTTGTCCCATGAGCTATATATTGCAAAGGCGAATGATGGAATTTTAAAGGTAGCACTCAAGCAATTTACTTTGGAATGGCGGAGAAATACCATGTAGTAGGTAGGTATGGTGGACACAAATGGCATAGTGGTTAGCTCAAGGATTTTGGATGCATGAGAAGTATTCCCTCTCGATACAAGGCTTAGGCTAGCAAGGTTGTTTGAAACAAACACAAGGATGAACCGGTGCAGCAAAACTCACATAAAAGACATATTGTAAACATTATAAGACTTTACACCGTCTTCCTTGTTGTTCAAAACTCAATACTAGAAATTATCTAGACTTTAGAGAGACCAATTATGCAAACCAAATTTTAGCAAGCTCTTATGGATTTCTTCATTAATAGGTGCAAAGTATATGATGCAAGAGCTTAAACATGAGCACAACAATTTCCAAGTATCACATTATCCAAGACATTTTACCAATTACTACATGTAGCATTTTCTGTTTCCAACCATATAACAATTAACAAAGCAGTTTCAACCTTCGCCATGAACATTAAAAGCTAAGAACACATGTGTTCATATGAACCAGCGGAGTCTCTCTCCCACACAAGGATGAACTTACTCAAACAAAACAAAAATAAAAACAAACAGACGCTCCAAGTAAAGTACATAAGATGTAACGGAATAAAAATATAGTTTCACTAGAAGAAACCTGATAAGTTGTCGATGAAGAAGGGGATGCCTTGGGCATCCCCAAGCTTAGATGCTTGAGTCTTCTTAAAATATGCAGGGATGAACCACGGGGCATCCTCAAGCTTAGACCTTTCACTCTTCTCGATCACATTATATCACCCTCTTCTATTGACCCTTGAAAACTTCTGCCACACCAAACTTCAAGCAAACTCATTAGAGGGTTAGTCCATAATCAAAATTCACATGTTCAGAGGTGACACAATCATTCTCAACACTTCTGGACATTGCACAAAACTTCTGAAAGTTAATGGAACAAAAAAGCCCATTCAACAAAGCAAAAGCGGCAATGCGAAATAAAAGGCAAAATCTGTCAAAAACAGAACAGTTCGTAAAGACGAACCTGAAAGTGGCACTTAACTTGCTCAAACGGAAAAACTCAAAACTAATGAAAGTTGCGTACATATCTGAGGATCACACACGTAAATTTGCAGATTTTTTTGATTTTTTTACGGAGACTTATTCCAGAATTCGTGACAGACAGCAATGCTGTTTCTGCGCAGCGATCCCAAATATAACATCAACTTTAACATAGAAACTTTACTTGGCACAAAAACATGATAAGGAGAGGTTGCTACAGTAGTAAACAACTTCCAAGACTCAACAAAACAAAAATTGCTGTAGTAAAATAAACACATGGGTTATCTCCCAAGAAGTTCTTTCTTTATAGCCATTAAGATGGGCTCAGCAGTTTTAATGATGCACTCGCAAGAAATAGTATTTGAAGCAAATGAGAGCATCAAGAGGCAAATTCAAAACACATTTAAGTCTAACATGCTTCCTATGCATAGGAATCTTGTAAATAAACAAGTTCATGAAGAGTATAGTGGCAAGCATAGGAAGACAAAACAAGTGTAGCTTCAAAAATTTCAGCACATAGAGAGGTGTTTTAGTAACATGAAAATTTCTACAACCATATTTTCCTCTCTCATAATAACTTTCAGTAGCATCATGAACAAATTCAACAATATAACTATCACATAAAACATTATTGTCATGAGCCACATGCATAAAATTATTACTCTCCACATAAGCATAATCAATTTTATTAGTTGTAGTGGGAGCAAATTCAACAAAGTAGCTATCATTATTATTCTCATCAAGTGTAGGAGGCATAGTATAGTCATAATAAAATTTACTCTCCATAGTAGGCGGCACCAAAAGGCCACTATCATTGTAATCATCATAAATAGGAGGCAAAGTATCATCAAAGAAAATTTTCTCCTCAATGCTTGGGGGACTAAAAATATCATGCTCATCAAAACCAGCTTCCCCAAGCTTAGAATTTTCCATATCATTAACAACAATGGTGTTCAAAGCGTTCATACTAACATCATTGCTACTAGCATGCAAATAAGATTCCATAGGTTTTTTAATTTTCGCATCAAACAATCCATGTCTTAACTGAGGAAATAAAATAAGAAGTTCATTGTTGTCCATTATGCCTAACTAGTGTAAAACAAGAAACCAAAAGATGCAATTGCAGGATCTAAAGGAAATAGCTTCGAGTACTTACAACGGCGCCGGAAAAAAGCTTAGTAGCCGAGATCCGGAGTGTGAGTACCTTTTACCTTTCCTCCCCGGTAACGGCGCGGAAAATAGCTTGATGTCTACGGGTGCTTCTATTCTTGTAGGCAGTGTTGGGCCTCCAAGAGCGAGGTTTGTGGCACAGCAAGTTTTCCCTTAAGTGGATCACCCAAGGTTTATCGAACTCGGGGAGGAAGAGGTCAAAGATATCCCTCTCAAGCAACCCTGCAACCACAAAGCAAGAAGTCTCTTGTGTCCCCAACACACCTAATACACTTGTCGGATGTATAGGTGCACTAGTTCGGCGAAGAGATAGTAAAACACAAGTGGTATAGATGGTGGTAATATTGCAGAAAGTAAAGATGCAGTAAAACAGTAAACAAGTGGCGCCATAAAATATCTTGCTGGCGTAGGAAGCAATTCTTTGTGGTGGAAACAAGGCCTAGGGATCATACTTTCACTAGTGGACACTCTCAACATTGATCACATAATAAATTAGTTCTCTTCCTTTGTGCTACATATACTCTTGTTGGATGATGAACACCACTAATTGTGTAGGATTACACGAACCCTCAATGCCGGAGTTAACAAGCTCCACAACATTCGATATTCATATTTAAGTAACCTTAGAGCATAATAGATCTTTGCAAAATAAACCAAGTACTAACATAGCATGCACACTGTCACCATCACACTATGAAGGAGGCATAAATCACATCAATACTATCATAGCGATAATCAACTCCATAACCTACAAGAGATTATGATCATAATCTACGACAAGAACTACACAATGCACACACTGTCACCATTACACCATGCAGGAGGAATAGACTACTTTAATAACATCACATGAGTAGCACATAGATAAATAGTGATACAAAACACATTGCAATCATAAAGGGATATAAATAAGCACTTCACTATGCCATTCATAACGGTGAATAAGTATTCTGTGAAATATAGCCTAAGAGACCCACACGGTGCACACACTGTCACCTTTACACACGTGGGACAAGGAGTCTCCGGAGATCACATAAGTAAAACCCACTTGACTAGCATAATGACATCTAGATTACTTGAAGTACATAGGAGAGAGATGAACCGGTACAGCCCCGAGCCTCGATGGAGAACTACTCCCTCCTCATGGGAGACAGCAGCGGTGATGAAGATGGCGGTGGTGTCGATGGAGAAGCCTTCCAGGGGCACTTCCCCGTCCCGGCGGCGTGCCGGAACAGAGACTCCTGTCCCCCAGATCTTGGCTTCGCGATGGCGGCGGCTCTGGAACTTTTCTCGTACCGTGGCTTATTTTCTCGGGTTTTAGGTCTGGGACCTTTAAATAGGCGAAGAGGCGGAGTCGGAGGGTGACGGGCGGCGACACACTAGGGCGCCCCCAGGCCGCGCGGGGTGGTGTGTGGTGGCCGATGGCCCCCTCTGGTCCTTCTCGGGTGCTCTGGAAGCTTCCGGTGAAAATAGGAGTCGGGCGTTGATTTTGTCCGATTCGAGAATATTTCCTTACTAGGATTTCTGAAACCAAAAACAGCAGAAAACAGGAACTGGCACTTCGGCATCTCTTCAATAGGTTAGTTCCGGAAAACGCATAATAATGACATATAATGTGTATAAAACATGTAGATATCATCAATAAAGTAGCATGGAACATAAGAAATTATAGATACGTTGGAGACGTATCACGGCCCAGCGCCCTTCCGGCCTGGAATCCGGTTCGGTCGGGCTGCTGACCGGCCAGTCCGGCTCCAGCTCCGGTCGGCCGGCATGTGGGCTGGCTGGGCGTTTTTCCACGAGCTTTTTCTGTCTTTTCCCCCAACGGTTCTATTTCTCCCTTTGCTATAAATAGGCTTCTTCCACCTTGAGCTGAGTTAGTTCTTCCCCTTTCTTCACCTCCATTGTTGCTCTTGGAAGAACTTGCTTCCCCTCTTGATTCCCCCCATGATTCTTGCCCATTCTTGAGGATTTGAGAGAGGAGATCTAGATCTACAATCCCCACCAATCAATTTCTCCTCTAAGTGAGGGGAACCCTTTGGATCTAGATCTTGGAGTCTTTTGTTGACCTTCCCATTGTTCTTCCTCTCCAATCTCATCCTAGCATTTGTTGTTCGGGTGGGATTTGAGAGTGAAGGACTTGAACACCTCTAGTGTTCTTGCTTTGCATCATTGCATAGTGTTGAGCTCTCCACCACGATTAGTTCGAGTGAGAGACCGTGAGCTTGTTACTCTTGGAGGGAAACCTCCTAGTTGGCTTGGCGGTTGGTGCTCCGGTGATCTCTTCAAGAAGATTGTGAAGAGGCCCGGGCTTCTCCTTCGTGGAGCTTGTGAAGTGGTTGTGGAGCTTGCCATCTCCGGAGCGGAGGAAAAGCTAACCATAAGGAAAGGGCCATTATCCTTCGTGGGTGTGGTTCGGAGAATAGGGTGAGCCTTCGTGGCGCGGGGAATCCTTCGTGGGACCTCCACTCCTCCAAACGTGGCGTACCTTGTTGCAAAGCAAGGGAACACGGGAATACATCCTCGTCTCCGCGTGCCTCGGTTATTTCTATACCCGAGCTCTCTTTCCTTGTGATAGCCATCATGCTTGAAGTATATATATATCTTGCTATCACTTGTGCTATATCTTGTGCCTATCTTGCTTAGCTCTAGTTGTTATTGTTATACCTAGTTGAGCTTAGCATATCTAGGGTTTGTGCTTGTAAACTAAACGATAGTTTAATTCCGCATTCTTACAAGACAAATGCGAAAGAGTTTGTAATTGCCTATTCACCCCCCCCCCTCTAGGCGACATCTCGATCTTTCAGTCGGCCATCTTAGGCAACCAATATTCGAGGCGGTTTGTATTAGAAACCGCTTAAGAGACATTCCTCAGACAGTTGCTCATATTCACCGTCTCCAAACTGACCATTCTTATCAGCACGTAGTATTCCAGCACGGTTCTAAAAGTTTTAGAGACGGGTTGTAATTCACAACCGTCTGAGGTTTACTTGTAGAGCCGGATTTCAAAAAACTTGGACGAAACCGCCTGAACTCACCATCTCTAAGTAGCGAGTTTGTACTAGTGGAACCTCCTCCTCTTGGCCCACGGAGGCCACATCAGCCTGGCACTGCATCTCCCAGGAGCAGCCCCCACTGCCACCCTCTAGCCCATAGCTCCAACCCTCGCGGGCCCAATGGCCCAACCACCGGCCCGTCCAGTGGGCTAACCCTGACCCAAGCCACCTCTCCAGCCGCACTCGTCGTCCGCTACCTCTATCCGCACCGGTGCCAACGAAGGGGGCGACAACAAGACCAACTCTGGCACGGTGGGCGTTCCCCCCCACCACGGGCACCGACGGAGGTCCGCAAGGGTGAGGGAAGCTCACCCGGCCGGTATCTCTGCCACCTCGAACTCTCCGCCCAACGCCATCGACCAAACGGCAGAAACATGGGGCCCCCCTAGACCGGAATCTGGACCCCTTCCCACAGGGCAAACGCTGACTGCCGCCCGAGCCGAAGAGAGCGCCCCAGTGACATCGAAGGATTCAGCTGGTGCGGGGATCCCGTTTCCTCCGCCATGGAGAGCCCCTCCCTTGGGGCACTCTCCAGATCCGACGCCGACGAGTCTCTCCGTCCTCCACCTCAAGCGCCCAAAACCTTCCACGACAGCGTCCTGCCCCTAGGGATGACGCCAGCCGGAGGTGCCCCTTGCCCCGGCCACCATGGTACCCTACCATCGGCGGCGAGGCCGCTTTCCCATTCAAATTCAAATCTCCTTCCCAATCGCCATAGCCAGCTTGTACGGACATACCTCTTCGCTCCGGCAGCGAAGTCTCACCCGATCGAGGACTCGTGCGTTCGGACCACCTGTCTCAAACACAATAGTGTAAAGTTTGAAATGAGATCGACATGGTTGATACTCCCTCCGGTCCGATAAGATTGACGCGAGCCGTGTTTACTAACTAGCCTATGTACGCACAAAGGTCGCGTCGATCAAAATGCGACCAGATGAGTACTTAATATCGCAATGCAGGACACAGGGGATATAAACTACAAAGCCCCCCATACCAACTAAACTGTTTGGGGTTCAACAGATTTATGGACCGGTTTACCTAAAAAAAAGTTGCATAGAGAATATTGAAGACTAGTTTTTAAGAAATAAAAATTGTTAGAAAGTTGTATCAAAGTTAAACTCTTCTTGACTTGGCTAGTATTTCAAGAAAAACTATTTTTTTGGGTTAATATTTCCCCAAGAACATCAAGAAAAAACCGCTTTGATATTGAGACCGCAACAAAATCGGCCATTTTTTTACCATCATTGGAAGATAATTTTGCTTGTAATTGGATATGCAGTAAACATAGGACTGTTATGTACATCTGTGTCACAGCCTGACATGTATAGGAGTCTGACAAGTAATGAAAATAGTGGCCGCTCCCGCGAGCGCAGGGTGAAACCCTAGCCTCCCCCAACCTCAAGCCCCTCCTCCCCCCGTCCCTCCCTCGCCGCAGCCAGAGGGTGATAACGCGTGAAGCACACGTCCGTTGGGAACCCCAAGTGGAAGGTGTGATGCGTATAGCAGCAAGTTTCCCTCAGTATGAAACCAAGGTTTATCGAACCAGTGGGAGATGAAGGCCACGTGAAGGTTGTTGGTGAAGGAGTGTAGTGCGGCGCAACACGAGGATTCGGCGCCAACGTGGAACCTGCAAAACACAATCAAGATACTTTGCCGTAACGTTGAGGTTGTCAATCTCACTAACTTGCTGAAAACAAAGGATTAAACGTATGGTGTGGAGAATGATGTTTGTTTGAAAAGAACAACAAAGAACAGAGATTGAAGTAGATTGTATTACAGATGTAAAAGAATGGACCGGGGTCCACAGTTCACTAGTGGTGTCTCTCCAATAAGATAAATAGCATCTGGGTGAACAAATTACAGGTGGGCAATTGACAAATAAAGATTCATATACATATCATGATGATCACTATGAGATTTAATCAGGGCATTACGACAAAGAACATAGACCGCCATCCAGCATGCATCTATGCCTAAAAAGTCCACCTTCGGGTTAGCATCCGCACCCCTTCCAGTATTAAGTTGCAAACAACAGAAATTGCATTAAGTATGGTGCGTAATGTAATCAACACAAATATCCTTAGACAAAGCATTGATGTTTTATCCCTAGTGGCAACCTTAGAACTTTCTGTCACTGTCCTAGATTCAATGGAGGCATGAACCCACTATCGAGCATAAATACTCCCTCTTGGAGTTACAAGTATGAACTTGGCCAGAGCCTCTACTAACAACGGAGAGCATGCAAGAACATAAACAACACATATATAATAGATAAATAATCAACTTGACATAGTATTACATATTCATCGGATCCCACCAAACACAACATGTAGCATTACAAATAGATGATCTTGATCATGTTAGGCAGCTCACAAGATCTAAACATGATAGCACAAGAGGAGAAGACAACCATCTAGCTACTGCTATGACCCATAGTCCAAGGATGAACTACTCACGCATCAGGGCGGGCATGGTGATGTAGAGCCCTCCGGTGATGTGACCCTCCGGTGATGATTCCCCTCTCGGCGGGGTGCGGAGGCGATCTCTGAATCCCGAGATGGGATTGGCGGTGGTGGCGTCTGGAACTTTCCGTATCGTGGCTCTCGGTACTAGGGTTTCGCGACGGAGAGTTTAAGTAGGAAGGGAGTCGGAGGAGCCTCGAGGGGCCCACCCCATAGGGTGGCGCCCCTCCTTGGCCGTGCCGCCTATGGTGGCGGCTCCTCGTGGCCCCACTTCGTATCCTCTTCGGTCTTCTGGAAACTCCGTGGAAAAATAAGACCGTGGGCTTTTGTTTCGTCCAATTCCGAGAATATTTCCTGTGTAGGATTTGAAACCAAAAACAGCAGAAAAAGGCGCGCTTCGGCATCTTGTTAATAGGTTAGTGCCGAAAATGCATCAAACATCATAAAGTGTGAACAAAACATGTAGGTATTGTCATAAAACTAGCATGGAACATAAGAAATTATAGATACGTTGGAGACGTATCAAGCATCCCCAAGCTTAGTTCCTACTCGCCTCGAGTAGGTAAACGATAAAAACAATAATTTCTGAAGTGACATGCTACCATCATAATCTTGATCAACATTATTGTAAAGCATATGAGGTGAATGGAGTGATTCGAAGCAATAGATTGCTAACTAAGAGATAATGACTAAACAACTGAATCATATAGCAAAACTTTTCATGAATAGTACTTTCAAGAAAAGTATCAAAAAGACTTGCATAAGAGCTAACTCATAAAGCAATAGATTCAAAGTAGAAAGTTTCGAAGCAACACAAAGGATGATTAAGTTTCAGCAGTTGCTTTCAACTTGTAACATGTATATCTCATGAATAATTGTCAACATAAAGTAATATAACAAGTGCAATAAGTAAACATGTACGAATCAATGCACACAGTTGACACAAGTGTTTGCTTTCTAAGATAGAAAGAAGTAGGTAAACTGACTCAACATAAAGTAAAAGAAAGGCCCTTCACAGAGGGAAGCATGGATTACTATTTTTGTGCTAGAGCTTTTTATTTCGAAAACATAGAAACAATTTTGTCAACGGTAGTAATAGTTCATATATGTTATGCATAAAACTTCCTACAAGTTGCAAGCCTCATGCATCAAATACCAATAGTGCCCGCACCTTGTTCAACAAGCAACTTATAAGAACTAAGATACATAGCTACATATTCATCACCACAATAGTTTTTAAGCTATTTTCCCATGAGCTATGTATTGCAAAGACAAAGGAATGAAATTTTAAAGGTAGCACTCAAGTAATTTACTTTGGAATGGCAGAAAAATACCACATATAGGTAGTTATGGTGGACACAAATGGCATGGGTTTTGGCTCAAGGTGTTTGGATGCACGAGAAGCATTTCCTCTTAGTACAAGGCTTTGGCTAGCAAGATTGTTTGAAGCAAACACAAGTATGAACAGGTACAACAAAACTTACACAAGAACATATTGCAAGCATTATAGGACTCTACACTGTCTTCCTTGTTGTTCAAACACTTTTACCAGAAAATATCTAGACCTTAGAGACCAATCATGCAAACCAAATTTCAACAAGCTCTATGGTAGTTCTCCACTAATAGATTTAAGCTACATGATGCAAGAGCTTAAACATGATCTATGAGAGCTCAAAACAATTGCCAAGTATCAAGTTATTCCAAACCATATGAAGCATTTTCGATTCCAACCAAATAGCAATCAACGAAGCAATTTTCAGCCTTCGCCATGAACATTAAAGCATAACTAAGAACACAAGTGTTCCATATGAAAAAGCGGAGCGTAATATCTCCAATACAAGGATTGTGGGATCCAACTTTATTCAAACCAAAACAAAAATAAAAGCAAACAGACGCTCCAAGTAAAGAACATAAGATGTGATTGAATAAAAATATAGTTTCACCAGAAGTGACCTGATAAGTTTGTCGATGAAGAAGGGGATGCCTTGGGCATCCCAAGCTTAGATGCTTGAGTCTTCTTGAAATATGTAGGGATGAACCACGGGGGCATCCCCAAGCTTAGACTTTTCACTCTTCTTGATCGTATTGTATCATCCTCTTCTCTTGACCCTTGAAAACTTCCTCCACACCAAACTAGAAGCAAACTCATTAGAGGGTTAGTGCATAATCAAAAATTCACATATTCAGAGGTGACATAATCATTTTTAACACTTCTGGACATTGCACAATGCTACTGAAAGTTAATGGAACATGCAAATCCATTCAACATAGCAAAAGAGGCAATGCGAAATAAAAGGCAGAATCTATCAAAACGGAACAGTCCGTAAAGACGAATTTTACTGAGGCACTTAACTTGCTCAGACGGAAAAACTCAAACTAATGAAAGTTGCGTACATATCGAGGATCACGCACGTAAATTGGCAGATTTTTTGATTTTTCTACGAGAGATCTACGCAAATTTATGAAAGACACAATTCTATTTCTACGCGGTAATCCAAATCTAGCATCAACTTTACCATAGAGACTTTACTTGGCAGAAAAACATGATAAGGAGAGGTTGCTACAGTAGTAACAACTTCCAAGACTCAACAAAACAGTAGTACAATAAAACAATGGGTTATTGATACGTCTCCGACGTATCGATAATTTCTTATGTTACATGTTACATTATTGATGATATCTACATGTTTTACACACATTATATGTCATATTTACGCATTTTCCGGCACTAACCTATTAACAAGATGCCGAAGAGCCGATTCTTTGTTTTCTCGTTTTGGTTTCAGAAATCCTAGTATGGAAATATTCTCGAATTGGACGAAATCAACGCCCAGGGTCCTATTTTTGCACGAAGCTTCCAGAAGACCGAGGGGAAAGGAAGTGGGGCCACGAGGCGCCCCACACGCTAGGCCGGCGCGGCGGAGCCTTGGCGCGCGGCCCTAGCGTGTGGGCCCTCGTGTGGCCCCCGCGTTGCCCTTCCGCCTACTTAAAGTCTTCGTCGCGAAACCCTCGTGCCGAGAGCCACGATACGGAAAACCTTCCAGAGACGCGCCGCCGCAATCCCATCTCGGGGGATTCAGGAGATCGCCTCCGGCACCCTGCCGGAGGGGGATCATCTCCGGAGGACTCTTCATCGCCATGATCGCTCCGGAGTGATGAGTGAGTAGTTCACCCTGGACTATGGGTCCATAGCAGTAGCTAGATGGTCGTCTTCTCCTTATGTGCTTCATTGTTGGATCTTGAGCTGCCTAACATGATCAAGATCATCTATCTTTAATACTATATGTTGTGTTTGTCGGGATCCGATGGATAGAGAATACTATGTTATGGTGATTATCAATCTATTACCTATGTGTTGTTTATGATCTTGCATGCTCTCCGTTATTAGTAGAGGCTCTGGCCAAGTTTTTCTCTTAACTCCAAGATGGAGTATTTATGCTCGATAGTGGGTTCATGCCTCCATTAAATCTGGGACAGTGACAGAAAGTTCTAAGGTTGTGGATGTGCTGTTGCCATTAGGGATAAAACATTGATGCTATGTCTAAGGATGTAGTTGTTGATTACATTACGCACCATACTTAATGCAATTGTCTGTTGCTTGCAACTTAATGGGAAGGGGTTCGGATGATAACTGAAGGTGGACTTTTTAGGCATAGATGCATGCTGGATGGCGGTCTATGTACTTTGTCGTAATGCCCTGATTAAATCTCACTATATTTATCATATCATGTATGTGCAATGTTATGCCCTTTCTATTTGTCAATTGCCCGACCGTAATTTGTTCACCCAACATGCTTTAATCTTATGGGAGAGACACCTCTAGTGAACTGTGGACCCCGGTCCTATTCTTTACATCGCATACAATCTCCTGCAATATTGTTCTACTGTTTTCCGCAAACAATCATCTTCCACACAATACGGTTAATTCTTTGTTACAGCAAGCGGTGAGATTGACAACCTCACTGTTTCGTTGGGGCAAAGTACTTTGGTTGTGTTGTGCAGGTTCCACGTTGGCTGGGAATCCCTGGTGTTGCGCGCATCACATTTCGCCACCATCAACCTTCAACGTGCTTCTTGGCTCCTCTGGTTCGATTAAACCTTGGTTTCTTTCTGAGGGAAAACTTGCTTGTGCGCATCATACCTTCCTCTTGGGGTTCCCAACGGACGTGTACATCTACGCGCATCAAGCCTGTTTTTGGTGCCGTTGCCGGGGAGATCAAGACACGTTGCAAGGGGAGTCTCCACTTCCCAATCTCTTTACTTTGTTTTTGTCTTGCTTTATTTTATTTACTACTTTGTTTGCTGCACCTAAACAAAACACAAAAAAATTAGTTGCTAGTTTTACTTTATTTACTGTCTTGTTCTCTATATCAAAAACACAAAAAATTAGTTACTTGTCTTTATTTACTTAGTTACTTTTACTACTGTTATCATGAGTAATCCTGAAGTTGAAGTTCGTTCTTTTAAGCAACAAGGTGGAGAAAGTTTTAAAGATGCTTGGTACAGAATTAGTAATGCTCATCATAGGTGCATTAAGAAACACTCCACTACTATCCTTTAGGAACTTTTATGTTGGTTTATCTAGTTGGAATAGGTATGTTCTTGATACTCTTTCGGGAGGTAATTTCCTAGGTACTCCTGCTTTAGAAGCTAGTTGCATCATTGAGAGCCTAGTTGGAATACCACCTGTTAATGAAGTTAAAATTGAAATATCTCTTGAGGATGTTATGAAAAAATTGGAAACCATAGAGAAAAATTTTCCAAGTATTGAAACTAAATTGGAAATGTTACTTGATAAAACTGATGAACTTGATAAATCCTTAGGAGGAATTGATGAAAGAATTAGTATCCTAGGAACTTG
Organism: Lolium multiflorum; assembly: GCA_030979885.1. Taxonomy (NCBI): domain Eukaryota; kingdom Viridiplantae; phylum Streptophyta; class Magnoliopsida; order Poales; family Poaceae; genus Lolium; species Lolium multiflorum. The sequence goes on from CM061749.1 coordinate 91,456,774, forward strand.
TGTTGTCCATGATAATCAAACCAATATGATTGATGAACTTGAAAAAGCTATGGGAACCTTGGGTTCAACTTTTTCTTCTCTTAAGTATAAGGAGAAAGCTTATGTGGGTAAAGAGCAAAAATTCATGTATGCCTCTAAGGTGCCTAAACAAAAGAATTATTATAGGCCCAAAATTGCCAAAACCCCTAGCACCACCATAGAAAATTTAGATAATGGAGCACCTAAAGTACCCTCTGCAACAAGTTGTGTTTGCAAGAAAAATTATGATGTTGATGCTCCAACTCTTGATGTTACTTGAATTTCACTTTCTGCGCCTAGCTGAAAGGCGTTAAAGAAAAGCACTTCTTGGGAGATAACCCATGTGTTTATTTTACTACAGCAATTTTTGTTTTGTTGAGTCTTGGAAGTTTTTACTACTGTAGCAACCTCTCCTTATCATGTTTTTTGCCAAGTAAAGTTTCTATGCTAAAGTTGATGTTATATTTGGGATCGCTGCGCAGAAACATCATTGCTGTCTGTCACAAATTCTGGCATAAGTCTCTGAAAAAAATTCGAACAAATCTGCAAAATTACGAGCGTGATCCTCAGATATGTACGCAACTTTCATTAGTTTTGAGTTTTTCCATTTGAGCAAGTTTAGTGCCCCTTTCAGGTTCGTCTTTACGGACTGTTCTGTTTTGACAGATTCTGCCTTTTATTTCGCATTGCCGTATTTGCTATGTTGGATGAATTTCTTTGATCCATTAATGTCAGTAGCTTTGTGCAATGTCCAGAAGTGTTAAGAATGATTGTGTCACCTCTGAATATGTGAATTTTTAATTGTGCACTAACCCTCTAATGAGTTTGCTTGAAGTTTGGTGTGAAGGAAGTTTTCAAGGGTCAAGAGAGGAGTATGATATACTATGATCAAGAGGAGTGAAAGCTCTAAGCTTGAGGATGCCCCGTGGTTCATCCGCATATTTTAAGAAGACTCAAGCGTCTAAGCTTGGGGATGCCCAAGGCATCCCCTTCTTCATCGACAACATCATCGGGTTCCTCCCCTGAAACTATATTTTTATTCGATCACATCTTATGTACTTTGCTTGGAGCATCGGTTTGTTTTGTTTTGTTTTTGTTTGAATAAAATGGATCCTAGCATTCATTTGTGGGAGAGAGAGACACGCTCCGCTGTTGCATATGGACAAATATGTCCTTAGGCTTTACTCATAATGTTCAAGGCGAAGGTTGAACTTCTTCGTTAAATTGTTATATGGTTGGAATCGGGAAATGCTACATGTAGTAATTCTAAAATGTCTTGGATAATGTGATACTTGTCAATTGTTGTGCTCATGTTTAATCTCTTGCATCATATACTTTGCACCCATTAATGAAGAAATACATAGAGCTTGCTAAAATTTGGTTTGCATATTTGGTCTCTCTAAGGTCTAGATAATTTCTAGTATTGAGTTTTGAACAACAAGGAAGACGGTGTAGAGTCTTATAATGTTTACAATATGTCTTTTATGTGAGTTTTGCTGCACTGGTTCATCCTTGAGTTTGCTTCAAATAACCTTGCTAGCCTAAACCTTGTATCGATAGGGAATACTTCTCATGCATCCAAAATCCTTGAGCCAACCACTATGCCATTTGTGTCCACCATACCTACCTACTACATGGTATTTCTCCGCCATTCCAAAGTAAATTGCTTGAGTGCTACCTTTAAAATTCCATCATTCGCCTTTGCAATATATAGCTCATGGGACAAAATAGCCTTAAAAACTATTGTGGTAATTAATATGTACTTATGCACTTTATCTCTTATTAAGTTGCTTGTTGTGCGATAACCATGCTTCTGGGGACGCCATCAACTCTTTGTTGAATATCATGTGAGTTGCTATGCATGTCCGTCTTGTCTGAAGTAAGAGAGATCTACCACCATAATGGTTAGAGCATGCATATTGTTAGAGAAGAACATTGGGCCGCTAACTAAAGCCATGAATCATGGTGGAAGTTTCAGTTTTGGACATATATCCTCAATCTCATATGAGAACACTAATTGTTGCCACATGCTTATGCATTAAAGAGGAGTCCATTATCTGTTGTCCATGTTGTCCCGGTATGGATGTCTAAGTTGAGAATAATCAAAAGCGAGAAATCCAAAATGCGAGCTTTCTCCTTAGACCTTTGTAGGCGGCATGGAGGTACCCCTTTGTGACACTTGGTTGAAACATGGCATTGCAAAGATCCGGTAGTCCAAGCTAAGTAGGACAAGGTGCGGGCACTATTAGTATACTATGCATGAGGCTTGCAACTTGTAAGATATAACTCATATGCTTTATTACTACCGTTGACAAAATTGTTTCATGTTTTCAAAATAAAAGCTCTAGCACAAATATAGCAATCGATGCTTTCCTCTTTGAAGGACCTTTCTTTTACTTTTATTGTTGAGTCAGTTTACCTATCTCTCTCCACCTTAAGAAGCAAACACTTGTGTGAACTATGCATTGATTCCTACATACTTGCATATTGCACTTGTTATATTACTTTACATTGACACTATCCATGAGATATACATGTTATAAGTTGAAAGCAACCGCTGAAACTTAATCTTCCTTTGTGTTGCTTCAATACCTTTACTTTGATTTATTGCTTTATGAGTTAACTCTTATGCAAGACTTATTGATGCTTGTCTTGAAGTACTATTCATGAAAAGTCTTTGCTTTATGATTCATTTGTTTACTCATGTCATTACCATTGTTTTGATCGCTGCATTCATTACATATGCTTACAATAGTATGATCAAGGTTATGATGGCATGTCACTCAGAAATTATCCTTGTTATCGTTTACCTGCTCGGGACGAAGAGAACTAAGCTTGGGGATGCTGATACGTCTCCGACGTATCGATAATTTCTTATGTTCCATGTTACATTATTGATGATATCTACATGTTTTACACACATTATATGTCGTATTTACGCATTTTCCGGCACTAGCCTATTAACAAGATGCCGAAGAGCCGATTCTTGTTTTCTGCTGTTTTTGGTTTCAGAAATCCTAGTAAAAATATTCTCGAAATTGGACGAAATCAACGCCCGGGGTCCTATTTTTGCACGAAGCTTCCAGAAGACCGAGGGAAAGGAAGTGGGGCCACGAGCGCCGCCACACTAGGGGCGGCGCGGCCGACTTGGCCGCGCGGCCCTAGCGTGTGGGGCCCTCGTGTGGCCCCCGCGTTGCCCTTCCGCCTACTTAAAGTCTTCGTCGCGAAACCCGTACCGAGAGCCACGATACGGAAAACCTTCCAGAGACGCCGCCGCCGCCAATCCCATCTCGGGATTCAGGAGATCGCCTCCGGCACCCTGCCGGAGGGGGAATCATCTCCGGAGGACTCTTCATCGCCATGATCGCCTCCGGAGTGATGAGTGAGTAGTTCACCCCTGGACTATGGGTCCATAGCAGTAGCTAGATGGTCGTTTTCTCCTTATGTGCTTCATTGTTGGATCTTGTGAGCTGCCTAACATGATCAAGATCATCTATCTGTAATACTATATGTTGTGTTTGTCGGGATCCGATGGATAGAGAATACTATGTTATGGTGATTATCAATCTATTACCTATGTGTTGTTTATGATCTTGCGTGCTCTCCGTTATTAGTAGAGGCTCGGCCAAGTTTTTGCTCTTAACTCCAAGAGGGAGTATTTATGCTCGATAGTGGGTTCATGCCTCCATTAAATTGGGACAGTGACATAAAGTTCTAAGGTTGTGGATGTCTTGTTGCCACTAGGGATAAAACATTGATGCTATGTCTAAGGATGTAGTTTTTGATTACATTACGCACCATACTTAATGCAATTGTCTGTTGCTTGCAACTTAATACTGGAAGGGGTTCGGATGATAACTTGAAGGTGGACTTTTTAGGCATAGATGCATGCTTTGGATGGCGGTCTATGTACTTTGTCGTAATGCCCAGATTAAATCTCACTATATTTATCATATCATGTATGTGCAATGTTATGCCCTTTCTATTTGTCAATTGCCATTGTAATTTGTTCACCCAACATGCTTTAATCTTATGGGAGAGACACCTCTAGTGAGCTGTGGACCCGGTCCTATTCTTTACATCGCATACAATCTACTGCAATTGTTCTTTACTGTTTTCTTCGCAAACAATCATCTTCCACACAATACGGTTAATCCTTTGTTACAGCAAGCCGGTGAGATTGACAACCTCATTGTTTCGTTGGGGCAAAGTACTTTGGTTGTGTTGTGCGGGTTCCACGTTGGCGCCGGAGTGTTGCGCCGCATCACATTTCGCCACCATCAACCTTCAACGTGCTTCTTGGCTCCTCCTGGTTCGATTAAACCTTGGTTTCATTACTGGGAAACTTGCCACTGTGCGCATCATACCTTCCTCTTGGGGTTCCCAACGGACGTGTACATCTACGCGCATCAGTTATCTCCCAAGAAGTGCTTTTCTTTAACGCCTTTTAGCTAGGCGCATAAAGTGCAAATCAAGTAACATCAAGAGAAGACGCATCAACATCATAATTTGTTCTAATAATAGAATCAAAAGGCAACTTCATTCTCTTTCTCGAGAAGTGTTCCATACCTTTCTTTAGAGGAAATTGATACTTAATATTTCTTTCTTTCATATCAATAACAGCACCAACAGTTCGAAGAAAGGGTCTTCCCAAGACAATAGGACAAGATGCATTGCATTCAATATCCAAGACAACAAAATCAACGGGGACAAGGTTATTGTTAACCGTAATGAACATTATCAATCCTCCCCAAAGGTTTCTTTAGAGAATTCTCAGCAAGATTAACATCCAAATAACAATTTTTCAATGGTGGCAAGTCAAGCATATCGTAAATTTTCTTAGGTATAACAGAAATACTCGCACCAAGATCACATAAAGCATTACATTCAAAATCATTGAATTTCATCTTAATGATGGGCTCCCAACCATCTTCCAACTTCCTAGAAATAGAAGATTCAAGTTTTAATTTCTCTTCTCTAGATTTAATGAGAGCATTTGTAATATGTTTTGTAAAGGCTAAATTTATAGCACTAGCATTAGGACTTCTAGCAAGTTTTTGTAAGAACTTTATAACTTCAGTAATATGACAATCATCAAAATTTAAACCATTATGATCTACAGCATTCGAAAAATTTCAGCACTATTATAGCGATTTCAGGCAATTTTGCACACTTGTACTAGGAGTAGAAACATTGCCAACACCAATTATTTTACCATTGATAGTAGGAGGTTTAGCAAAATGTGAAAATCAACATTACTAGTGGTGGTAATAGTCCAAACTTTAGCTACATTATTAGCAAGTTTTTCTTTTTCTTCTCTATCCCAGCTAGCATGTAATTCAGCCAACATTCTTATATTATCATTAATTCGAACTTGGATAGCATTTGTTTTAGCAAACTTAGCATCTTTTACTTCCTCAGGCATAACTTTTAGTTTTAAAAGATCAACATCAAGAGCAAGACTATCAACATTAGAAGCAAGAACATCAATTTTACCAAGCTTTTCCTCAACAGTTTATTAAAAGCAGTTTGTGTACTAATAAATTCTTTAAGCATGACTTCAAGACCAGAGGGTACACTCTTATTATTGTTGTAAGAATTACCATAAAAATTACCATAACCACTACCATTATTATAAGGATATGGCCTATAGTTGTTGTTACCATAATTATTTCTATAAGCATTGTTGTTGAAATTATTATTCTTAATGAAATTCACATCAACATGCTCTTCTTGAGCAACCAATGAAGCTAAGGGAACATTATTAGGATCAATATGAGATCTACCATTTGCAAGCATAGACATAATAGCATCAATCTTATCACCCAAAGAAGAGGTTTCTTCAACCGAATTTACCTTCTTACCTTGAGGAGTTCTTTGTGCCACTCAGAGTAATTGATCATCATATCATCAAGAAGCTTTATTGCGGCGCCTAAGGTGATGGACATAAAAGTACCTCCAGCAGCTGAATCCAATAGGTTTCTTGAGGAAAAATTCAATCCTACATAAAAGGTTTGGATGATCATCCAAGTAGTTAGTCCATGGGTAGGGCAATTCTTTACCAAAGATTTCATTCTCTCCCATGCTTGAGCAACATGTTCATTATCAAATTGCTTAAAATTCATAATGCTACTTCTCAAAGATATAATCTTAGCAGGAGGATAATATTTACCAATTTAGTCCATGAATCAATACTATTTTTAGGCAAAGAAAGCAACCAATCTTTAGCTCTTCCTCTTAAGGAGAAAGGAAACGATTTCAGTTTTATAATATCACCATCTATATCTTTATACTTTTGCATTTCACAAAGTTCAACAAAATTATTACGATGGGCAGCAGCATCATCATTAACACCAGAAAATTGCTCTCTCATAACAAGATTGAGTAAAGCAGGTTTAATTTCATAAAATTCTCTGTAGTAGGAGTGGAGCAATAGGAGTACTTATAAAATCATTATTATTAGTGCTAGTGAAATCACACAACTTAGTATTTTCAGGAGTATTCATCTTGACAGTAGTAAAAGTAAACTAAGCAACCAGAATAAAATAAAGTAAAGACAAGTAACTAATTTTTTTGTGTTTTGATATAGAGCAAGTAAACAAGACAGAAAGTAAAACAACTAATTTTTTCGTGTTTTTGATATAAAGCAAACAAGACAGAAAATAAAATAAAGTAAACAAGACAAAAACAAAGTAAAGAGATTGGATGTGAGAGACTCCCCTTACAGCGTGTCTTGATCTCCCGACGGCGCCACAAAAAGAGCTTGATAACGCGTGAAGCACACGTTTGGGAACCCCAAGAGGAAGGTGTGATGCGTACAGCAGCAAGTTTTCCCTCAGTAAGAAACCAAGGTTATCGAACCAGTAGGAGTCAAGGGCCACGTGAAGGTTGTTGGTGGAGGAGTGTAGTGCGGCGCAACACGATTCCGCGCCAACGTGGAACCTGCACAACACAATCACAGTACTTTGCCCCAACTTAATAGTGAGGTTGTCAATCTCACCGGCTTGCTGAAAACAAAGGATTAAACGTATGGTGTGGAGAATGATGTTTGTTTGCGAAGAACAACAGAGAACAATGATTGCAGTAGATTGTATTTCAGATGTAAAAGAATGGACCGGGGTCCACAGTTCACTAGTGGTGTCTCTCCAATAAGATAAATAGCATGCTGGGTGAACAAATTACAGGTGGGCAATTGACAAATAAAGATTCATATACATATCATGATGATCACTATGAGATTTAATCGGGGCATTACGACAAAGAACATAGACCGCCATCCAACATGCATCTATGCCTAAAAAGTCCACCTTCGGGTTAGCATCCGCACCCCTTCCAGTATTAAGTTGCAAACAACAGACAATTGCATTAAGTATGGTGCGTAATGTAATCAACACAAATATCCTTAGACAAAGCATTGATGTTTTATCCCTAGTGGCAACAGCATCCACAACCTTAGAACTTCTGTCACTGTCCCGATTCAATGGAGGCATGAACCCACTATCGAGCATAAATACTCCCTCTTGGAGTTACAAGTATCAACTTGGCCGAGCCTCTACTAGCAACGGAGCATGCAAGAACATAAACAACACATATATGATAGATCAATAATCAACTTGACATAGTATTCCATATTCATCGGATCCCACCAAACATGTGTAGTATTACAAATAGATGATCTTGATCATGTTAGGCAGCTCACAAGATCTAAACATGATAGCACAAGAGGAGAAGAAAACCATCTAGCTCTGCTATGGACCCATAGTCCAAGGATGAACTACTCACGCATCAATCGGAGGCGGGCATGGTGATGTAGAGCCCTCCGGTGATGATTCCCTTCTCCGGCGGGTGCCGAGGCGATCTGAATCCCCGAGATGGGATTGGCGGCGGCGGCGTCTCTCCGTATCGTGGCTCTCGATAATAGGGTTTTCCAACGGAGAGTTTAAGTAGGCGGAAGGGCAGCGTTGGAGGGGTGGGGCCCACCATAGGCCGGCGTGGGCCCCATGCAGGCCGCGCCGCCTATGGTCTGGGCCCTCGTGGCCCCACTCCGTATGCTCTTCGGTCTTCGAAAGCTCGTGGAAAAATAAGACCCTAGGCGTTGATTTCGTCCAATTCCGAGAATATTTCCTTTGTAGGATTTAGAAACCAAAAACAGAAAAACAACAATGGCATCTTGTTAATAGGTTACTGCCGGAAAATGCATCAAAACATTATAAAGTGTGAACAAAACATGTAGGTATTGTCATAAAACTAGCATGGAACATAAGAAATTATAGATACGTTGGAGACGTATCAGTTGCTTAGCATTGTTTGATATAGAGTATTTCTATCATCTAGTGTATATATTAATCCTCTTGTAAAAACTCGGGTTACACATGCACACATGCTAGCTAGGTTGTGTCCCATTTTGCAACAGCGGTCTCAACGTTTCAAATGCGGCTTGAGATCAAAAGAAAAAGAAAGTAGCCAGAAGTTAGGGGGTTAAAAAACTCTAAGAAAAGAAAGTTGATTGTACATAGAGGATGACATGCGGGTCCCATGAGTCAGCACTTACTCAACGTTTCCAAGGCATGAGGAATCAAAAGAAAAAGGAAATAGCCAAAAATCAGAGGGTGAAAAAATCCAAGAAAAGAAACTTTTATAGTACATAGAGGATGATATGTGGATCCCATGAGCCAGCAGGTTCCTTAACGTTTCAAATGCGGCATGAGATTGAAACAAAAAGGCAAGTGACCAAATATCAGGAGCCAAAAATAATCCAAGAAAATAAACTTTTTAATTTTACATAGAGGATAACATATGGGTCCCATTTTGCAGCAGCGGTCTCAACGTTTCAAAGGAGGCATGAGATCGAAAGAAAAAGGCAAGTGATCAAATATCAGGAGCCAAAATTAATCAAAGAAAAGAAATTTTATTATACATAGAGGATGACATGCGGGTCCCATTTTGCACCAGCGGTGTCAACGTTTCAAACGTGGCACTGGAGAGAAAGAAAAAGGAAGTGACAAAATATCAGGTGCCAAAAATAACTCCAAGAAAAGAAACTTGAGGTGACATAGGGGGTCCCATTTTGCTGGCTGGTCTCAACGTTTCAAATGTGGCATGGATGGAAAGAAAAAGTCAAGTGACCAAATATCAGGTGCCAAAAATAACTCCAAGAAAAGAGACTTGATTGCACATCGAGGATGACATGCGGGTCCCATTTTGCAGCAGCGGCCTCAACATTTCAGAGACGGCATGAGATCGAAAGAAAAAGCCAAATGACCAAATATAGGTCCCACTTTGCAGCAGCGGTATCAACGTTTCAGAGTCGGCACGGGATCGAAAGAAAAAGGAAAGTGACCAAATATCAGGAGCCAAAAATGATCCAAAAAAAAACTTTTATTGTACATAGAGGATGACATGCGGGTCCCATTTTGCAGCAGCGATTTCAACGTTTCAAACATCACACTGGAGCGAAAGAAAAAGGCAAGTGACCAAATATCAGGTGCCAAATGGCCATTTTAATTTCTTAGATGTTCCATCTAGAATCGTTTTGCTAAAAATTATCAGTAGCCAGAAGCCTAGCACACCAAAACAGAACTGTAATAACTAGATCTTAAACTTCAGTTGTACCTGCGTATGTGTCATAACTGCAGCATGATATCTTCATGGGCTCTGTTTCTGCTGAGAGGCCAGGAGACTATGCTACATGTGATTTTTTGAAATCAATGGAAAGTTAAGTAGGAGTTTGCTTCTGAGCATTAAACAATTCCATTTTCCGGAAAAAACGTTCAATTCTAATATATTTCACGATACTGTAGGATACACTGTTACTTGAATGGCTCTTTTGATTGCTGTTCAATTATAATCTATTTCACAATAGTGTCAAGAACTGTAAAATTGTTTTTTACTGTTATGTGCTTCTGTATTTATCTTTATTTCATGTTGGGTGTCTGATGAGTTGATTATAAGGCAGTGAGGATATGCGTGAGTGGCTTTAACAATTCTATTGCAAAGTGCATAGATTGCGTTAGGAACATCAACCTTCATAAAATTTGTTTCTACTTACCTATGGTTGTATTCTATAGTATAACATTTAACTTGCGGTATCAGAGGTATCATATTTGTTTGCTTCTTTCTCTCAAATTTAAATTTTATGCAGACTGCAATATTAATTGAGGATGGACTATACATTAGAAATTACTAGATGAATACTTCTACCAATGTATTGTGAAAAGAACATCCCTAATTAACAAAGAAAATGCTAAACAGACAAATGCAACTCATTTGTATTTACTTCTTCATGTTCCTTTACAGAGTATTCTGAAACATGTTCGTATCAATGCGTTGTGTAGGTTGAGACATGTATTTCCTCCATGGTGTCGTATGTACCAATTTATTAGAGTGATGCTTCCCCATTTTGGTGTTGTTTTGCAATTAACTTACTCAAGCTTTCTTCGTTTTGTTCCTAGCAAATAAAACTTCTGTTTTGTTCCAGCTAAATTGTTTGTCTGTTGTCGAATTTCATGTAGAGGATGGCCCGTCAGCACATTCTTCTCCCGTGAACTCTTTGCTCTTTGGGGATGCAAGTTACCGCGACGCGGATGTTTCCTTGAAGCTTCACAAGACCAGCAACAAAATGGAAGGTTGTTTCGATTCGATTCTCCCCACCAACCACTTAAACAAGATGTGCAGAGATGTTACCAAGGTCAGCTTCTCTACACACCCTGACCAGCACCAACATGTCGAGTATGTCCATGCAGATGTTGCAAACTCTCACAAGTTGAGTGCAGATACTACAAGTGTTTTCGATTCTTGCACTACTCACAAGCAGCGCCTAATGGAGATTACGGAATAGTGGTAGTGAAGCCTGCCAGCTTTTTTGCTAATGCACTGTAGGTACATAGCCAGAGCTAGGTACTACTACATATATTTGATAAGTTTCCGCTCTGACCCTGCACTTAAGAGGCTTTTTGCAATTACTGATAACTACGCTAACAACTGGAAATCTAGAAAGACTTTTGTTCTTGTGCAGAGAAAATAGCTAGGTTGTAGGTGAGAGTTAAACAATGGCAAAGAAACTCTAGACCTTAAAGTTCTGTTTCAACAGCAGTGTTTCACCTCTGAGAGTATTCTTTGAATCTATTAACACAAGAAGAAACAACTTCAAACAACAGAACAGAAAATCAAGTGTTGTAATAAAAGAACATTGGGTTTCTAACTACTAAACTTAAAAAAGGAGAAAAGACAATTCAGATGTTGTTGGGAGTTGTGAGGAGATTGTTATATTTGGAATAATTGTTCGATATTGGAAGATTGTTCTTATAATATAGAAATAGAGTGAGATAGTCTCCAAAGTATATTTTAGATGGAGTAAAAAATTAGGGAATAACTGGTTTAACAATCTTTTGCAACTGCACATTGTATGCAATTGAAGCACTCAAAGCTACTGCAGCACTTTAAATTTGCACTAACTTCTTACAGTAGTCTGAAAATTAGTGCTCAATTCTAGCTGCTTGCAACATTCTAATATATGTTTCCTTGATACGAGTCAATTCTCTCAGATGCTCCTCTCGGGCCAGCCAATCCACGGCAGTTGACACATCTTAATAACCAATTAGTCAAGAAAGAAGTTCCTACCATGTTGCCAACTGATGCCAAATTTACCATGCCAATTTGGGAGAGTAAATGTGACCGGCAACACGGTATGGTCAGACCATGTTGTGCATCCGCCATAGAGTTAGACCTCTCTGCATGAGCATGCAAAAGAAACTTGGTAGCAGCAGTAAGTAGTTGCCAACTTCATTGTGAGTTTTACAAGATAGTTGGTTTATTGAGTTTTATATTTCCAGTACTCTATTCTCATGGTCCATTTGGCATTCCTGTCATGTCACTGGCCTTGCCAGAAATAATATTGTACATGTAGTTTGTATTGCCATTAAGCTGTTTTGAACATGTACTAAGCTGAGTACAAGTTGATTTCAGTGACGTTTGGTGGTACATATTTGTTGTTTCGTAAAACAAATCCTTAGAACTTCAATTTAAATTACTTTTGTTGGTTGAAGGAAGTTGCAGAATTGCCTAATTCATTTACTAAATAAGAGACTATTGGTTCGTGCTTCATTAACTAATACAAGATTACATTGGTTCAATGGTGCAATGGTTTGTGGTTGGATCTCTCTTAAGTCACTGGGCTAAAACAACAGCGGCCATTACATATTTGGGGGAACGGTTGTTTAGCTAAGGATGTGACTATTTTATCCTTTAATATCTTTGCAAGTGTAATAACAACTATGTATTTGTTTTCGAAAAAATATGAAGATCAAGGTCACTGCATTTTTTATTATTTTAGTTGCATTCAACACCTGAACCCTTAGGTTTTTTGTTCAAAATCATGAACTCATGATTTATAGGAGTATTAAATGTGATCTTGTGTGTTCTATTCCATGTTTCCGTCCTTTTTGATTGTGCTGCTACTTCATCCTTAATTGGATCACTTAATCCTTAGTTACAACTAGACAATACAAGTTTACCCAGATGGTTAGACCAAGAGGTGGAAGCATAATGAAAATCAGTAGAAGTTTACCCAAATGGTCATAGTAAGAGTTGGAAGCATAATGAAAATTATATATTTCTTTACCAAAATGATAAACGTCACTACGTCAACAACTATAATATTTTTCTATTTATTTTGGGCATTAGAAATTATGGTACATAGGAGCCTAAATGTAGTCATATATTCTCTACACCTTGTTTTTAAATTATGTTGATACTTGTTCCTTAATTGGAGAGTATAAAATGTAGTTATTTTGAATTCCGATAAATGCATCCTTTTATGCTATGATTCATAATAGTATATGTTTGTCACCATTAGGTGTTGTGACAGTCAATAACTATTTATTGTGCAAGTCGACAAATTAATCTGAGAAATTGCCGCTTGCAATGCTTTGCGGGTTCTGCAAATATGCTCAAAAGAAGGTTCATGCTATCTTTGTTAGACTTGATTCTCCTTTTCCTCTCAAGAGTAGTTCCACCACTACATTTCAATGGAATTCATCGACTCTGTTCCGCACTGCAAATCTGCTCAGAAGAGACTTCAGGCTGTCATTGTTTGACTTGATGCTCGTCTTTTCTCCAATTCCTGGCATGCACACATCCTACTTTGGCATTATAAGCGTAGATAAAAAGTTGTAGTTTGTGAGTTAGTCTTTTCTATCTATTACAGCTACAACGTACAGCTGAGGTGACCAAATGGGTGTAAATTTTCTGCACAATACAGATAGCCCTCCCTCACTCTTCCTTTCTTCTCTTCTTTACCTGCTTTGTGTTTATTCATTATTCCTAAGGTATTGGAGATGACAGTTTCGTCAAATGAGATGTCTGCTTGGCCTGGTCGATAAGATGGAGGTCAAGGAGCAAGGTGAGTCATTTTTGTGTCGGTATCATTGTGTCTCCTTTAACTTCGGAAGGTATTACCTGCTCTTGATCGGTATAGGTAGCGGTGGTCCATATGAAATGCCTAATTGAAAGGTGTCTATCAAGTGCCTTCTATACCAAACCATAAGAAACAACACAAGTCATTGAATCTTATGCCAGCTCGTTCACCTATACAATGTGTGAAAACTATATTTATGGCAACATTTCCGTTAAAGGAAACGTCAAGATCATGCTACTTTAGCATATGTCTATGATGTTGAGTTCTTCATAAAGCTATAGGTCGTTTGATGCTTTGTAGATTTAGTTCTGTTAGGTAATATGTTTTTAACTGCAGATAATATCGTGCAGCCGCTCCGTACTTCTCCGTCTGGTGGATCGCCCAAACAACCACTTCGCTTTTTAGCCCAAAAGGCCGAAGCGCTTCATCATTGTAGATCCACGGAGCGCACGCGTTCGCACCGCTTCACTCGCTCCCGCACAGAAGTTAAGAGCTGGAGCGTTGCCGAACAGGCCCCGTATATGAACTTTTTTTCTAGAATTTGTAATCTATGGTATCTCTTCTCCTAGTGCTATTTGTCCCCAAAGAGCTGACATAGTTTTTGTTGTTATGTCGATAGACATATTCACACATTTAAGTTTATTTTATGAAGGTATAATGATAGATACATGATTGAGTTGTCAATACAGATCATTTTATCCTCCAGTAAGGTGCGTTTCTTTTTATAATGACATGAAAAAGCGAAGAACAATGTCTTTCTTTTAGATGCTTCCGGTACCAACACCAGAAAATTAATACCATCAATTGTCCACCATATGACGCGGCGTGCCGCCGCGCCGACCATTGCTAGTTATAACTAGGAGGGAGCAACATGTTATGTTCAAAAGAATCTCAACAAGAGAGCACAGTTTTATTAGTTTTACTATTCCAAAACTTATCATACAACATACCCATGTAGCTAAAAGCACCCTCGTGGGCCGCCATAGGAAAATTTGGAACCTATTATCGGCGACACATAATAGCATTTGGGGTGGTCTGCAATAATTGCCAAGTCTGACTGTATAAGAGTAGCTTGACCATCCCGATCAACAAATTGAAGATTGGATATCGATGCAGCATTGTTTGATGGTAGCGATCCACTGCCCATTGGAGGACTTAAAAGACTTCTTACGGCACGTGATACTCCACCAAAAGCAATGGAATTAGCTTTTTCTGCTAATGTTGTAAATATGTTTGCAGGATAGTACCCTACTGCCTTTGGAATTTCATCATTTATGCCAAAATACAGCCACCAACTTTCACTGGACTTGTCCTGCCATTAAAAAGTTTGAATAACAAAATTAGGATATTCGATGCAAATTCAAGCATGTAAGAGTGTGTTGGATCAGTGAATTTTAAACTCAATAGGATGTGCTCTATTCTAGAAATCGAATCACAATTACTCATTTTGGAAAGCGCACATTGTTAGCTTTCATAAATCATGCTTTAAGACAATGGTTAAACATAGAAGTCTACACAAATGGTTTCTCGCACATATTGAACATATGTTTCTTCCATTATTACTTATATTCTTCGTTAATGGTCCTTAGTAGTGAGGTCCATCATCTACTGCCTTATGTTAGGGCTCCCAATCAATAATACCTCTAAGAATGTACTTAGTGTTAGGATAAGTACTTCTAGTAGCATAGGAATGATTTCTACAAAACTAATTTATTGATCTAATACAACTATGAGAAAAAACAACAAATGCTTCATATTTTTCTATTATCATGATTTTTTTTGGTAACAATAACTAAATAATAAAAACCATGTGGACCTACATATACAACACCAATGGTTCTCAAGTTTAAGTATCAACATATTTATAAAATTGATCAATATATTGATAAAATTTGATAAGGTTCTTGTACCTTAAATACTTTGAACTAAAATATTAAACCTTAAATCTTTCTCAAGTTTAAGTATCAACATATTGATAAAATTTGATAAGGTTCTCCTACCTTAAAAACTTTGATTGTAATTGTGTGATGAGACCGACCAGTAGTAGATGTACTATCTATTATGGCACCTGGAGATATTTTGGATCCTTGTTCTAATTGGAAACCAGGGCATTCCATGTTGTAGCACCCACTTCTCCCGTATCCATCTCTCTGTTTAGAATTATGGTTAATGCCATCAAGTGGAGGCTGTAGAATTTGATAGTACATGAAAATAAGGAAACTTACAGTCCAATGAGTGTAAAAGTGAGTATGTGTATCACCATATATATCAGGAGAAACCTGAAATATAAAAAAGATGGAACAGAAATTAGCAAAGACTAAACTTCTACTGGAACAACTAAAAATATTATGTTGTGAAGTTGGAAATTTAGCAATTTTTTGAAGGACAGCTTCTTTGTACTATACTAAATAAACGCCCTTAGTATTAACGGTTGAATGGGTTATGTCTCACAATGTCTAAAAGTTCTTTCTGCCAAACAGTTACAACATATGATTGTCTTTTCTGTGTTCTCCCCTCCTTAAAAGTCATTAAAAAGTGTTTTTCAACTACAAGGGAAAGGTGCATGGGATTTGGTGTGATCATCTATTATTCTAGGTGGTAGTAATTGAGGTTACTTATGCTAAGAAGAATTTAATTGATATCCATAGCTATGTGATATCAAAGTGAAACAAAATGTTGAACCTCTAGGCGCTGACTATGGTGATTATACTAGAATTTTTTTTTATTTGGGTTACATGACACTAAGACATATTTTGTGATTATAAGTTTTTTGATAGAGGAAGACAAATCAATACAGGCCGGTGCTGATCGTGGACATCACATGCGAAAGTGATGACCCATGCTAGCTTGGTACATGTATTGGTGAAGGTGCGGTGGGCATGTATGGGGTAGTACTGTTCAAGCGCCTTGTTCGAATGACCCTCCCGGAGGCCGGCGATGGTGATCGGCTTTCTAAGCACGTCTTAGTCATGGTGTTTAGGGATTATTGTGTACATTCATCTATCTTGCGCTGGTGCACAATATCATAACCCCATTTTATATATGGTTTGTTTTATGACCAAAGGCCAAAACATAGTGAACAACTACCCATTTTATTTCGGTCTATCATGAAATTTAGATGAATGTAAATACTATCACTTACTTTTAAAATTTATTTCTTTAAATAGTCGTACTTAATTATTAGGCTGGGTGACTCATCTTTAGGCTTATGGTTAAAAATATTTATGTGGGAATCAATCATGAAGTTAGTGAAAAGTAGGATGTACAAAAAGATAACTTATACATTGGGACTTGATAAATGGACAAAACCAAAGGCCAATGTGACCGTAACTTTTAGCTTTCGAGGAATATAGGATATATGGATAGCGAGATACAATTGAATATGTGGAGGAGTAACACAAGCCACAGTTGATACTATGAAAAGTAAAATGATGTTTATGGCTATAATATAGTAACTCATAGTTTTTGCAAAATTTAAAGGAACTAGCCATAATAGAGTCTACAAAACGGAAGGGAACTAGTTCTTTCCTAGAGGCATTTTGAGGATCTTGAAATCTCCTTAGAAAATAAGAAAAACATTTTATATAAATATAGAGCATTAATTACCATCCAACCGACTTGTATAGAATTGTAGCGTTCTTTTGACCAATTTCCAACATTAGCAATCCAAACTGCAGAAACACTCATTTGGCCCCGACTTATATTATAACCATACACATCTATGGTTGCAACAAATCCATAGTACTCATCGTACGGCTTTCCTGGATAAGCTGCATGTGCTGCAATCTGCAAAGTGATAACAAAGTAATTACTCTTGTATGCATTGCAAGTAGTATATGTAAATACACCAATGACTAGTTATCATAACATATATTTTTTGTTTTTAATATATTCAAAAAGTATATATGAGTTAGCCTCACTTTTTATGTTCTCTTACAGGAAAAGGGAAACGAGAGAAACATTTGATGACTTAGGTGATATATAAATTAACAAGAATGGTGTCTAATAGAGGTGTCAAACTAGATTACTATTATATGGAGGGGCGGAATATTATGTATCAAAGGGCTCTTTCGATTTAAGGAACCCATCTAGTACTAGGAGGTGAATCATATGTCAATCTTAACATTATGGTGGGATAACACAAATCTTCATTACTAAGTTAACGACATACTATTGTATAATGAGATAGTCTCGCATTAATTATAACTTAATCCCCAAAATAAACATACATATGGGGTGTGAGATGATCCACTCCTTAAATGGAACACAACATTGTTATCTTGATCTCACCAAAAGTTCTGGCAATAATGGAGCGGTCGCACCATAATCCATGGACTAGTTAGCCTTTTGGAACTTTTTTTTTGCAAAATATGGCTGCAAATAAGTGGAGAAAATGGTCCTAATGTAAACTTGCAACAACATCTATGACTTATTTGACATTTCACAAATACATCCCCAAACCCTTCCAAATCTTCATATATAGAACTTTGTTACACAACTATTTATTAAGATGATGCAAAAATGGTGTTTGTTCTAAGCTTGTAGGGAGCATACTATTCATGACGTTTCAATGGATAGTTTATCTATAAATTTAGATTGGACAAGCAATGCCTCAATTGTAAAACTTGATTTTTGTTAAGGAACTAGGATGTGGTTCGAAATATGACGAACATGTTAGCCATGTAAGACGAAATACATAAGTAATTAATCTATATGAGACAAATGGCCTCCATTAGTGAAACTCACATATGTTACATCATCACTACCACCTTCTTCAGCATAGGCATGTCCGGTTGATGCCTGGAAATCAACAACGTAATCAAACTTAAATATTATTATCCTCATTGTTCACATTTCCACATGAAAGTCCCATCCCTTAAAAATAATCTTAAAGCCCCATATAAAGTAACAAAATATATCTCTCTTAATGCATTAAATCTGTACAAAATTTGCGAATATATCAAAGTATGGTGAAAGCAGAATAATCGTATCCTCACAATAGTTCAATATATAAAAAGTTACAACATGACACAATGTCCACAAATTTTGAACTTACCTCCTCAGTCATTACATGCCTCCATTTGTTTGTGAGGGATATTTGTGATGGTCTCATAAGAAATTTATATAACAAGTTAAGTATCGACATCATGGAACATCATATCCAAAATATTTAAGGATATCCGTCCGATACAAGTTTAATGTGCATGAGAGTTCAAAAAATGACATAATAGTGTGAATTAAATTATTATTGATAGATCTAATGATGTTATAAATATGAAAATGTTTAACACCATAATGTTCCAAGAAGTTACATCTTATTTTTAAAGTGTGATATATGTATGTAAAAATGTATAAGATGATATAGAGCACCACTTTATTAGCAGGATAATCCAAAAATAATATCATGTTTTGGAAATTCCATTGAATGGAAAAATAAATTGGAGAAGGTAAAATATAAAAAAATGTTGTAAAAATAATAGAGGGAATACTGCTCAAATATAGTCAACATACTTGTCCCTATACTCAACCTATGACATTTTGTGACCAAATATGTATGGTCAAACTTGAGCATCATTAATGAACTATAGTGATGCCATTTTGTCTTTAATCGTCGATATCTATAAAAAATTATCATCTAAAATAGATGAAGAAAATATTGTCTTATACATTGTTGTTGAAATGCTTTGGATACAACATGGCGTGTCTGTGGTACTAACGTGGCCATCTTAAATCACAAGTCCAAATCGACATAAATCTCTTCAACACCATGGTCCATTATTAGATTCATTGTGGATCGACCCAAATCATTTGTCCCGTAAACATTTGGGTCAATCTTAGTTAATCAAAATGCTGATTTTTATTAACGGCAAACATAAATTCATGCTTTTTAATAGATGCTACATATGTGGACTCACAGTAAGAAAGCAGTTCTTGAAGCTGAAACTTAAAATGATATTTTCATGAACAATATGCATAGTAAGTAGGTACTTGAGCCAAATTCATAAGAAATTAACATTCTACCAAAAAGCTCCAAAGTGAAACTCACATAGAGTACGTCACTGCTACCACCTTCTGATCCATAGGCGTGTCCAGTTGATGCCTAAAAAGAATAAAAATAACCTTCTTAAATAATTATAATTATTCTTCACCTTCCTTTTGTAAGCATCGGTCAATATATATATATATATATATATATATATATAGGAAGCTCAGATGGGGCACCTAGGAGCATGGGCACCCAACGTGTATTTCGTACATACCTGGAGTGTACGTGTCTAAATTACACATACCTAAGGTTTACATACCTAACATATACACATACAAGTTACACATACCTAACATTTACATACTTAACATACACACATGCAAGTTACACATACCTAACATATATATACACGTATCAGTGTACGTACACCTTAGGTATGTAATACCTTAGGTATGTATCACTTGAGTATGCATATCTTAGGTATGTATACCTTAGGTATGTGTAACTTAGGTATGTATACCCTCAGGTATGTGTACTACAAAGCAAAAATACGCGTATCTACGTATGGTGCCCGGGCACCTAGGAGCACCAGTTAATTTACCTATATACCTATATATATATATATATATATATATGCATACATATGAAATTTGATAAATTATCAGAACCCTATGAAATTGCACAAAATTTTGTGATTGCTATAGTTCAATAGGTGAGTAACAACTTTAATAAATTTCCACAAAATTTGACCATACCTCCTTAGTCGTGTGACAATTTTGACATGCTTCATTTTTTCCAGAGAAATTTGCAAGGGTTAGAATAAGTAGATAAAAGAAACTAAGTCTCGGCATCATGGAATGTCAAAAGAAATTGTGATTTTTCTTTTGGGATATTCTCTATATATAGAACTTCAAAGGAAACATACAAAGATATGTGTCATGGTAATGGCCATTTATAAGGAGTTGGAATCCAAGAGAAAAGATATGGATGGAGATATTTTCTAGGTAAGACATTAAAGTTTTCGAAGTATCCGCCGATGGAACTAATGATGTTCTGAATATAAGATCCAAAAGGCAAAATATTTTTTTATTCGTACCATCTACATGAATGAAAAAAAAGATATGGTGTCAATGTAAGAATCATTCATTTAGCCATGTACTCAAAGAGAAAAGATAAGGAAAGATATTATTTCCAAAAATAATTTAATGTGGACTTTAATATTCGATACTGGAATGAATGAAATAAATATGTAAATTAATGGTGTGATATAGCTTATGTGTCGGTGGTCCATATGGTGGACCAACTATTCATGGGGACAGTTAAGAGTAGTCCATGGGTCATTGGGGTCCCGATAGAGAATGGTATGGTACGTTCTCCTTCTGGGCGGTCAGGTCCAACTCCTTGTAGGCCGCGTGCATGCATCACTACACAAGAAAAGTTGTTGTCTACAATGTCAAATTTTTGTCGGCTAAGTGGTGTTTTTGTCGCGAATGAGTCTAAGACGATGATTTGGGTTATGTGGTGCATTTCATGTCACCTAAGGATGCACCATGGATTTTATGGTTCGTCGTGTGTGGGTGCCCTTTGGCTGAAAATCTGTAACATCCCAGGAATCGACCCTTCCTAGGATGCTACCACACTATACTAAAAACTAGAAAGTCAAGAGATCATTCGAAAATTGGACAGAGTTTTGTTTGTAGATAAGGACATCCACGACAGGCACATAGCAATAAGAGGATAGATATTGACATTTTAACTTAAAAGAAACATCCTTGGAGTTCATAAAATCTTGTTATATCGGGGACACCAAATATAACGGTTCACAAGGTAACCGAGATTAAGTGACTACTACAGTACGACCAATAGGTATAGAAACATATATGTCTACATAATAATATCTAAATATGTGTGAGGTGCTTAACAATGTAGATGTGCTAGCCCGGGTCCCCATGCATGTTGTTTACTTAGTACCTGAAATCCAAATGAAACGCAAGGGTGAGTACGGAAATACTCAGCAAGTACAACATGGAACCACGAGAACGATAATCATTAGCAAGCATCAGAACTTCACTCGGAAACATGGATTTTATCGGAAAACTGAAATATGGGTTTTCACAGTGCTGGCTCGGAGTTTACCAGCGCGTTGGCTCGGAGTTTACCAACCTGCGGCGGTATTGGCTCGGAATTTACCAACCCGCGGCCCAATAAGTTTAGAAGGAAATTATTGAGTCAAATTACCAAATAAGAACCAAGCACACCAGAAGCACAACAAACAGCGCGATCAAACAGTAAAGCGACAAGGTTCGTAATGCACTTGCCTTAACCACGGCGCTCAGTAGAAAAATTAATATCTGCACCGGAAATCCTCGAACCTGTAGGTGAA
The DNA here is from genome assembly GCA_030979885.1 of Lolium multiflorum. NCBI lineage: Eukaryota > Viridiplantae > Streptophyta > Magnoliopsida > Poales > Poaceae > Lolium > Lolium multiflorum. The sequence continues at coordinate 91,478,575 of CM061749.1, forward strand.
AACGCCCTCAGAAATACTATAGTACGATGGTAACAACAATGCTAGTAAACTATGCTTAACGTTGCTGTTCTAACACCAGAATTTAACTAATAAACTTTTATTCAAACCGAGTAAACCATCAGGACTCACTCGCTCATATTTCTATTCATAAACAGAGCAAGCTTCATACATACATAGTCATAAGAGGCAAGCACTAATGCTAACGATTATGACTGGTCAACAGTCTAGCTAATTCCTGGAATAGAACCATCGGAAGCCATGACATGCACAACTAATAGGATCGGTTAGGGAATAAAATAACTAGAACTTGGTAGCACCACTTAGTATTCAGATTTGTAGAGCAAATATCATCAAATTTTAATAGGACTGTACATGCCCTTGATATGCAGCAGATTTCCTTGACTCGACCATTCTAAAACAGCTGCAGCTAGATCGAGCCTATTCTAGGATTAAACCGAAACACCATGTACTGGTTCTAGGCGCTAATCACGGCAACACATATTCAATGGATCGCTAGACAGAAAAACTACAGGACAGGCTAGAAGGAGTGAAATCAATCGATTAGGAGTAGCACCTCTAGCACGGGGTGGACTTCGGCCTAGTGCAGCGTCGCTCCAGCGAGGCTCCAGCCGGCAGCGGCGCTCCGGCAAGGCTCCGGCCGGCGGCAGGCAGCATCAGCATCAGGTTGGTATGGAGGCTTGGTGGGGGTGGCGGCGGCAACGTTCAAGGCCACAACGTTGGGAGGCTAGCTAGGTTTGAGGATTGGTTCGCACGGGTTAAAAAGCGTGAGCTTTTATTTCTATTGAAGTCTACAAAAAATCCAACGGCCAAGATTATAGGACCTCTTGGTAATTCTTTGAAGCCCCATCTGAACAAACTAATTATCCATTTTCCAATATACTCGATGCCCCAGACGCAACAATGGTTTCCGATTTTGCATACGCCCAATGGTTAAAAAAACCCTGCTTCTGGTGAACACTCTCGCTACGTATGTCAAATCACTTACTAAAATTCTGGGGTATTACATTCTCCACCGCTTAGCTGAATTCGTCCTCGAATTCTCAACTCTTCTTCTTAGATAAACCAATAGCTGAACTCAATCCGTTAATAAAGTACTACTCCATCTGCTCCGACGTATTGAAAGGACGGTCCTTGCATCTCTTCTTATAAAGCCCAGATGCAAAGGACTTGCTTCTTGGATGTGGGAATAATTGTTATTGGTTCAGCCTGCAATCATCCACAACCATGTAGGCGTTACATGACTACTACTCCACATTCTGAACCACATTATCGGAATATGCGTTTAATCATGGGCTGTCATTAACCATTCTAACTATGGACAACTCTCATGGAGGGTTAATATTAAATGTCTTGTATAGTATCCAGAAAATCTCGTGTTGGTTTATCCTCACCGCATATCCTACGCTTGACAGCGGTTGCCTCTTCTAAAGATAGAACGTCCTACCATCATATGGTCCAGGCTGAACATCGTCTGCTCTCAACTACTAAGGGCAATGGTCAAACATGGATTCATCACTTCAACATACCAAAAGCGAATAATAAGAGTAGTCGGTATGGGGGCCAGTCCATCCCGCACTCAAACTATTAACTTTGTACATCGATTGGCGAATCCCGTAGCCTAACGCTCGGACATCCTCACATGCATAAAGAGAAGATTTCAGGAACGAACCGAGGCTCGAGACTGATCCCATTTATCCCTTATATGCAAAACCTACAAAAGCTACACTACCTATCCTTCAAAAACTCACACGGTTCTGTATGATCCTACAGAATACCTTTGTCAAACCAAAACAGAGAGCCGAACAAGAAATTATATTGTAGAGAAAATAAGGAAAGGGCAATCTTCTTACCTAGGACGGAAGAAATAGAAAAGGCACTTAGAAAATATGGTGGAGGACATTAGAAGTACAATCTTGAAAAGGTTCCACCGACATCGAACAAGAAACAAATTGGAATATGGTTGCCACATCAGAGAAGTGGATGGGGTGGACTAGAAGGAATATGTGAAGTGGGATAGCAAAGCTATGCAAAATTGGAGGCTACAGACATCGATAGAGGAAAAAACTTATCATACTGATTTGATCTCACATTAGTATTGGTTAAATGTTTTTATCAAATCCACTACTACACTATCTGGATTATCAAATCCAGTTTCATCATTGAGAGAAACCTATACCGGCTACAGCTGGTCAAGACTAGAAACCGATTACTCAAATTCCTTTGGCATAAACTTCACTCGTAACACACAATATGGATACTTCATGAACCACCAACAAACTCATATTTAATCTTCAGTTGTAAACTAGAGCCAATAGCATGCATATTATATTGATCTCCAAATGGTCATGCTTGGGTACCAAAATCAATGCCAATTTTCTAAATCCGAAAATTCATATAATTCCATCTCGGTACTAACACCTTCAAGGGATTCCGTATATAACAAACTTGTCCTTTCTAGTGCTTACTTCATCAATCGTTAAAAGAACTTCGGGCCAACTACGAACTACTATCATGGAGGGGACAAGCAAACAAATACATGTAGCAAGGCACTGCAAGCCTCCCACGGCAACGGCCTACTCACAGGCAGCACACTAAATCCATGATAGAAGTCAGAATTAACACAAATCAAAAGCATAGATGCAATGCATGACCCAAAACCCACCTATTGTGCACCAGTGTGTCAAAATTTTAATTGTTAAACCTAGTCATGTATTTAATTGTTTTGGAAAAAGGCAATTTTCTAATTGTTTAACCATCCTACCAAGTTTAAATCATGGCATCATAATTTACTAATAACCTACTCCAGAGATCTAAAACCTAGGCTCTGATACCAACTGTAACATCCCAGGAATCGACCCTTCCTAGGATGCTACCACACTATACTAAAAACTAGAAAGTCAAGAGATCATTCGAAAATTGGACAGAGTTTTGTTTGTAGATAAGGACATCCACGACAGGCACATAGCAATAAGAGGATAGATATTGACATTTTAACTTAAAAGAAACATCCTTGGAGTTCATAAAATCTTGTTATATCGGGGACACCAAATATAACGGTTCACAAGGTAACCGAGATTAAGTGACTACTACAGTACGACCAATAGGTATAGAAACATATATGTCTACATAATAATATCTAAATATGTGTGAGGTGCTTAACAATGTAGATGTGCTAGCCCGGGTCCCCATGCATGTTGTTTACTTAGTACCTGAAATCCAAATGAAACGCAAGGGTGAGTACGGAAATACTCAGCAAGTACAACATGGAACCACGAGAACGATAATCATTAGCAAGCATCAGAACTTCACTCGGAAACATGGATTTTATCGGAAAACTGAAATATGGGTTTTCACAGTGCTGGCTCGGAGTTTACCAGCGCGTTGGCTCGGAGTTTACCAACCTGCGGCGGTATTGGCTCGGAATTTACCAACCCGCGGCCCAATAAGTTTAGAAGGAAATTATTGAGTCAAATTACCAAATAAGAACCAAGCACACCAGAAGCACAACAAACAGCGCGATCAAACAGTAAAGCGACAAGGTTCGTAATGCACTTGCCTTAACCACGGCGCTCAGTAGAAAAATTAATATCTGCACCGGAAATCCTCGAACCTGTAGGTGAAAACGCCCTCAGAAATACTATAGTACGATGGTAACAACAATGCTAGTAAACTATGCTTAACGTTGCTGTTCTAACACCAGAATTTAACTAATAAACTTTTATTCAAACCGAGTAAACCATCAGGACTCACTCGCTCATATTTCTATTCATAAACAGAGCAAGCTTCATACATACATAGTCATAAGAGGCAAGCACTAATGCTAACGATTATGACTGGTCAACAGTCTAGCTAATTCCTGGAATAGAACCATCGGAAGCCATGACATGCACAACTAATAGGATCGGTTAGGGAATAAAATAACTAGAACTTGGTAGCACCACTTAGTATTCAGATTTGTAGAGCAAATATCATCAAATTTTAATAGGACTGTACATGCCCTTGATATGCAGCAGATTTCCTTGACTCGACCATTCTAAAACAGCTGCAGCTAGATCGAGCCTATTCTAGGATTAAACCGAAACACCATGTACTGGTTCTAGGCGCTAATCACGGCAACACATATTCAATGGATCGCTAGACAGAAAAACTACAGGACAGGCTAGAAGGAGTGAAATCAATCGATTAGGAGTAGCACCTCTAGCACGGGGTGGACTTCGGCCTAGTGCAGCGTCGCTCCAGCGAGGCTCCAGCCGGCAGCGGCGCTCCGGCAAGGCTCCGGCCGGCGGCAGGCAGCATCAGCATCAGGTTGGTATGGAGGCTTGGTGGGGGTGGCGGCGGCAACGTTCAAGGCCACAACGTTGGGAGGCTAGCTAGGTTTGAGGATTGGTTCGCACGGGTTAAAAAGCGTGAGCTTTTATTTCTATTGAAGTCTACAAAAAATCCAACGGCCAAGATTATAGGACCTCTTGGTAATTCTTTGAAGCCCCATCTGAACAAACTAATTATCCATTTTCCAATATACTCGATGCCCCAGACGCAACAATGGTTTCCGATTTTGCATACGCCCAATGGTTAAAAAAACCCTGCTTCTGGTGAACACTCTCGCTACGTATGTCAAATCACTTACTAAAATTCTGGGGTATTACAAAATCAGACTGTTGCAAAAGATTTTCGGGAGGCCGTTGACTGCTGACGTCATGCTAACTGAGACGTGGCAGACGCCGTTAACTGATCGGTAACGCCATTAACCGGCTGAAAACCCATGGTAGATGGTAGGCCCACACAAGGCCTGCCACGCCTTAAGCAGGCCGGCCCTTCTTATTGGGACGACCCATTAGTTTGTGGGCTACTTAGTTTGACCGGTCAACTAAATAACTGTGCCGGTCCATTAATTACGCAGGCCAGGACTAATGTCTTTGTTTGACCGGTCAAAGACTAAATAGGTCGACAAGTTAGTTCGTAGGCCGGTCCAGTGGAGTAAGTTTGATCAGTCAAACATATAGACTGGCCGGCCCACTTAGTGCGCAGGTCGGGCCGGCTGTCTTGGTTTGACCGATCAACCAGACAACTGGGTCGGCCCACTTAGGTCTCGGGCCAGGCTAACTTTCTTTGTTTGATCAATCAACATACAAACTTGGACGACCTAGTAACTTAATGGACCGACCCAGCCTAATATCCTTGTCTAGTCAACACGTCAAATGGGCCGGCCGTTTAGTAGATAGGCCGGCCCATAAATTTTTTAATGTACAGCTGGTTCGTTGGGGCAGCCCAGTCATGGTTATCGGAATGTCTAGTTATAGTTACATGGCATCCATCCGTGAAGTCTAGAATCAAAAAAATTATGTGTGAATATTTTTGTTAGTCTTACGGTGAATAAGTCACCCATTAATGCCTCTGCCGTGATGAGGATGGTAGGTGCGTCATTTGCCACGAACGCAGATCACATTGTATAATTTGTGCCATGAAGCACTTTAACTTATAAGTTATGTGATTTCAGTTTTTTGGTGATATGTTAAGACTCTTAAGAGACACATGAGAGGTGAATGGAGGGAGAGAGAGCTCCGCTGCAACACGCAGATACTTGGCTAGCTAGTATTAACTAAAAAGGTTATGGCTGTTGCATTCCATGCGTTGTGAGCGATTGGACGGCGCAAGCATCGTCATGTGGGCCAGTGTCGGTGTGTGGGCCACCGGTTGGGCCAGGTCCGATGTTGCATGCCCGACGCGTGTTGAGTTTGGGGCTTCTCTGTTCTTTCCGTCGGTGTGTGGTGCCTGAGGCTGAGGTGTTGACCGAGCGCATTATCCAGACAGGATCGATGAAGATGTGGCCGTCGATGCAGACGAATAAGCGGCGAGACTAGAGCAGCACGGCGGCGGCCAGCTCCAGGTGCCAGCACGGGCGTCGGAGTGGATGGCCCCGTGTGGTTCGCGAGATCCAGGCCGTCGGGCTTAGCCGGGAGGTGGAGCAGGCGCCAGGCGGCACGAGGTGGCCGGCTTCCCACCAGCGTCGAGGTGGGTGACCTGTCCGGCTCCCCACCTTCACATCCGCCGGATCCAGCCAGGGAAGGACGGGTTCGGCATGACGCACGCGGAATCCATCCGGGAGCTCGCTGATTCTACAATCCAGATAGGCATGCGGGGCTTGCTACAACTAGATTTAGACGTGCGCCTTGGCGCACGATCCCGTGTAATTCGTGCCGATGTTCACTTTGTATAACGACGATTAATTTAACCACCAATATGATAAAACATTTCTTAGGTTTTACAAAACCATATTGTTAGGATACAACACACAAAATTACAAACGGAGCAACAAACACTTGCATATAACCCAGAAAATAGAGAAATATAATATAGTAACTAACTCTCAATGTTCTAAGTAATGAAGGAACAACAAAATAAACATCTACAAAAATCTGCCTATGGACTTTGTTAGCATTCCTGCCAACCCGTCATAGCCCTAGGGCATCAACCGGAATCCCGAGTCAAGCACACATCCCCGGCCTTGCAAAAGGCTTGTAAACCACTATATTAAGTATTTATAGAAATTGATAATATGTTAGCAACATCAAGCGCGGCCCTGGCGTTCTACACTCATGATCGTTTTGTAATACACCTGATAATAAACTAAGAAAAACGCTATGTTAGTATTTACACAATCGGCGATAAAACGCTATTTTGAAATCCTCCTATTATTCTTGGCAAGCTTGTTAATGTGACTATCAAGCAGGACCTACGCAAAAAAAAAAAAGACTATGAGGCAGTAGCATGGTATGATTTTGAATATAAACAATCAAAGCCAAGTAAACAAATCGCTAAGTGGATATAGCAGAAACACGGAAACAGAGTACACATACCAGTAACCATGTGGCAATTCGTAGTACTAACAAAATTTCAGTGGGTCTACATGATGTAGAACATCAGGTAGATGTTGGAAAGAAGATTAAGGATATGACCATATGAGAGACAAATCACCAAACCCGTCTGCAACGTAGAAAAATAGTGCAATGCTTCTATTACAGACCTTTCATTGGCATTGTATACAAAGAGACGGGAGTTCGACATCAAAAGTGATAATATTTCCACAAAACTTTCACCCTAAGAAAGGGTCACTAAGAGCTTCCAATTTATCGTAGATACAAAATAGATACAGTTTCTTTATTTTCTTGGCACACCTTTGATCAGTGAAAGGCACCTTCTATTTTTTCCTTTGGTACATGGTAGGTAAAACAACTAATGCTTATAGCATCAGCCTGTTTGAGTTTCCATTTTTTCTAGCATTGGAGTTTTCGAGAATATTTTCTACCATTGGTGTATTCACACTTATCGTGTCTACATTAAGATTTGCTAAGAAGAATGTAAGGATAGTCTTCATGCAAAAAAATCAATAAGAACCTAACTACCTAAGTGATCATGCCTGGACATCAGTAATTTATATGAAGAATAAGATATTGTTTGTATAGCAAGCAATACTGGCTTCTACATAGAATTATCTACATAAATTCCTCATCAACGATAGAGAGTACAATTATGTGTAGCTCAACAAAAATTGTCAGTATAGAAACGTGCGCCAAATCCATCTGTAAGCAATATGAGATTCAGGAGTTATAAGAGCAGTAATTAATCGTATAATATATATACTGTGCAAATGCAAACGGAAATGCGGTAGCAAAAACCAGTCACTCTCTTTGTTCTGAAAGAAAATAAGCAATTATGGAAACCTGGACCGGCAATATGTGTAGAAGAATCTGAGCAAAATATTAATCTTATTTATTTGACTGTGAAGCGTGAGATGAACTACACCACTAAGTTCTTAGTTCAATTAGTCCCCGTAATTTGGGATTTGCCCCAGCTAAACAGTGCACAGAACACACGTGCTGGACAGCTCATACTCTGCGTTAACCACCAGTTCACTGATACGCTCGTTTTTTCATTGACACCGAGATAAGAGGCGAAGGATAGGTTTAGCCACTCAGGCGACAGCGGGGCAGCAGGATGCGCCGGCGACCGGCCAGCTCTTCAATCAGGAGACGGCGAGGCAGCAGGATGCACCGGCGGCTGGCGAGCTCTTCCATTGCGACGGTCAGGGAGCGGGATTCGCCGGTAGCCGGACAGCTCAGCTCTTTTATTGAGACGACGAGGCAGCAGGATGCGCCGGCTAGCCGTTCCATCAGGCGACGGTGAGGAATCGAGGCAATCTCCGCCGACTCCAATTCAGCGAGGCAGTCGAGGCCTACTTCAACTCGGCCGTCCCGGTGTGCCAACGTCAGTCGCCAGCTGTGTACAGGAAGGGGCATTTGGAGTCGAAGAAGAGAAGAAGCTGCAAGAAGGTATTGCACTGACTAAAGGAATTGGGTATTCCATTGGTTCGATTTTTCGCTTTTAGTTCTATATGGAGATCGAACTACAAGTTCAGACTTCCCCCCTTCTCCAAATAATTCAGAGCTCAGGACATACATGTATGTATCTGTTCTATAAAACTGCAGGTCAGGCAATATTTCACTTCAAGAAAGCTTGATGGTAATACAGTTCTTAAAAATCAAGCAATGGATCCTTAATACTAACACAGTCACACAAGTCCAACAAGAAATAATGAACCAAAGTACTGCATAGTGCATACGCATGACAATCATGGTTGATAAAAATTCAGAACTCAAAGCACTAAGAGTTTCAAATACTATGGACCAAAGTCTCTCAGTCAAGAAGCATTTTTGGAAGCTGGGAATTTCGCTGAGGTCATGTAATCCTGGTAGGAACAAGCTTCTTTGTAGGCAGCTTTCATTGCCCTTCTGGTGCTGCTGCTGATTTGCTGGTTCTGTCCTCCATTTGCAGATGCTTCTTTGTGGGAATCTGTGGAAGAAGTATGAAGTTTTAAATAACACTAAAATTAAGAGAACATAACACAAAAGCAGATACAACTATTAGCAGCAAGAGGAAACATCCATACATTGCTCATAGGCAAAGTATAAATGAACTTTCTGGATTCAGTATGTTTGTACAACCTGAAAAAATAGCCACACGCTGAGGCAAATAACCATGGCAGAGTTTTGAAGGCGATCATGCCCCGGCCTTACGAGTAAGGCAGGAAGAACGCTAAGGCGCTGCCAGGTCGTTTTATTGCCTAAGTGTCTATAAGGCGACACCTTAAAAGCATGAACCATGGGTTGAAACTTATATATACGACTATATGGAGAATCAAAATATGATGATATATAACCCACTGTTGTGGACAATTCAGCCTCATGGTAGCTATTGCCAATTTCTTCCGGACCTCCCTCTTGGCAGACATTGGTATAACAACATTTTTTGGAGGGCAAATATGCTATTTATACTAATATTGTTAGAGGACGTGAGTTGTCTTGCACCTCATTCTGAATGCCAAGAACAAAAGTAGGTGCAAGGTAGAGCATAATTTATACCTAACGGGAGTTAGTATAATGTACAGGCAAGCCGGCTAAATTTCAGAAAAAATAAGTTATTGAGCACATTGAACAATTCCTAGGTTTGATAAATTCCCCTGCAGCTAGCTTGCCTTTTCATCTAACCTTGTAGGATAAACTAAGAAGAATTAAGCTAGATAAAAAAAACAGTGCATACCTGGCGAAAGAGAGTTGATTAAAGTATATCAAAGGAGTTGATTAAACCTGTAAACAAAATGGTAATAAGACCAATAGTCAAAATCTAAGCTATTTCTAAAGTATATCAAAGGAGTTGATTAAACCTGTAAACAAAATGGTAATAAGCATCTACTCCCTCCAGTCGGATTTAATCGACGCGGAGGGAGGGTTGCACATGCACATCGTTATGTTTTTGGTGCGTCAATTAATTGCGACCTGATGTAGTATGAGGGTTACAAACTTACAATACAAATATATTTCTTATGGGGACCAAGAAACATAGAAGTACAAGAGCATCATTTTTCAGAGATCCAAATACTCACCTGAACCAGAATAATTTGACTGCACTACTGTCAAGCATAAGAATCCACCTTATGTACTGAAACAATAACCCCAAAGTGGAATATGACTCACTTTGGCCTTTGTCACTTAAGGGAGAGGTATCAACATCAATAGTATAAACTGTCGGGCATTTTTTATTAGGTGCTAATCTGCACAAGATAGAACATGAGTGACATATACTGGCATCTTGCATCACAAATGAACCCCATGAAGACAGAAGTACCACTGTAGTTATCAAACCTTAAACCGTGACCTCATTATGTCAATTGGACATGCTAGCATTTCTAAAGATTAGTTAAATGAAAGTTCTAGGCAATGCAAAAGAACATAAGGGTAGAAAATCAATATAGCATAGCTTGTTTGCAAATCCGGTGGCTTGGGAAGAAGAGTATGAAGGCGAGGAGCTGCACCCCGCTGGCTGGCGTCCTCCATGACCATGACGAACCAAGGCGGAACACAATGTGCAGGAAGACGCACGACGCAAAGCAGGTCAGCTAGGAAAAGGGCATGCCATCTCTAAATAGCACATGAGGCACCTAATATATCTCGTAACACGGCAAAAAATGCTGCTCACAAGGACACAACATCTCCTGCATACCTGCGCCTAGCTTCCATCTGCATCAGGAGAATAGAAATTTAAAACAAGAAATGCAATTGCTTCTCAAGCGCTCCAGTCTGCAGGGGCACACAAACGAAACAGAGTTTTACCAACCTGAAAACAACATGGATCCATCAACGGATAAGTAGAAGGTAGGCAAACAGAGGTATATTAGATGATCTGAGGTATGAAACAAACAACGAGTAAGAACAATCCTGAGACCAAATTTTAGAAAGAATTATCAGAAAGGAATATAGGACACAAAGAACATACAACAAATAAAAAAGAAATCACTAGGATGCAGACAATACCGACGCCATGACGTCGCAGGGACACAAACAGTGGCGTTGTGCTCCATTCAAATTCTTCAAGTCCTCCTATCGATGCACGCACAAAAGAGGAAATACCCTAAATCAGCTCAACCAATTCACCGCATAGAAGAAACAAACAAATGCACAAGCTAGAGAGCAGATATGATAGAAAGGAACTAAAAGGTACATGGCTGAATGTTTTATGCAACCGGTGGAGATTTAGGATTAAACCGGACACAACAACCGGATAGGTCCCCATCATGCACAAGCTTGACAACCGCCTCGGTAAATTGTTTGCAATGTCTATCTATAATATAAACTATAAACATCACCCCATAAAAATAGTTATATTTCAACTTACAATACTTCTCTTATCAAGAGTTCCAACATGTTTCTAAGTTTAGTTCCATTTTAGGTTGCTTTTCTACAGGAAGTGAAAAGAGACAAAAAAAACAGCAAGGACATGTTGAGCTGATGGTGATTTGAGCTAAATTGTAGTTAAACTATTACCTGAAAATGAGGACAAATCAAGTTGAAATTTTTTACATATATAATCATAAGAGAAGGTTGCAATCACTGATACACAGTGTACCTATTCCAGTATAAACATAAAACATAAAATTCATAATATTTATAGTTGCAGATTTATAAAAGACCAACAACTAACAATCAAAAAATCATAACAACTGCTGGCTCAATCTCAATACTTTACCCAAAAGACAACGATGGACACTGTCAATACAAAATAAGGATAATTATGATGTCAGCTCACCTCAGCTCGTCACGGTGCAGCGTCGGATATGGTCCCATGTGGAGCGCCACAGAGAAGTAGATCACAACTTTCATAGTTGTGTCCCAGCGACGCCACAGCGGCTTGTGCTCCTCGTCCTGTCTCACATGATGTGACAAGGTAAAAGTAAATCACAAGTCTCAAGAGGGGTCAGACAGTAACACACATGATGAAACGGTGAATCTACTACAACATATGATCTTTTTATTGATCTATGTAATGAAAGGATGCACCTATGTCTGGAACATGGACTATTAAATATTTAAATCTGTTAGTTGTTATCTGATTCCTGTCTCAAACCTAACATAAAATAGAATGTGGAAAATCTGTAGGGACAACTGAACACCTCACTACTGGCATGGTGCTCCAAAGTGGTCATAGAAGGTACCTGACGACAATGCCTTGCATCTCCTTTCCTAACCAGTCACACAATAATTTCACCAAAATTGTTCACCAGGAAGTAGGGAAATCAAGGGAAGAAGAGGGAAGAACCTAATGTGAAGAAGGGGCGGAGTAGGGGAGGTCCCTGCACTCTGGCCTGCGCGCTCCACGATGCTGAGGACGCTGGAGTGACGCCTCTCCCTCGGGCCATCTTCTGCTGGCCTCATTCTGCTCATGTGCGTGATGACGAGGAGCCGGAGACAGAAGCTGTAGATGGCACGAAGCCGGCGGCGCCCAAGCCGCCAGGCCCGCCACTACCCAGAAACAAAGCCTTGAGACATGACCAAAGAGGAGGTGAGCAGCAACAACAGTTCATATTCATACTTGCTCTTGAATCTTGAGTCTACTATTTTTTTTTGGCTTGTTGTTTCCCGTATAGCAGATAGTAGTTACAGAGATCTCATGTGTGAAGTTACTTAGAATAAACACATGGAAAGGAAGAGTAGGAGGAAAAGGGATCCAGAGAGAGACTACCTGCATGTCCTTTGACAAAGACGAGGTGGAGGAGGGCAGGCTGCTGCACACCAACTTCAAGCTACATCACATCAGGTCAAAAGAGCAGGGGAAAGGGATTTAGAGAGACAGAGAGCGGGAGTACCTGCAATTTCTTGACGCATACAAGGTGGAGGAGAGGGCAGGCTGCTACGCCGCTGGCTGCCGGCGTCGGCTACCAGACGCCTCCACAACCAGAGGTCGACAGTGGGTAGTTCGAGGCGTGGTGGACGTTGGCAGCCTAGCCACATCGCGCGGCACAGCGGCGTCCGCAATCGCCGACAGTGAAAAATAGGGGCAGAGATGAGGCTGGTGGCTGGTGACGTGATGGGAGGAGGAGGAGATGGAACGGGAGTTGAGGTAGGGGGGAGATTGGAGGAGAGAGGAGGCGCTCGGAAGGGGATTGGGGGACTGGCGGCTAGGGTTTCCCTCTGTTGGATGCACGTTTTATACTGCTACGGTAAAAAAACGGATGGTCTTGATTGACTGGAGGCGAAATCTACGGCCGGTAATTTCTAATTTACCGGAAGGCTTGGTGAGGGTGCATCTATTATACCTTTAGATGGAAGCGGACAAGTAAGAGTTCGATTCTTTTTCTTTGCTTTCATCTTTTTGTCACTGAAAATCGCTGGGTGCGGAAGATTTCCGCTCCTGATTTTTTACCAGCCTTAGCTTTTGTTCCTGACAATTATTTGTGCACGATTTTAGAATTTTCACACTGCAGATCGCTCAGAAGTTTATAAGTTTATAAGCTCCTCAATTAGTGATCACTGGGTATATATTGATAAAAAAATTCTTGCACACTAGTAGAAAAACATACATTCGTACCGGTTCCAGAGGGCATTCGTACCGGTTGAGCAACCGGTATAAATTATCCGGCACTAAAGGCCCCCCTGCGGGTTGCTTAAACGGTATAAAAGGGGCCTCCACGTGGGAGGAGAGCTCAGGGCCAGGAGCTTTGGTACCGGTTGGTAATACGACCGTACCAAAGGTTCCCACTGAGGGAATTTGCACGAATCTCTGCCGCGGCAGAGAATTGAAGTTTTACGGTTTTGGAGGGGTTTAGGGATATCGGTTTGTTTCATATCGCGTTGATGCACCAGAAACGCGTTTGGGTTTAGGTAGTACATGAAGATCAAGATGATGCATAGCAAGTTGGTGCATATAATATAACACACATGTAATTGCATAAGATCGCAAATTAAGAAGCACTATGCATGAAGATCGATCTTCATGCATAGTAGTGGTACTCTCCGAGGCGTACTCTATATATGTCTATTACATGTAGCATAGAGGTACTCTTCGAGTCAACTATATATGTAACATGTACATCTTCATTCATAGTGGAACTCTGCGAATGGTGGTATGACATCCCGAAGGAAGAATCCCGCCAATTCCTCGCCTATTGCTATGAAGCGGTCATCGATTGAGAGCTTGTTCCGCATTCTTGCCAACTATAAAAGAATAAGATACAAATGAAGACATGAGCTATGTGTGTGTGTATATATATATATATATTCAAACCACAATGAACAACTATTACTGAAACTCAGCACAACTTATGATAAGAAAACAAATTTGTGAATATTGTTTTCGTACCTCTTTATTTTTTTCATTATTCATTCTCTCGCTGACAATTCTGTGGATGTACTCGCAAACGTAGAATCCACAGAGATCAGTCCCTTGCGGTTGTTGCGGGCATTTCTTTACAAGAATATAATTCAATCAAACAATAGTCAAGTATATATGATAATTAAAGGTGTGTGGACCTAGGTAGTACTACTTACTTTCGCACGCCATCGCAGCTTCGGTGTCCATTCATGGGACTTATCTTCCTTGATGAAAGTTTTCCATACGCTGCCCGACAATGCATAAAGAGTTATCAATTAGTTCATAGCAGGAAATTAACGAAACAAACCGATAAGAATTAAAATTACCTTTTGAGCATTAAATAACAAGACAATTATAGTTCCGATTCTTTGCTTAGTGAGTCAAAGACTTCAACTTCTCCAATGTGCATATTGATTACCAGAAGAATAAAGTGAAACCTACGCACGTTTAAATATGTAGTGTCATATATATAAGTCATTAGTTAAAATTTTGACATACGGTGAGCAAAATATAATGTGTTATAAGACAGTAAGACTCACTGGAAGTTGTAAGGCCAAATTATTAGCCTTTTGTCACGTTGTCGCTTCAAAAACCTTAGCAAAGTCTCCGGTGTATCCTTGTTATAGAGGATCTTCTATGGTTTTAACATGCATTGTGTGCGGGTCAATGAACCCAATGTCCGTGATTTCGTCCCTTTTGCATTCGATCATCTTCGATCGCGCACAAAGGATTATAATCTGCAGACAATAAACGAGCTGAGCTAAAGACTTCTCAAATTAAATAAATCACTTACAGACAATAGGAACTGAAGATAGATTTGTCGAGGGCCCGGAGATTGTATAACTGGAAAAGCTCGTTGAAGTCAACGTTCACACAGTATTCCTGCAAGTAGTGCTCTTCCCTAACTCGCACCATGAAGCCCCCTCAATGCAACTGGAAGTAATTGTGTCATAATCACGTGGCAGTCATGAGACTTTAGGTTTTGAAACTTTTTCTCTGACATGTTTATTATTCCCTTTATATTCGACGAGAAGCCAGACGGGACCTTGATGCTACTCAGGACTTCAAAAAAGATCTCCTTCTCCTCTTTGGTAAGAGCGTAGCTGGCAGGACCTTGATACTTCTCTGGATTCAGGTTGTTTCCTTCGTGGATACTTTGCTGGTCCTGCCGTGCATCCGGTGTATCTTTTGTCTTCCCATACACGCCCAAGAAGTTTAGCAGGTTCACGCAAAGATTTTTCGTCACGTGCATCACGTCGATTGCAGAGTGAACCTCTAAGAATTTCCAGTATGGTAGCTCCCAAAATATCGACTTCTTCTTCCACATGGGTACGTGTCCGTCAACATCATGCGGAGCAGATTGTCCGCCGGGACCCTTTCCAAAGATCACTTTTAAATCCTTGACCATATCATATATAACATCCCTAGTAGGGCGGGTAGGCTTCGTTCGGTTATCTGCCTCACCTCCGAAATGCTTTTCTCTCTTTCTTACGTGATGTTGTTTTGGAAGAAATCGACGATGCCCCGGTACACATTCTTGTTTCCCAAATAATTACTGTCAGTCTCACCTAAACAGTGTGTGCATGCATTGTATCCCTTGTTTGACTGCCTGAAATGTTACCAAGAGCAGGCTCATCATTGATGGTTACAAATAACAACGCTTGTAGGTTAAATTCCTTTTGTTCGTGCTCATCCCACACAGGTACACCTTCTTCACACCACAACTCTAAAAGTTCTTCAACCAATGGCCTCGGTACACATCAATGTCGTTGTCGGTTTGCTTCGGGCCTTGTATGAGCGGCATCATAATGAACTTCCGCTTCATGCACAACCAAGGAGGAAGGTTATAGATACATAGAGTCAGTGGCCAGGTGCTGGAGCTCTGCTCCCGAAAGGATTAAAGCTATCTGTACTTAGACCAAATCTTAAGTTCCTTGCGTCATCTGAAAATGAATTGAACTCTCTGTCGATTTTTCTCCACTGCGACCCGTCAGCGGGGTGTCTCAGCATCAAATCTTTCTTACGGTCCTCTTTGTGCCATCGCAACAACTTGGCATGCTCTTTGTTCTAGAACAAACGTTTCAACCGTGGTATTATAGGAGCATACCACATCACCTTCGCAGGAACCCTCTTCTGGGGGTGGACTCGCCCTCAACATCGCCGGGGTCATCTCGCCTGATCTTATACCTCAATGCACTACATACAGCATGCATTCAAATTCTCGTACTCCCGCGGTAGAGGATGCAGTCATTGATGCATGCATGTATCTTCTGCACCTCTAATCCTAGAGGGCAGACAACCTTCTTTGCTCGTACGTAGTAGAGGGCAATACGTTCTCCCTGGAAGCATCTTCTTTATTATTTTCAGCAACTTTTCAAATCCCTTGTCAGAAGTACCATTCTCTGCCTTCCAGCAGCAATTTCAGCGTGGTACCCAGCTTTTCTGACCATTCTCGAATTTGGGTACAACAGTTTGTTGTGATCCTCTAACATTTTCTCCAACTTCAACCTCTCCTTTTCATTTCCGCAGTTCATCTTCGCATCAAGAATGGCCCGACCCAAATCGTCATCCGAGTCATCAAAAATCAGCTCATCAAAAATGGGCTCTTCTTCAGCTTCGTCTTCCCCCATACCACCGTCTTCAGTGAATAAGGGATAGTTGTCACTATCCTCTTCTTCTTCGTTGTCTTCCAATATAACCCCTCTTTCTCGTGCTTGGTCCAACAATTATAGCTGGGCATGAAACCGTTCTCCAGCAGGTGGACGTGAAGGGTCTTTGAGGTAGAGTAATCCTTCATATTCTTACAGGAACTACATGGACGATACATGAAACCATTCGACCGCCTGTTTGCCTCAGCCACGTGAGAAAATAATGCATGCCATTAATGAACTCGGGATGGCACCGGTCACCGTACATCATTGTCGACTCATCTGCATTTTATATGTATATCAAAAATCATTAAGTACACAACATCGTGGATATATGAGTGACCAACTTAATTAATATTCAAGTTCATCACATAAAACTAAAAAATAAAAAAGAAGAGGCTCACCGAGGTGGTACCGCGCCGGCTAGGGGACGACGCTGGCGATCGACGGCGGTGAGGACGGGATGATACTAATTAAAACCTACAAAACATACCATAATTTCAGCTCAAATTGCATATAAAAAAATTAAAATCCCTAACTTAGGCATTTCATCGAACACCTTGCTAGCACTAGAAAAATAGTACGAGTTAAAACTACCAAAGAAATGAGCTAAATTAGGAACGCCGGAAGAAAGGATGATATTGCTAACCCTTGGATAGATGTATGCCGTTGATCTTGTTAAAATGGTGGAGAAAAATGAAGATTATTAGAGTGTGAGAGGTGCAAAATATTTGGAAATGTGTGAGAGGATGGGAAGGAGGAGAATGAGATGCAGGGGGCTCGGGCGCGCGTGCTGTATAGGCACGGACCCTTTAGTACCGGTTCCTTAGATGAACCGGTACTGGTGCAGCCCTGGCCCCACCTCCGCCTGGAAACTGGGCTCAAACCCTTCCATACCGGTTCGTAACACCAGCCTATAAAAGGGTTACGAACCGTGTGCAACGATGCGAATTTTCGTACCGGAGATCCGGTATTTATGGCTTAGATGGATGCCTATTTTTCTACTAGTGGCAGGTGTTGTACACGGGTGAAGTTTCCATTAACCGAGAATCGATTAATGTACGTACTGCTTTAACTGAACTAACATATAAATTTGGAGGAGTACACTGGTGGAAAAATGGCCTTGTGCGCGGTGTTACTGCCATTAGTAGCGTATTACGCAACTGCTAAATATAAATTCGCGGTTAGGTCACCCTTGCAGTGGTTTCTTTGATTTGTGTTAGCTTTGTTCACCGGATTCAGTAGTGTATTACTTCTGTTAATTTGTTTTGCAATCTAGATGTTGACGTTGCATCTTCAGATATGTTTTCCGCTCTTTTTTGGACTTTGTGAAAACGCAACGGTTCACTAGATGGACTACAAACTAGATATGGCTTGCCTTACTAATCAGTAATCATAGTACTAAATGTCACTGAGATGTTGCGACTACATCTTTAATTTTTGTTGGTAAGTTGGAATTTTGCCATCTTTACCAGCAAGGGAACCATGCATTTTCTTCTACTCCCGCTATGCTGGTTCTGATGCGCCGGCGCAGGACCTTAACGGTACCCGCTTGACCTAAAGGTTCCTCTCACGAGGTATGAGCTCCATGTCAGTGGCATGGAGTTACATGGACCAATGGGCCGGTCTTACTCGCTCTTCTTGGTTATTCACTTTTTCTTTATCTGGTTTGGTATTCCTCATCCTGATTGTTTCGGAAGCCTGATGTTCTAATCGTTCCGTTTTTTCACTGAGAAAATCATTCCTGTTGCTAAAATTAGTTACCCACTACTTAGTTTTCTTTCTCAAAATTTATTTGCAGTTGTTATAAACTAATTGGTTCCAGGGAAAAAAAACATGGCTGAATTTCGTTTAGATGCAGCCAATATTTTTCAAGCAATGATCCCTGTACAACAGACCACATGAATTACAAAGGCATATTATTGCATTAAAAATATTAAATGAATTACAAAGGCATATGTCAACACCCGGATATTTAAGTCCAGATGCCTATTATGCCATTCATCGCAATCCCAGGAATATTGTTTTTGCGAGACATAATAGATTGATATCACAACACATCATTCATTACAACTCATAATTGTCTTACATAGAGAGATCACATGATCCAGTCTTAATACATCATAGTGGATCTAGAGATCCTATTACAAAACACATAGCACAGAAGTGCGTCCCATCTATTCCACAGGCAACTGTTGACGTCAGGAGTGATCCTAGTTGTCGTAGACATCCTGTCATCTTCCATGCTTCTTTCCCTTCATAGCCATTTGAATAGCCGAGGGACAAAGCCATAGTACTTTAAAGTACTCGCAAACTAATACTAATGTAAGCACTATCAACTATAGTAAGGGGATGCTAAGCTCTAGGTTTATTTAAAGCCAAGTTTATTTCATAAACATTTAGTAAAGATGCTTGAATCGCTAGACTAACTCAAGTGGGAACATTAGTGTCATTCCCACAACTCTGTTATGATTCAAGTCAAAGTCACCATTTCAAGTTCAAATCACAAGTCACCCTTCACATGTCACATTTTTGAAAATGGTCTGATGACGGAACAGTATGGCCTTTCCAATCGTCCATAATCGTGGACACGGCTATTCGAATAGTTCTACACTCTGCAGGTCGTACACTTGTGCCACAATATTTGCAATAATCCGTCAGGGGTTAACTGGCCCTGATTTATCACACTCCGTGTGCGGACTACCAACCATAACCTTTCACTTACATACCTAGTATAGGCACCTCTCCCCATGAGCTTGGCCTCCCGGTGAAGACAGACAGTCAGCCTGGAACTGCACAGGGCTTGGGCCGGACATTCACCTCATTTCACGTCATTTCTCATCATTTCTTTTGTTGTAGAGGCAGCTTTCGGCATAACCCCGATGACGCTTGTTTAGAGGGAACCCATACTAAGACACATAAACTTCCAGGTTAAGCCCTACCCATAATCAGGTATTGTGGGGGTACTTGTAAATTGGAATGGTATCGCATCCGAACCCAACCATCAGTTTTGTAAAGTTCACCATGTCCCTCATAAGTCACATTCACCTTCAAAATCTTTCAATAGAATGACTCATCATTCCAAGGTTTTCAAAGTCATCTCATTTCACCTGTTCCCATCTAGAGCAGTCAGTTTTATTTGCTAGCACTAGCAACTAATCATGAGGGGTGCTATCTAGCTGTCATTGCCCTATGCTACCTATGATGATCTTGTTCTACTCTAAACCAAGTGAATCATGAATCAAAAAGTAAACTTTGATAAGCAAAACTCAAAAACTGGTAAAGTAAAAACTTGGGATAGGATCATTAAACGTAAAGTATGATGTAGTGGTGCCTTGCTCTATTAGAGCTTTGCACCTGGGTAACTTGCAAGAATATTAGCTTGCAAGAGTATAGCTTGCATTGGTGTTAGCTTGCCTTGGTTGGAGTAGTGATCAAAGTTCTCTTCTTCTTCAAAGTAGTCCTCCTCCTCCTGGTACTCCTCGGTACTAGCGTCTAAATACGAGGATAGTACACACAATTACTACGCAAAGCCTAAGTACTAGACTAAGTACACACATAAATCACTCCTACTAAGCTATCCATCAACATGCTTATTAGGTGAGTTGATTTAATTTTATTCTTAAGAAAAATAATTTCCTCTCATTATAAATATTAATTAGAGTTTCTATTTATTTCTTGAGAGAAAATAATTTCCTCTCATTGAATAATATTAAGATTTAATTTCCTCAATTAATGTCATATGACCTAGGTTGACCAAAGTCAACCTCTTCATAAGTATCAATTGGGAAGTGATTTAAATGAGGTACACCACCTCATGCCTTTTTAATACTCATGATTAATGATTTAATATCATCAACTAATTTAATATGAGTTTAAAATTGACCATAGTCTCTACCTCATATTAACTTAGTTGAGACAAGATTTAAATGAGACCAAAACATCTCACAAGATTTAATAAGTGGTTTTGAATAGTTTATTACTACTATGGGAATTATTTGATATTTTTAAATAAGAACATAAGGGTCCTTAATACATGTGTCATCAACTCACATTGAATCACTTGGAGTAATGATTTAGGTGAGAAGCTACACCTCATATAATTTAAATACTATTTTTGAAATGGTTTAATTGAGCTAGAAATGACCTTATAGCCACTATTTGAATCTAGCCCATGATCATATACAGTACCACTATTATGTTTTTACATAAACAATTAGAGTATTTGAATTGTGATTTATGAGAATTTGAATCACCTCAAAATAGTTTATGGTTGATTTTAAATAATTGTTTGAAGTTTGAAAAGTTACTGCCTTGTTATTTTTACTATTCAAATTCTACAAAAGATTTTGATTTGAATCCAGTGTGGTTGGATGGAGCCTTTCATGAGCTTTCTAAACATATAAAATTTATCAAAATTGACCGAGTAGATTTGTAGTTATTCATTATTTAGTAAAGCATCTGAGAGCAATTAACTGAAAAAGAAAATAAACGGAATTTGAATTCAAACGCGGGCGGGAAACGAAGTGGGCCGGCCCAGCGGCGGCCTGGGCCACGCGTGCATGGCGCATGCACGTCGGGCGCGGGCGACGCACGCGGTGCGTCGGATCAGGATCCGACGGCGCTGGGCCGTCGTCTTCCTCCCGAAGCCAGCGAGCTTCCGGTGGCTCTCCTGCTCACCTCCGGGCACGGTTTGCGGCGAGGTTGGGTGCGTTGGGCAGGGTTTTTCAAGGGCTTCAAAGTGGTGTAGGTTTTGGTGACTATGGTGATGAAAACTTTGACGGTTTTTGCGTGTGGCTGCCGGCGAGCTTCTGGCTATGGTGAGCCGCAATGAGGAAGAGAGGGGGATGCTAGGGGAGAGAGGGGTGAGCTGCTGGGTGGTGTGGTGAAGTCCAGGGGTGCGGGGAGGGTTTATATAGCGGCTGGAGGCGCGGGGCGCGATGGGGTCGGCATGGCGGTGACGTCGACGGGCGCGTCGTGTGCAGGGTCTCCGGGGACAGGGGCTACGTCAGGAAGGGAGGTACTGGAGGGGTGGTGACGCGCGCGCAGTGGGTGGCTAGATGGCGTCGTGTGCAGGGCGCATGGGGTTGATGCCGACGTCGGCGTCCCGCGTGGGCGTCGCGTCGTGTCGTCGTCCTGGCGCGCTCGCGAGTCAACGGCCATGTCCGGCAGATGTGCAGGAGCGAGAGGGAGCTGGTGGCGCACGGGGACGTTTTAGATTGCAGCGTGCGCGCGGGAACTGGGTCGTGTCCACGGGTGGTGACCAGGGGACATGGCACGGGTCGTTTTGGTCGACCCCGTGCTCTCCTCGGCCAAAGGTCATGTCTGGTAGGTGTAGAGGGTCGAGGGACAGGTGGGTGACAAGGTGAGAGAGAGGGAAAAGGGGCCAGGGCAGGGGTGACATGGGGGTGACCATGTGAGTGGCATGATGAGGGCATTGGGTGTGTGTGGTGTTTTGTCTCTGGTCCTTGGTGCTTGGCCTTGTTAAGTGAGGTGGGGGCATGGTACTAGACATGGTGAGCATGGTTGGAGAGAGAGGTAGGGTGCTCATTTGATTTATGTCAAAGTGCACATGACATAGGCCATGTACTTGTCATGGTTGATGTCCTAGTGGTCATGTACTACTAGATGATGTCAAAGGAGGTTGTTAGAGGTACAAGTGCAACTATAGATGAGCCAAGGTAGAAAAAGGGTGGAAGTACATAGTGGGTGGGGTGGTTGTACCCTAATTTTTTTACTCTATGTAACAATTTGATCACATGCAAAGGTTTCACTTGGGTTTGACTTTTGGCCAAATTTCTGCATGGATAGGTTCTAAATGATATTGAGCAACCACTCATGGCATTGGTTTGAGTTTTGGGAAGATTTGTGAAGATTCTAAATTTAGAGGGGATCTAGAATTGGTTTCAATGTTGCCACTTGGCTTGACTAATTTGAGCAATGGTCAATGATTTGGTCAAAGTGGTCAACACCAAAGTTGTTTATCTTGATGAGGTCTTGGAGGATGTGCAAAGAGTTGTTAGGGTTTGGTTTAAGAATTTTGAAATAAAAGGGCTCAAAGAGGGCATCAGGTTAACTTTTGTCAAGATGACCATTAGTGCATGTGAGCTCATATTTCATTCAAATTTGATTTGATTTGAGTTTGTTTGATTCCAAAGGTGTTTATATGTGTTTAGTAACCAAACACAACCAATGGTGCAAGCCATAATGGTCTAGGGTGAAGATTTGTAATTTGGCATAATGTGTATGTGAGTGAAATTGGGATTTTCTCCCTATTTAATTTCTCTCCATTTAATTTGACTTTTGTTGACTCTAAGGTGATTCTTATTAGTTTAGAAACACCTCCAAACCATTGAATCCATTTAAAAAGGTCTTGTTCAAAGATTTGCAAAAATGGCCATATTCACATATGTGTATTGGGAAATCCTCTTATTTCCAATTTGATTGGGTTTTTCTTGATCTCATTGATGTGGTTGAGGTTTAATATGATATAAGAAAACAATCCAAGCAATGGAAACAAGTTTGGTGGTCTTTGGCTCAAATTTGTATTTTTGGCCATATGCACATATGTGCATTTCATATTTTTATTTCCATTTCTTTATTTATGATCAAAGGTCATGGTTTAGGGTTTATTTAACGTTAGATTGGGTTTGGTAACGTTTTCAAACCATTTGTGCAAGGTAGGGGTGTTTAGGTCAAGTTTTGGAAAAAATGGCTATGTGCCACATATGCTCCTATGCATAGGTTTAATTTCTTTTTATTTCTTTTTATTTCACCTTGGTTTTGGTTGGGGAAGTACTTGATTAGTTTGGTTGATGTTTTCAAAGCATCTAAACAAGGTAGAAAGGTTTAGGTAGAAGTTTCACCAAACATTGTCATAGGCACATAGGCCCTTTTCTTATTTAAGTTCATTTCTTTTTATTTGGTGTATAAAGGATGGTAAAAAGGGGGTGAGGTTTAGGGTTTAGTGGAGTATCTCAATGGTTCACCACTATTTTGAAAAGTGAGAATGGTATTTGTCAATATTTGCATGCTAGGGTTATATGCCCACATATGCCTTTTTATTTTAGTACCTTCTTACTTGATACTATTTTGTTTTGAGAAGATTAGGGTTTAGGGTTTTGGAATTAGGTTCAATGCAATAAATAAACAATCATGACAATATCACAACATATAAGCATGCTCACTATGTACCAAACTTAATTTAATAAAAGTTTTTGTTGGTTCTCATTTTTGGAAAAAGGGAATTCATTTTCTCTTTGTTTTATATTTTTGGGATGTTACAGCATATCCTAGAGACTGAGCCAACAAAGGATATGTATTGGGCTACTGAACATCAGTTTTAGGCTTGATTTACCAGATGGACAAAAATTTCAGAGATTAGTTCTATGCCTCAGAAATTACTTTGCTATGTTTACACACTTACATTGTTTCGGATCATTCTAAGCACTACTCTTTACAAATCTTTCATATATGTTTTGCGATCATGTGGTCCTATATATGTGTATGTTTGAATCTGTGTTATTTCGTATATATAGATGTGATTGCGACGGTTATATCAATATCACCCATTGACAACATTTAATTACCTGAAAGGCAGGCTGACCGTGACAAAGATTTGACGGATCAAGGACACGTAATATGGATTACTCAGCCCCCTTGGGTTTTATGATCGTTACCTTTGGAAACCATGTTTGTTAGAAAACAATACTTATACATGCTTGCTAAGCCGTGTCCATATGTTCATCTATAGATGAGGTGATGGGGACCAGCAATTTATGCTGCCACGAGCCCACGACAACATACGTAGATCGACAGATTGATCGGGCTAAACAAATGCATTACTTAATTACGTGCCGTTGTGGTCATGTTTGGCAGCTTGTTGTAGGGTTTCTCTCACGATTAAGACCAAGATTTGACGCATGCTTGTCATCTTTCATCTGAGTTTTAGAAGGCTCCGCCGGTGAACTTTTTCTTTAACACCTCAAACCTAGAGTCTAGAGGTTTAGATGAGATTTGGTTGTGGACATCATTTTTTTCTCAGCCGTTTGGTTTTAGAGGGAAGCGACGTGAAACTATGCTATCTATTATCATCATGGGACATATCGTTGCATGGGGCGAAGAATGACATGTAAGTCGAGACTTCACGATTAGTCATGGTGGTTTTAGTCTTTGCAACGATGAGAAACTTGCTTGGTGATTCGTGCTTCGTCGCAACGACATCCAAGTGAGGGCGACAACACGGGAGAAGTTCAAAGTTTATCTTTTATGATGAAAATCAAAGGTTTGGTCTTACTTGGTTGTGTCTAGCTGCCTTGTTGAAGGCACGGGATTTTTTTCAATGTAAAATCTAAGATCTATAATTGGGCGACAAAAGGCTTGTGCACTTTTCTTCTTAGAGATGTTACTTTTGAAGAATTTGGACTTCAGATATTGTTTTCATGATACTTGTGCTGCTACTACAAACACTAGAAACATTATAGCCGGATGTTTTTAGTTGTTTCTTCTTTTCTTGGATTTGTATCCATACTGCCATTGAAATATTGCTTTATTGTAGAGATTGTTAAGATAGGTCTAGTAGATGTATATCCTGTCATGTATATGTACGCGTATATACGCATGTATTTGTATGATCACCATTATATATAGAAGAGACGTGCGTGTGCATTGCACCCACGAAAACCCTAAACCCTTTCTTGACTTGGTATCAGAGCCGCCTGGCTCCTTCCGCCGCCGCCGCTAGGAAACCCTAGCCAGCCGCCGCCGGATCATCCGCCGCCGCCGCCGCGATCTCACTCGCCGCCGCCGCTGCGATGGCTCAGCATGATTCCAGCCTCGCGCTGACGAGTTCTTCCAGCTCCAGCCTCTCTACTGTCGTGGCTGGCCCTGTCATCACGCCGCCGACCGACACGGCGGCAGTGCCGGTTCTTCCGGCCATAGCCGTTCGCCTGAACGGCAGTAACTTCATGCTGTGGAAGGCGCTTGCCCTTCCCACCTTCGCCGGAGCACGTCTTCATGGCTTCCTCGACGGCTCGGCCCCGGCACCCCCGAGCACCATCCGGGAAGGCACCGGCGACGCAGCGCGCGACGTCGCGAACCCCGCGTACGCGCAGTGGTGGACCTTGGACCAGCGCGTCCTCGGCCATCTCCTCGGGTCGATGCACGAAGACGTCTCGGCTCAGCTCATTGGTCGCACCACGGCAGCGGCAGCCTGGAGCGCCGTTCACACCATGTTTTCCGCCGAAAACCGCGCCGGCATCCGTGCTCTTCGACGCGAGATTCAAGGGCTGAAGAAGGGAGACAAGTCCGCCAGCGAGTATATGCAGAAGGTGAAGGCCCTCGCCGACGCCATGGCCGCCGCCGGATCCCCTCTTCGCGATGACGAGATCATCGACTACATGCTCACCGGGTTGGGAACTGCCTTCAACCCGATCGCGGCGTCCATGGACTTCGCGCCTACGCCTGTCACGCTGGCCATGTTCTACAAGAACGTCCTCAACTATGAGGGCCTCCAGAAGCAGCAGCAGGCAGATCCCGAGGACTGGACCTCCTCGGCTAACGCCGCAACTCGCCCCTACACCAACAATTCTGGGCGTGCAAGTGACTCGCCTCGCCCTAGCGGCGGTCGTCCCACGGGTGGTGGCCCGCAGGGACAGCACGGCCCTGTCCAAGGAGGTTACGGACAGGGGTCTGGTGGTCACGGTGGAGGTGGCCAAGATCGTCGTCGCAACGACGGCAATGGTGGCAACGGCGGCAACAATGGCCGCAACGGAGGAGGACGTAGTCGCAGGTGGCGCCCCCAGTGTCAGATCTGCGACATATGGGGGCATGACGCGAGTACTTGTCGCCGGCGCTATGATCAGCCGCAGCAGCGCTCCGGCAACTCTGCATCGACATCCTCCAACGAACAGTACTGGCACCTCGACTCTGGTGCATCCGATCATCTGACAAGTGATCTCGAGCGCCTCCACGTTCATGACCGCTACCATGGGAAGGACCAAGTTCAGGTGGCCAACGGTGCAGGTTTGTCTATTTCGCATATTGGTCATTCGTCCTTACCTGGTTCATCTTTGAAACTGAAAAATATTCTTCATGTTCCACAAATTCATCAACATCTTCTTTCAGTTTATCGTCTTGTTTCCGACAATAAGGTTTTTGTTGAGTTTCATAAGTTCTTTTTCCTTGTAAAGGACAAGGTCACGAAGAAAGTTCTTCTACACGGTAGAAGCAGAGATGGACTGTACCCCGTTCCGTTTGGCCGAGTTCCTTCTCCAACGCCGCGTCGGGCGTCCTCCGGCGTGAAGACCTCCTCGCCTCATTGGCATCGTCGCCTCGGTCATCCCACAAATAATGTCGTTCAAACCATTGTTAGACAAAATGATTTAGTGTGTTCTTCCAATAATCAGACCTCAGTTTGTGATGCTTGTCAGTGTGCTAAAAGTCGACAATTGTCTTATAGTAATTCTCATCGTGTTTCTACTGCACCTCTTGAGTTAATTCATTCGGATGTATGGGGTCCAGCTATTGCATCTTCGGGAGGGTATAAATATTATGTTAGCTTTGTCGATGATTATTCCCGTTTCTGTTGGATTTACCTCCTCAAGCATAAGTCTGATGTTGAGCATGTCTTTTATACCTTCCAGGCGCATGTGGAGCGTCTGTTGAACACTAAAATCAAAGCCGTTCAGTCGGATTGGGGTGGCGAGTATCATAAGTTGCACCGCTACTTCCAACGCCTTGGCATCTCCCATCGCGTTTCGTGTCCTCACACATCGCAGCAAAACGGGATTGCTGAACGCAAGCATCGCCATCTGGTGGAAACCGGACTTGCTTTGCTTGCTCACTCTTCCCTTCCTCTTAGGTACTGGGATGAAGCTTTTCTCACCGCTTGCTATCTCATTAATCGCATGCCTACACCTGTGCTCCAGCAAGATACACCTATCTTTCGTCTTCTTAAAGTCCAACCCAACTACACCTTCCTTCGTGTCTTTGGATGCGCTTGTTGGCCTAGCTTGCGAAAGTACAATGCTCGCAAGTTGTCTTTTCGATCCACCATGTGTGTCTTTCTGGGTTATAGTCCGATGCACAAGGGGTATAAGTGCCTCGATCGTTCCACGGGTCGTATTTATATCTCCCGTGATGTCGTCTTTGATGAGTCTGTCTTCCCTTATTCCACTCCTGGTGTCACCATCGATGTATCAACTTTGAAACAAGCAATTTCGTTTCCCTCCGATGAACCGGTTACGAGTGACTGTATGCGTAAATATGACTTATCTCATTTACCGATTGATGTGCCTGGTAGTTCTTCTTGTGTGCAGGATATTGTGCCGGAGTGCTCTCCCTCCGTGATCGACGTGCATGGCGCGCCCTTGCATGGCTCCTGCCCCGAGGTGTCTTCATCACCTGCCCCGGGCTCCACGTCGCCAGCCCCGGTCGCGCCCTCTGATGGGCCGAGTTCGCCCGTGGCGCCCACCGTGGTGCCCCCTTCTGCTGGGACTCCCTCGCCCGCGGCGCCCTCTCCTGCTCAGCCCGTGTCGCCTTCTGTCGAGAGCTCTGCTGCTCCCTCGACCGCGACACCTTCGGCTGTACCTGTGCACACCATGGTCACTCGCACGCGTGATCACACTCGCCGCGCCAAGAAATACACGGACGGCACCATTCGCTATGACGCATCCCGCCGGGCTTTCTTTGTGACTCCGGCATCTCATCGTGATGCACTTCATGACTCAGCATGGCGTGCTGCTATGACTGAGGAGTTCACCGCTTTGCAGCTGACACATACCTGGAAGCTTGTTCCTCGTCCTCCCGGTGTGAATATTGTTGGCAGTAAGTGGGTCTTTAAGACCAAGCAGCGGCCGGATGGCTCCGTTGACAAGTACAAGGCACGCCTTGTTGCCCGTGGCTTCACTCAGCAACACGGTATTGATTATGGTGACACTTTTAGCCTAGTCGTGAAGCCAGCCACAGTTCGTCTGGTTCTCTCTCTTGCTGTGTCTCGCGGATGGAGTCTTCGACAGATAGATGTCAGTAATGCATTCCTTCATGGTTTTCTCTCAGAAGATGTGTATATGCAGCAGCCGCCTGGTTTTGAGGATGATCGGTATCCCTCTCATGTGTGCAAATTGCAACGGGCTCTCTATGGACTTAAGCAGTCGCCCCGTGCTTGGTATGCTCGTCTGAGTGCTCTCCTTTTAGACCTTGGTTTCACCTCCTCCAAGGCTGATACCTCGCTATTCATTTTCTCTCGGGATGGTGTCCGCATCTACATGCTGGTGTACGTGGATGATATAGTTATTGCTGGGTCTACTCCTGGAGCAGTTGATCGCCTCGTTCGTGCTCTTTCTGCTCAGTTTCCTATCAAGGATCTTGGAGTTCTGGATTATTTTCTGGGTTTGGAAGCGTCTTTCCATTCAGGGGGATGACAGTGACTCAGCGCAAATATGCACTAGACTTGTTGCACCGAGTTAATATGGAGAATTGCAAAGCCACTTCTACTCCACTATCTGCAGTTGATCCTTTGTCTCGGGTGTCTGGCACTCCTCTTGGTACTGAGGATTCTTTCCGGTATCGAAGTATTGTGGGTGGCCTTCAGTATTTGACTCTCACCCGCCCGGATATCTCTTTTGCAGTAAATAAAGTATGTCAGTTCTTGTCTCAGCCCACTGATGTTCATTGGGAAGCAGTAAAACGCATCTTGCGTTATGTCAAAGGGACGCTACATACTGGGCTGCGTTTTCGCAAGTCTAACTCCACCAGCATCAGTATCTTTACCGATGCAGATTGGGCAGGATGTGTCGATGATCGGAGGTCTACAGGAGGTTTCGCTATTTTTGTTGGTCCGAATCTTGTTTCTTGGAGTTCGAAGAAGCAACCTTCTGTTTCACGGTCGAGTACAGAGGCTGAGTATAAAGCCTTAGCAAATGGAGCTGCTGAAGCTATATGGGTAGAGTCATTACTCAGAGAGTTGGGTGTTACTCAGCAGCGCACACCTGTTTTATGGTGTGATAACTTAGGGGCTACATACCTGACTGCCAACCCAGTTTTCCATGCACGGATGAAGCATATTGAGATTGATTTCCATTTTGTGCGTGAGCGTGTTGCAGCTGGAGCTTTACAAGTCAGGTTTATCTCTTCTGGTGATCAATTAGCTGATGTGTTTACTAAACCAGCTACTCGACAGATGCTAGACCGGTTTAAGACCAATCTGAATCTTGTTTGTAGTAGAAGTTCAGATTGAGGGGGAGTGTTAAGATAGGTCTAGTAGATGTATATCCTGTCATGTATATGTACGCGTATATACGCATGTATTTGTATGATCACCATTATATATAGAAGAGATGTGCGTGTGCATTGCACCCACGAAAACCCTAAACCCTTTCTTGACTGAGATTAAATGTATTGGTATATTCACGATATTAATATGTTTTTCTATAAAAATAAATATGTTTGGGTGCTGCTAGCTTCTTAATTGCACGAGTAAAATAAATCTCCATTACCCGTCGTAGTCAATCGAATACACACGGCTGTCTCATCGACCATCTCCTGAACCCGGCTAGCATCTCGTATTTGCTGCTGTGGCACCAAGTTGATCAGTTTTTTTTTCGGGTGAGTTGATCAGTTTTCAGCGAATGATCTTTTGCAAAATTCCTCTCCTCAAACCTACTTTTTCTATTCAAAGCCTAGAGACACGATACCAAAGACGTATCGCTGACATCATGGTTGGCTGCCGCTGCATTCTTAACCGTAGAAATAAAATACGGAGCACATCCAAATCACTGAAGTTGAGTCCATTGCCAGATGTGATCACACCATACTATACGCGATTTACGGTAATCGAAAACACGGTTCAGGGGCGCCGTGGCCTCGACACGCAGAGCCATGCTATACAGCACCCCCGTGAGAAACCCATCTCCCACCCCCGTGCGGCGGCGCCCCGCGCCGCACCGGAGTGCCCCCGCCGCCTCTCCTCCCTCCGCCGCTGCAGGAGGTGTCACCGGCCAAAACCCGTGTGGCGTGGTGGCGGCGGCGGAGATCCTCGGTCCCCATGGAGGCGCAGCGGCGGCGCCCGCTCCGGCCATCTGCAGGCGACGGAGGCGGCCTGGGATCGCGGGGGTCTTCCGGTGACGGGTGCGGCGTGGGGCAAGAGGGCCCGATCTGAGCTCAGATGGGTTTGTCCGGGCCATCCGCAACTCGATGACCTCGACGTTGGCAGCCGACGGTGCTCCTGGGGTGGTCCTGCAGCATGAGGAATCCATGGCGGTGGTGGTCTCCTCTTTCGCCGGAGGGGATCGGCCAGTTTGTGGCTATTTTGGCGGTTCTCGCGATCCGGCAAATAGTCTCCGACGGTGAGGCGTGGCTGCCGGTGAAAGCCGGCCCGGATTTCGGTCATGGCGGACGATGGCGGCGCCTGTTCGTGGCTACCTTGTTGAAGCCCAGACCCGGGTCTCTGAAGTGTACATTTTCTTCTCGTCTGGGCTGCTCCAGGGGAAACCCCAGACCCGGGTCTCCCGGATCGGACGATGGCGGCACGAAGCGTCGTTCTACCTGTTGGGGGCATCGTATTTGGAGCAGACAATGGATGGTGGTGGTGCTGAGGTTGGAGCGGTGTGTTTCTGCTGTGTCGGCGTCGTCGAGTCTCAGCAGCATGGTGCAGTGATTTCTCGAAGAAGGATGCAATGTGATGGACGCGCGCAGGATGGTGGTGTCGTCTGGCGCCGTGGCGGCATCGATGACAGGCCTGGCAAGGTCAATGCAATGATCCCTCTTGGAGATGGGTTCGAGGAAGACGGCGGTAGTGATTTCTGCGGCGTGTGCAATGGCGTGCGCTGAGGATCTACTTGACTGGTTGTGCTTCTCACCCGTCAATGGGCGGCTTGGGAAAGCACTCGGTTTTAGATGATGTGTGTTGGTGTATTGTCAGGGCAATGGTCATGTTCATGGTCGCCCCCTTCATCACTTTTGTAGGTATGGCGAGTTGTCGCTGAAAATGTGGCTTCGAATTGATCTTTGTATCTTCCTTGTAAGGCTTGGTGAATAATCTAATAAAAAATAGTTATGTGCATTCTTTGGATGGAGAGGCTGAGGCTATCACTAGTGGAAAACGGGGATATAGGCCCGGTCCATTTGGGCCTTCAGTCCCGGTTTCCAAACCGGGACCAATTAGGCGGGACTAATGGGTCCCCCCTTTAGTCCCGGTTCAAAGTTGCATTGGGCCTAAAAGCTGCGCCACGTGGTGCGGCCAGGGAGCTCGCGGTGGATGGCCTTTGGTCCCGGTTCGTGGTACGAACCGGGCCAAAGCTCTGCGTGAATATTTCTGCACGCGGCACGGTTAAGTGCAGGGTGTTTCTCTGTCGCGGCTGAGTTTCAGCAATGCATATATATCATTCAAAAACCACAAAAAATCGTCGTGAATATATATAGACATCGTCAACAGTACACGTAATGCATGCATATTTACAATATAAAGTCGGATCTCTTTACTAAATCTATTAGCTTCTACGAAGTTGCTCAACACCTAGCTATGACCTTCGCATAGTGCTCTCCACCTGGGGTAATGCACTCGGTAACAAAGAATCCCGCGAGTTCCTCTTGAATTGCTCGTATTTGATCCTCCGTTATGAGAGTGTCCCGCAGGCGTATCATCTATATTTAAAAAAGGAGATCAATATATGAATGGAAATCAATACAATAGATGGTACTAATTAAGATAATTGTGAGAATTTGTTATCGTACACGAGTGTCATGTATTTGGGCATCCCCACCCTTGGGACAGGACATGTCACGAATGAAGGTGCAGACGTAGTATCCACATAAGTTATTCCCGCCTTCCTGCCACATACACTTTACGAAAAAATAGTTCGATCAAACTAATAATCAAGCATCGTATTGAAAGTAAATATCATATATAGAGTTTCACGGACATAGCTATATATATAGTACTACTTACAGGGTAATCTTCAAATGTAAGTTCCGGTTTCCATTTACCCGAACAGTAGTGATGAACCGTTTCCAAGCCCTGCTCGGCAAAAAATAATGAGTAAATGAGTTATTGATTAGTTGATGATATCGTCGAAATAGAACAGATGAAGATGCCAATACAAAATTGATTGAAATTACCTCTGGAGGATGGCAGCCATATCCGCCCATTCCGCATATTCTTTACGTTTCGAGTCCATGACCTTTACGACTCCTTTGTGAAGATCAATGATAAGGAGAATAAAGTGGAATCTGCACAAGCATAGCTCAATGATTAGGAGAATAAAGTGGAAGCTGCACAAGCATAATGTATGTTATATATAACACTCACTTGAAGTTGTAGGGAAAGAATATATCCTCTTTGTTTGCTTCCTTCACTAAAAATATTACCATGTTGTCCTCTGTGTCCTTGGCGAAGTCTCGAACCGTAACTTCATGAACTGTGTCTAGGTCTATGAACCCCAGCGGTGGGAGCTTGCCTCTTTTGCATTCGAGCTTCTTCATTCTGCATAATTAAATGTATAGCGTACACAAAGAATATAGTGAGGATAATTGTTAGTGCAAATGAATGAGCGCTGAGCTACAGACTTAATTACATAAATAAATCACTTACATGCGGTAGCAACTGATGACAGCTTTGTCGAGGGCGTTTTGATTGAATAATTGAAACAGTTCTTCTAACTCAAGGTTTATCTCCTCGACCCCCCGGAAGTAATGCTCATAAGATACACCGTGAGGTAGCGATCACCTCTTCGACAGGCTTTCAGGTACCAGTCATGCAACCTTCGCATCTGAGTCCCTAGACGCGCGAGCTCGCCAGGTTTGACGAGATCTTTTCCGTATCTATACTTTTTTACCACTTGAGCCGTTGGATAGTAATCTTCGTATTCAATTGATGCTTCCTGAGCTCTAGCCTCCCGTTCGATCATCGATGCCGTCTCTAGATCATCATAGGGCTGCACAACGAAGTGGGGTATGGCCCGATTGTCCTGCTGTCCAAGCTGGGCGACTTTTTTTTGCTTCTTTGCTCGCTCTAGAGGACTGTCCAAGAGAGCGGTCATAATCAGATCTCAGCTCAGGTCTCTTCATTCTCGTCTCGGCAAAGTGCTTCACTGTATGCGGTGGAATAAACATCTTCTTCGGTGCAAGAAACGCCTTTTGCTCTTCAGTCTGCTCATGTGGTAACAACTCTGGAGTCTGTGCCCTCATCGGAGTTGATGATCTCTTCGGAGCTGTAGGAGGTGCCGCGGTTAGCTTCCTCTTTTGCTTAGGTGGAGGCGGCGGAGTCTCCTGACGAGGAGGAGGAGGCGGCGGAGTATTTTCACGCGGAGGAGACTGCTCATGCACAGGGGAATCATCATCGCGCATAGGAGAATCATCACGCGGAGGAGACTCATCACGCGGAGGAGACCCTGCAGGTGGCGGAGGAGGTGGCCTGCTTGGTGGCTTCTCACCTGGAAACACAATGTTCTCCTTCCGCCATTGCACGGTGGTTCTACGGGCTTCTCCCAGTTCTTTGATTTCCCCATCTTCACTGCAGGGTGCTCAAGCACCATCCCCTCATAATCTCTCAACACTTCATCCACCATCACAACAGCAAAGTCGTCTTGGACCGGACGGCAATGGTAAGACCTTGTAGGTAAGAAGATGCCGACCGCCGCCTTGAAGGATAGGTTGAAAACTTTAACATGCAGCTCACAAGGACGGCTCTCAGTGAGATCATCCACGGGGGGGTAGCGAGGAGGCTCGACCACCTGGTCATCATCATCATTATCCTCCTGCTGAGTGGAAGCCACGCTGCTTCTCCGGTGTTGTTGAGATTGCAGCGGGACGAGGGCATTGAGCAATGGCGCAGGATCTACAGCCTGCCCCTGAGCCATCTGGGATGTAAGTACTTGGGTTACCATGGTTAATTGGGCTTGCATGGTGGTAAAACCCTCCTCTAAGGACGCTATGCGGTCTGTTTCCCTTGCCTTTCTCCTCTCATGGCTTTTATCAGGAAATCTCTTCCTTTCCGCGGAAAGCCAAGGTTCCACGGAACGGAGCCTTCTGTGCCTCGTGTTCGTCCGCCGTGTTCTTTGTTCCCAAGGGCGCGTGTCAGCTCATCGTTCTCTCTTTCGGGCTGGAACCTCCCCTCCTCCATGTCCTTATGTGCTTTTTCCAGGGCTTCAATGGGAAACTTCAGATGAGCTTTCTTATAGATGCACTTCCCTGTTTCTGGATGCAACGTTCCCCAATCCCGTAGAACCACTCCTTACAGTTCGATCCAACCGTGTGTCCCTAATCTGATCCCTTTCCTGGTCGAGTTCCGCCTCAGCTGCCTCAGGACGGTTAGCCCTGTATCCACCTGGACCCAGAATTTGGTGATATTTCTTCAGCAGCATTTGCCTTATTTGTTTCCGACCTTTTCTTAAATTCTTCGACTCCGTCTTGTACTTCACGAATTCGTCCCAGTGATTTTTTACCTTCTCACTGTCCGGAGTCTTCTTTTTCTTGATAAGGCCGCGCAATCTTTTCTTGTGGTTCTTGAATAGTTCGGCCATCTTCTTCTTGGCAAACTCGGGAGGGCCTGCTCCATCTTGGCCTTTTCAGCGGCACCCCCCTCTTCGGGTACTATGTTGAAATGTGACATGAGCTTGGTCAGAATGCTGTTTTTGGCTACATCATCGATATAAAGACCTTGAGCTTCTTCCTCTGCAGACAGCACTAGTCCCTTTGGCTTGTTCCATTCTCGAACGGTGATCGGGACGTGGTCCCTAACAAGCACTCCGCATTGAGCTATAAATGCCTTTGCACCTTTCTCTGGAGCAATCGGTTTACCATCCTTAGCGATGTGGGTGATGTCGTGCCTAACACCGTCGTCCAACTTTTTGGCCGGGCCTCGCTTCCTCGACTTTACAGAAGAAGTGCTCGATACGGAGGGCTAAAAAAGAAATAATTCATAGTCGGTACAATTTAATTAGTTAATGCATCTAGTCGATCAACAGGAGCTTAATTAATTTATATACCTGGGTGATAACTACGGTTCCGGAGCCATTATGATGATCTTCTTCCTCACCGGCGCCATTAGGATCTTCCTCCTCAATATTCTCCGCTCCCTCACCGGAGTCATTCAAAAAAGTTGCGGTGACATCGTCACCGCCATCATCTGGAATAACGTCGTCGTCACGATCATCCAGAGTACGTTGGCTATGAGGTCAGCCATGAAATTTTCTTGAGTTTCATCTCTCTCCATGCTTTCTACAACGACCTGCAAGCTATATATAGGAACCATCATATGATCAAATTAAGGATAATGCAGAAAACTGAAAATGGAGTTACATATGTAGTTCTTAACTAAGGATCGATAATATAGTGCTGAAAGCAGATAGTGCAGTTACATGCATACATAGATCGGGTTCATGTTTATTTAACCCTAATACATCAATCAATACTACAACCTCTCAACCGCGCCGACCGGGACCGGCGCCCGGGTGAACACCCAAAGCCACGGAACAGTCACGGGAGCATAGCTAACATGAGATCCCGCATAACGTTTCGTCCTATACTGTTGTGTAACGCATACATGTAGCGACGAACGTGCTCGTCCTCCGCCGCAATGCGCTGAGCTACCTCCTCCGGCGAGGCCGGCTCCTCAACGACCGTGGCCCATAAGACCTCCACCAAAGAATATCCGGGTCGACGACGGGACTCGGATTCCACACCAAGGTGCGCAACCCGGAAGCTAAGACCTCCCAGTGCCACCCGGCGGAGCCCAGTCCCGGACCTCCCCCAGCTGCTGCATCTCCTCTAGAAGAGTCAGACCACGGCGCGGCGGCTGTCGCGGCATCGTAGCTACGAAAACAAATCATATATATATATGTACCAACGTTAACATAAATTAAAAAATAACTTCACTACTTTTATGTTAGTCGGTGCCGGCACTACCGTTTGAGGGGCGCCGGCACTACATACTCTATTTTGGGGGCGCCGACACTACCGTATTTTGGGGGCACCATCGCGAGCGTAGTGGTTACCGGCGCGGCGGCCCTCATAACGGCGCGTCGGCCCTCATAATTAACTTCCACGTCCTCATATATAACTAATTTTAGTAACTATTTTTCACTAAAACTAACTAACTAATTTTTCACTAACACTAACTAACTAATTGTTCACTAAATTTCTATCTATTTTTCACTAACACTAACTAACTATTTTGCACCACTAATTTCTAACTATTTTTCCCTTAAATTCTAACTAAATTTTCACTAAAACTAACTAACTATTTTGTACAACTAATTAATCTAATGAACTACACTATAATCTAACAAATAAAAAAAATAAAAAAATGAAAATTTGGCCGGCCCGGTCGGCC
Organism: Lolium multiflorum; assembly: GCA_030979885.1. Taxonomy (NCBI): domain Eukaryota; kingdom Viridiplantae; phylum Streptophyta; class Magnoliopsida; order Poales; family Poaceae; genus Lolium; species Lolium multiflorum. The sequence continues at coordinate 91,515,775 of CM061749.1, forward strand.
GGCCGGAGGAGGAGACGGGAGCGCTTACCGGCGGAGGGAGAGGCGCGGTGGCGGCGGGGTCGGCGGCGATGGCGGCGGACGGCGAGGAGAGGCGGAGGGGCGCGGTGGCGGCGGTGGTCGAGGAGAGGCGCCGCGGCGGGGCGCGCGGCCGACGTGCGCGCGCGGGAGAGAGAGGAGGGCGGGGATGGCGCAGGCACGGGTGGCGGCGATGGCGCGCGCGGAGGGCGGCGATGGCGCGCGGAACGGGCGCGATTTGGGCAGCCTGGCGGCGTTGTGCGCTTCGTCTCCGCGGGATTGATCTCCGCGGAGACGAAGTGTTCAGTTATATACACACACCCCCTTTGGGCCCGGTTTGTATTACACGTGCCATGCCCCACGTGCGCTATATAGAGCGACGAGTGCGGGCGCAACCACACGTCGCCACCGCCTCCGCCCATTCATCTCCGGGATGCCTCCACGTCGTCGAGGGGCGTCTGCTTTCCGTGGCGTTCGAGTGCGTCCGAGCGGTAGGTTCACCGCCGAGATACGCGCCGGTGGCTTCCGCGTCACCCTCGGCACGTACAACACGCCGGAGCTGGCGGCGCGCGCTTACGACGCGGCGGCGTGGCGCTTTCGGTGGCCAGGGCGAGACATGAACTTCCGGATGTTGAATCGCTAGAGGAGGTGGAGTTCCTCGCGCCACCGCCGTGCCTCGTCGGCGACGAGGACCGTCGGCGCCAGGTGCAGCGCAGGATCGCCATCGCCGAGCGCGACGAGGAGTTGATACGCCAGTGGAGGGCGCAATTCCCCAACGACGTCGACAACACCGACGCGTTCTTCGCTGACCTCCGGGCACATTGTAGGTCCAACAGGCGCCACCGTCGGGCCGTCGCCGTGTTCGAGCTCGACAACCGAATACAACTTGGGCCGACAACGACCCTCGGTGGGACGACATTTGGACCGAGACAACCTCCGACGACGACTAGATCGACTAGACTAGTTGTTTATCTATTTTAATTGTATTTTCAATAAAGTCGTTGTGGCAGACGCTGATGATGAGAAAAGTTTCCCGCCAGATACATGGAATTAAAGTACAGAGCTCAATTGAAAATTAATTAAGTTAAGATAGATTCGACGATTCGTCGTTCAGTCATACTCGTGCCTAGTATAGTACTCGCCACTGTAGTCGTCGTAGTCGCCGTCATCATCGTCGTGCTGGCATCGGTAGGTCGCTAGTCGAACCTCGGCGGGAGAGCACGTGGGCTGGGACTGAGGGTAGCACAGGCGGGGGCCACGGTGGGCCATGACGCCCTGGAGAGTCCGGCCACGCCACCACAGCCGACGGCCGGCCTCGTTGAAGTCCGAAGGAGGCGGGCCGCCCTCCTCGTGCCTGGCAAGCGCCCTCTCACTCCGATTGATGAAGAAGCTTTCCCAAGTCGGGAAGTAGTCGGGATGCCACTGGGGATTCCTCCGCTGCTCTGGCGTGAGCTCGAAGTAGTAGTGGTTTGTGATGGCCATCTCGCGCGCCACACCTAGAGGGACAGGAGGGACCGGTACGCCTCCGACGCTCAGCAACCAGCCGGTCGGGACGCGGTAGCCCGGCGGGCAGGGGTAGTTCGACGCGCAAAGCGCCTCCACCTCCCGGAGGGTTAGAGATACGATGGAAGCCATGTGACAGAGTGATGAGGTTTGCAGATATGAGTCTAGATGTGATATGTAAATGGAGGCCAAGCCATCCTATATATAGTGAAAAAATGGCGGGAGGACAGAGGCGGGAAGCAGTGGAAAGCGCGGGAAGAAAAATAGGCGGGAACGCAGTGGCGCCGAAAACATTAGTCCCGGCTGGTGGGTACAACCGGGACTAAAGATCTTTTTTTTGTCATCTAACAAAACTGTCGGTGGGATAAGGACGTGTGGGTAACCTTTAGTCCCGGCTGGTGGGTACAACCGGGACGAAAGATCCTTTTTTGTCATCTAACAAAACTGTCGGGGATAAGGACGTGTGGGTAACCTTTAGTCCCGGCTGGTGGGTACAACCGGGACGAAAGATCCTTTTTTTGTCATCTAACAAAACTGTCGGTGGGATAAGGACGTGTGGGTAACCTTTAGTCCCGGCTGGTGGGTACAACCGGGACTAAAGATGTCGGCAGGATAAGAACGCATGGGTGGACGCACTGCTCGATGAGATAAAGCATGTACGCGCCCTGTCGAAGGAACAATACAAAGTAGAAGAGGTGCCGTGCCTATAAAAGGAGCATCGATACGCCTTGCCAAGCAGATCAACAAGCCAAGCAGAGTTTCATTCCCATGGATGAAGGGAAGGGTTGGAAAATCTCCCGTGGCGTAGCTTCTCGAAGATGTCGTTGGTGCACACGCCCTACGGCATCTTCGGAAGCTGCTCCTCGGAATTTTCCCTGCAAGCCCCTGAACGACTACATCTCCTCTAACAGATCTGTTGGGGAAAGGGTTGGGAAATCTCCGTGGCGCTTTCGAAGATGTCGTTGGTGCACACGCCCTACGGCATCTTCGGAAGCTGCGCCTGGAATTTTTCCCTGCAAGCCCCTGAACGACTACATCTCCTCTAACAGTAGTACTGTTGGGGAAAGGGTGGGAAATCTCCCGTGGCGCATTTTCTCGAAGATGTCGTTGGTGCACACGCCCTACGGCATCTTCAGAAACTGCGCCTTGGAATTTTTCCCTGCAAGCCCCTGAACGACTACATCTCCTCTAACAGTAGTACTGTTGGGGAAAGGGTTGGGAAATCTCCCGTGGCGCAGTTTCTCGAAGATGTCGTTGGTGCACACGCCCTACGGCATGTTCAGAAACTGCGCCTTGGAATTTTTCCCTGCAAGCGCCTGAACGGCTACATCTCCTCTAATAGTATTGGGGAAAGGGTTGGGAAATCTCCACTTTTAATATCTTACATACAGTTAAATGATTACACAAAAATAAATGGGAAATTGATTGCCATGTTGAGATACTCATTTGTGCCATGAACATTCTACAATTAACTTGATGATGGAGCATCTTCATCATTTAATCTTCTTCGGCCTTAACCATGGAGCATCTTCATCATTTAACTTGATGCTTGGATCAATGTTCACTCTGAAGGGTGGTATTTCATCAAACTTATTATAATCTTCTGACATGTCTGTCTTGTCCTCCACTCCCACGATGTTTCTTTTCCCTGAAAGAACTATGTGGCGCTTTGGCTCATCGTTTGATGTGTTTGTTTCCTTATGTTTCCTTTTTCTTGGTTTGGTAGACATGTCCTTCACATAGAAAACCTGGGCCACAACCTTGGCTAGGACGAATGGTTCGTCTCTATACCCAAGATTGTTGAGATCCACTGTTGTCATTCCATACAACTTGTCTACCTGAACCCCGCCTCCTGTTTTGTTGACCCATTTGCACCTAAACAAAGGGACCTTAAAAGAAGGTCCATAGTCAAGTTCCCATATATCCTCTATGTAACCATAATATGTGTCATTTGGGCCTTCATTCATTATTGCATCAAATCGGACACCACTGTTTTGGTTGGTGCTCTTTTTATCTTGGGCGATCGTGTAAAATGTATTCCCATTTATCTCATACCCTTGGAAAGTCACTATAGTCGGATGGTGTCTGGGCCAGCAAGTACAACTGATCTTCAATATCTTTGTTATTCAGGAGATGTTTTTGCAACCAACCGCCGAAAGTCGACATGTGTTCACGTCTAATCCAATCGTTCGACTGCCCCGGGTTCTGGGAGCGTAGAAAGTTCTTGTGGTCACCGATATACGGAGCCACCAAGGTGGAACTTTGTAGAACTGTGTAGTGTGCTTGAGTCAAAGAAATTCCGTCCCTACATATCATTGATTTCCTTCCTAGCGTGCCTTTTCCACTTAGTCTCCCTTCATGCCGCGATTCAGGAACACCAATCGGCTTAAGGCCAGGAATAAAGTCAACACATAATTCAATGACCTCCTCTGTTCCATAGCCCTTGGAGATGCTTCCTTCTGGCCTAGCACGGTTATGAACATATTTCTTAAGACTCCCATGAACCTCTCGAAGGGGAACATATTGTGTAGAAATACAGGACCGAGAATGGAAATCTCATCGACCAGGTGAACGAGGAGATGTGTCATAATATTGAAGAAGGATGGTGGGAACACCAGCTCAAAACTAATGAGACATTGGACCACATCATTCTGCAACCTCGGTAGAATTTCTAGATTTATTACCTTCTGAGAAATTGCATTGAGGAATGCACATAGCTTCACAATGGGCAGTCGAACATTTTCGGTAGAAGCCCCCTCAATGCAATCGGAAGCAACTGTGTCATTATCACGTGATAGTCATGAGACTTCAGGTTCTGGAATGTTTTCTTCTCCATATTTATTATTCCCTTTATATTGGAGGAGAAGCCAGACGGGACCTTGATACTGCTCAGACATTCAAAAAATATTTCCTTCTCTGCTTTTGTAAGAGCGTAGCTGGAGAAATGACGTCCTTTAACTCTCTCATGCAGATTTTTGGGGTCTTTCCAACGTTGCTGGTCCTCCCGTGCTTCTGGTGTATCTTTTGTCTTCCCGTACACGCCCAGAAAGCAGGTTCACGCAAAGATTCTTCGTCACGTGCATCACATCGATTGAAGAGCGGACCTCTAAGACTTTCCAATAGGGTAGATCCCAAAATATAGATTTCTTCTTCCACATGGGCGCGTGTCCGGCATCGTCATTCGGAACAGACCGTCCGCCAGGACCCTTTCCAAATATTACATCTAGATCCTTGACCATACCAAATATATCAACACCATCACGATGGGGAGGCTTCCTCCGGTGATCAGCCTCACCGTTGTAATGCTTGCCTTTCTTTCTTACGGGATGGGTAGTCCTAAGAAATCGACGATGCCCCAGGTACACGACCTTCTGACCTTTTTCCAAATAATCACCTTCGAGCTCATGTAAACAGTGCGTGCATGCATTGTATCCCTTGTTTGATTGTCCTGAAATGTTACCAAGAGCAGGCCGTCATTGATGGTTACGAAAAGCAGCGCTCTTAGGTCAAATTCCTCCTGCTTGTGTCTCGATGACCCACAAGTATAGGGGTGTATCGTAGTACTTTCGATAAATAAGAGTGTCGAACCCAACGAGGAGCGGTGTTGACAAGCGGTTTCGATGAAGGTTTCACTGTAAATGCTCACAGACAAGTATTCGGGGGTTTTGATATTGCAGATAAATAAAGTACAAGTAAATAAAATGCGAGAGAAATAATTGCAGCGAGTGGCCCAATCCTTTTTAGCACAAAGGACAAGCCGGTTTGATTACTTATAATGACCAAACGTTCCTGAGGACACACGGGGATTTTAGTCTAGTGCTTTCGCTACATACAGCTGATTAATCTTCATTGTTTTGATAAGTGTTGTGTGGGTGAACCTATGCTAATGCACCGCCCTTCCTAGGACTAATACATACTTGTGATTATACCCCTTGCAAGCATCCGCAACTACAAGAAAGTAATTAAGATAAATCTAACCACAGCCTTAAACTCTGAGATCCTGCAATCCCTCCTGCATCGATATACTAACGGGGGCTTAGGTTTCTGTCACTCCGGCAACCCCGCAATTAGCAACCGAATACAAGATGCACTCCCCTAGGCCCATAAATGGTGAAGTGTCGTGTAGTCGACGTTCACACGACACCACTAGAAGAATGACACCACAACTTAAATATCATAACATTGAATATTACTCAACCATAATTCACTACTAGCATTTAGACTTCACCCATGTCCTCAAGAACTAAACGAACTACTCACGAGACATCATATGGAATACAATCAGAGGTGATATGATGATGAATAACAATCTGAACATAAACCTTGGTTCAATGGTTTCACTCAATAGCATCTACAACAAGTATAGAATAACACCGGGAGAGTTTCCCCTATCAAACAATCAAGATTTAACCCGAATTGCTACAGCGGTGACGGTGGTGATGGCGGTGTAGATGGTGGAGATGATGATGATGATGATGGAGATGATGTCCCGCTCGATGACGATGACGATGGCGTCGATTTCCCCCTCCGGGAGGAATTTCCGGCGGATTCCCGCCCGCCGGAGCTCTTTCTCTCTGTTCTCCGCCCCGCAGAGGCGGCTGAACCCTTCGTGAGGTCCTCTCTGTGGCTTAGGTTTTCGGGACGAAGGAGTACGCGAAGAAAAGGAGGCGAAAAGGATCGTGGGCCCCCAGCATAGGGTGGCGCGGCCGGGCCTGGGCCGCGCCGCCTGGTGGGCCGGCCGCTCTCTTCTTCCCCTTCCGGCTACCTCCGTCATTTGGAAAAATAGGAATTTACGTGAAATTCCCTTCCACAGTTGATCTTCCGAAATATTGTGTTCTGACGGTGCTTTTTCCAGCAGAATCCTGGCTCCGGTGCTTGATCCTCCAATGATGATGAAACATGCAAAATAGATGAAATAACATAAGTATTGTGTCCCAATATGAAATATATCAATGAATAACAGCAAATTATGATACAAAATAGTGATGCAAATTGGACGTATCAACTCCCCCAAGCTTAGACCTCGCTTGTCCCCAAGCGAAACTGAGCTCGATAAACAAGACCACATGTTTATGGAGTGAAGAGTCGATAAATAAAATACGGACAAGAAGCATCATATTCATTCACACAAGACATTCTAGTAAACAACTTCCTCATATAACTCATCTTGAAATAAGTAAAGAGAGATCACATGTAAAGGTGCATAAGAAATCATAATTGGTGATGGCAAACTTTGTTCTTGGTCAGAGAACTGCTAACGGATTGTACTTCTAAGCAAAGCTTTCATATTAGAATTTATAGCTGAGCCTTCATATTTAAGCATAACAATCTCTTCATAATCATTGATAACTTCAAAGTCATATTCATTCAGATAAAATTGGTACTAAACAAGAAAGTATAAAAGACATGATCAACTGAATCATAGCATAAATGATTGGTTCACAACAACTCAATTGCTTGCTTGAGATAGAGGAAATAGGTTTACTGACTCAACATAAAAGTAAAAGACAGGCCCTTCGCAGAGGGAAGCAGGGATTAAATCATGTGCTAGAGCTTTTCAAGTTTTGAAATCATATAAAGAGCATAAAAGTAAGATTTTGAGCGGTGTTTGTTGTTGTCAACGAATGGTAGCGGGTACTCTAACCCCCTTGCCAAACGAACCTTCAAAGAGCGGCTCCCATGAGGGACGGTATCTCTACCAGCAAGGTAGATCATCCCCCTTCTTTTGTTTACACATGTATTTTAGTTTTATTATGGGTGACACTCCCCCAACCTTGGCTTTCTCAATCCATGGCTAACCGAATCCTCGGGTGCCTTCCAACATTCACATACCATGGAGGAGTGTCTATTGCAAAATTAAGTTGCTTACTGATAAATCAGAGCAAAACATGTGAAGAGAATTATTAATGAAAGTTATTAATTTGGGGCTGGGAACCCCGTTGCCAGCTCTTATTGCAAAGTTATTGGATAAGCGGATGTGCCGCTAGTCCATTGGTGAAAGTCCGCCCAACAAGATTGAAAGATAAAACACCACATACTTCCTCATGAGCTATAAAACATTGACACAAATAAGGAGTAGTATAGTTTGAATAATTTAAAGGTAGCACATGAAGTATTTACTTGGAATGGCAGAAAATACCATGTAGTAGGTAGGTATGGTGGACACAAATGGCATAGGTTTGGTCTAAAATTATGGATGTATGAGAAGCATTCCCTCTCGATACAGGTCTTTGGCTAGCAAGGTTTGATAGCAAGCATAAAGGTTGAGGGAAACAAACAAATATACATATGATAGAAACAATCATGCATCTTTCTCATAAGCACAAGCAATTTTAACTTTAGAATACTAAGCATAGAGATAATAGAATAATGTATCTAAGTGTATTTCTCTCTTCTATTAAACATCAAGATGTTGTTGCTATTGACCAATGCTAAGTTTGCCAAAACCAAATAGATTTACTTGATGCTCCCAAAGTGATATCAACACTCATATCAAGAGTAATCATATAATGTAGATTGCAAACTAAAATAAGGTGTGCAAAAAGTAAATGATAAGACTTCTCATTAATATTCCATAACGATAACTCACACCAACGGATACATAGATAACTAACTAAGAGAGATACTTCCACATTGCATACTATTCCATATGATAACTTCCCTACTCATGATATGACACTACTTGATAGTAAAAGATAAAGGTGGTGATGTGATACCGCGGCACTCCCCCAAGCTTGGAACAAACCAAGGGGATGCCAATACCGATGATGAATTACTCCTTCGGCGATGGTGGTGATGAATTCCTGACAAGCTTCTCAATAAGCTCCTGGAGCTCGTCAATCCTGTATATGAGATTGCGAATCATCTCTGAATTGTGCTCGACGCGGTTAAGGAGTCTGTCCGACGGTGAGTCCCAACTCTTGGAGTTATTTCCCCACTCTTCAGCCTCAGGCTCCTTCTCTCCTGCAGTGTCAGAACGATTTATATCCCAATTACTTGGCAACACTACCTTGGGGGTCCTTTCAGTTTGACGATCGTAGATTAGATTGCGGTAAGGGTTGTAATGGCTCGGATAAGATGTCCTTGGAGCCAAGTAGTGACGTGGAACCGCTCCTCCGGTGGCGATTCGTGCACTCCTCTTGATGTTGGATGGACTTGATATCACGCCAATACTTGCGACGGTGGCTTGTTGGCGTTCCTGCGGAGCTTCCTCCACTTCTTCATCCTCTCTTGCATCTTCTTTCTTCAGCTCCGGGTCTTGAATATTTTCCTTTGAAGGTTCCTTGTCCTTGTTGTTGGAGACCATGGTGCTTCTAGATCAAAACAAATCTGGCAGAAAACAGCTCGAAACAAAACACGACGAGAAAACGATATTACGGACCTCCAGGGGTCCGGGGGATTATATAGCAAATATTTTTACGACAAAAGGAAGATTCCAGGTCGAAAACGAGTCGGAAAGGGGCAACGAGGCGGCCAGACCATAGGTCGGCGCGGCCAGGGTGGGGCCCGCGCCGGCCTATGGTGGCACGCCCTCGCGCGTCTTTTCCACTCCGTTTCGATTCCGTAATTTTTCATATTTTCTAAAAATAGCAGAAATAATGTTCGGAAAGGTAAACGCGGACTTTCTATTACCTGTACTGTTACCTATTCAAAGTCCAGTTCTGGCGGACTGTCAATTTGTCCTTTGATGAAAGCCTCCGGTGTTTCTACTTGAATAATATCAACATCAACATTATAAGAATCGCCCGAGATATAATGCTTGAGTCTTTGTCCATTCACCACTTGTGTGGCATTGCCTTGGAGAGAGCTAATTTTAATTGCTCCTGAACGATACACCTCCTCAACAACATATGGTCCTTCCCACTTCGAGAGTAATTTCCCTGCAAAGAATCTGAGACGAGACCGATACAATAGAACTTGATCTCCAACATTAAATTCTCTTTTGATGATCCTTCTATCATGCCATTTCTTAACTTTTTCTTTAAAGAGTTTAGCATTTTCATAAGCTTCACTTCTCCATTCATCTAGAGAACTTAATTGCAACAACCTCTTATTACCAGCTAGTTTAGGATCTTTATTTAGTTCTCTAACAGCCCAATAAGCTTTGTGCTCTAGTTCTAAAGGTAAATGACAAGCTTTTCCATAAACCATTTTATAAGGTGACATTCCCATAGGATTTTTATAAGCAGTTCTATAAGCCCATAATGCTTCTTTCAATTTGCTAGGCCAATTCTTTCTAGATTTATTAACGGTCTTACCTAAGATAGCTTTAATCTCTCTATTTGATAATTCTACTTGACCGCTAGTTTGAGGGTGATAAGCGAAGCAATTCTATGATTAATACCATACTTAGCAAGAGTTTTTCTAAAACCTCCATGAATGAAATGAGAACCTCCATCAGTCATAATATATCTAGGTACTCCAAATCTAGGAAATATAACATCTACAAGCATTTTTATAGAGGTCTCACCATCAGCACTTTTTGTAGGTATAGCTTCTACCCATTTAGTAACATAATCAACAGCGACAAGTATATGAGTGTTACCGTCTGAAGAAGGGAAAGGTCCATGAAGTCGAATCCCCAACAATCGAATGGTTCAATAACAAGAGTATAATTCATAGGCATCTCATTGCGTCTAGAGATATTACCAACTCTTTGACATTCATCACAAGATAAAATAAATTTCCTTGCATCTTTGAAGAGTGTTGGCCAATAAAAACCTGATTGTAGAACCTTTTGCGCGGTTCTATCTCCAGCGTGATGTCCTCCATAAACACTTCCATGACATTTATTCAATATCTCCTGTTGTTCATATTCGGGAACACATCTTCGCATAATACCATCCACTCCTTCTTTATATAAGTGTGGGTCATCCCAAAAATAATGCCTCAAGTCATAAAAGAATTTCCTCCTTTGCTGAGCTGAAAAGGTTGGAGGCAAATACTTCGAAACAATAAAGTTAGCATAATCTGCATACCAAGGGCTCTCTCGCGAGCTCACCTTTATTACAGCCAATTGTTCATTTGGAAAACTATCATTAACAGGAACAGGATCATAAGCAATATTTTCCAATCTAGACAAATTATCAGCAACAGGATTATCAGCACCTTTCCTATCTATAATGTGTAAATCAAATTCTTGCAAAAGAAGTACCCATCTAATAAGCCTTGGCTTAGCATCTTTCTTTGTCATAAGGTATCTAATTGCAGCATGATCAGTATGAATTGTAACTTTCGAATCAACAATATAGGGTCTAAACTTATCACAAGCAAAGACTACAGCTAACAATTCTTTTTCAGTTGTAGCATAATTTCTTTGAGCAGCATCAAGAGTCTTACTAGCATAATGAATAACATTTAACTTTTTATCTACCCGCTGTCCAAGAACAGCGCCTACAGCAAAATCACTAGCATCACACATAATTTCAAAAGGCAAATTCCAATCAGGAGGTTCGACTACAGGAGCAGTTGTTAAGGCTTTCTTTAGAGTTTCAAAAGCTTCCTTACAATCATCATCAAAAACAAAAGGTACATCTTTTGAAGAAGATTAGTAAGAGGCTTTGAAATTTTAGAGAAATCTTTAATAAATCTCCTATAAAACCCAGCATGACCAAGAACACTACGAATACCTTTAACATCCCTCGGATAGGGCATCTTCTCAATTGCTTCAACTTTAGCTCTATCAACTTCAATACCTCTCTCGGAAATTTTATGTCCCAATACAATTCCTTCATTAACCATAAAGTGGCATTTCTCCCAATTAAGAACAAGGTTAGTTTCTTCACATCTCTGCAAAACTTTATCGAGGTTTCGCAGCAATTATCAAAAGAATTCCCATAGACAGAAAAATCATCCATGAACACCTCTACAATACTTTCGCAAAAACCATGAAAAATAGCAGACATGCATCTTTGAAAAGTAGCAGGAGCATTACATAAACCAAAAGGCATACGCCTATAAGCATAAGTTCCATAAGGACAAGTAAAAGTGGTTTTCTTGATCTTTAGCTTTAACAGCAATTTGTGAAAACCCAGAATAACCATCAAGAAAGCAAAAATGAGTATTTTTAGACAACCTTTCTAACATTTGATCAATAAATGGTAAAGGGTAATGATCTTTCTTAGTAACTTTATTAACTTTTCGAAAATCAATGCACATTCTATAACCTACAACTATTCTTTGAGGAATAAGCTCATCATTATCATTAGGCACAACAGTCATTCCTCCTTTCTTAGGAACACAATGAACAGGACTAACCCATCTACTATCAGCAATAGGATATATAATACCAGCTTCAAGGAGTTTTAATACCTCGTTTCTTACCACTTCCTTCATCTTCGGAATTAGACGACGTTGATGTTCAACAACAGGCTTTGCATCTTCTTCCATATTAATAGCATGTTGGCAAATAGAAGGAGAAATCCCTTTCAAATCATCAAGAGTATAGCCAATAGCTCCTCGGTGTTTCTTCAATATTTCCAATAACCTTTCTTCCTCAATCTCTGAAAGCTTAGAACTAATAATAACAGGATATATTTTCTTATCATCAATATGAGCATATTTAAGATTATCAGGTAAAGGCTTTAGATCAAAACAGGATCTTCCTTTGGTGGCGGTGTTGTACCCAAATCTTCCACCGGTAAATCATGCTTGAGAATAGGTTGGCGAAAAATTTCCTCAAGCTCATCTCTTTCTTTCCTAAAAGCTTCACTTTCACTATTCTCCAAATGTTGCTGCAAAGGGTTATTAGGAACAAGAACAATAGATGCACACTGCTCCATTTTAAAATCATTACTAGGCAAGTCAGCTTTATAAGGAGTTTTGGTAAATTTAGAAAAGTTAAATTCATAAGGTTCACCAGCAAATCTAGTCAAAATTTTCTCTTTCTTACAATCTATAATAGCTCCACAAGTATTTAGAAAAGGTCTACCAAAAATGATAGGACAATGATCACTAGCAGCAGAACCAAGTACCAAAAAGTCAGCAGGATATTTAATCTTACCACATAGAACTTCCACATCCCGAACAATACCAATCGGAGAAATAGTTTCTCTATTAGCCAGATGAATAACCACATCAATATCTTCAAGTTCACAAGAACCAATTTCGTGCATAATCTCCGTGTAAAGTTCATAAGGAATAGCACTAACACTTGCACCAATATCACATAAACCATAATAGCAATGATCACCAATTCTAACAGATAGCATAGGAACACTAACTTGTTTGGATTTATTAGGATGTGAAACAATATTAGAAGCATCTTCACAGAAAATAATATGACCATCCTCCACATTTTCAGTCACAAGATCTTTAACTATAGCAACAGCAGGTTCAATTTTAATTTGTTCTTCAGGTTCTTTAGGTTTCTTTTCACTTTTATTAACGCACTAGATATGACAGAGTACTCCTTCATTTTAGCAGGGAAAGGAGTTTTTTCAATATAAGCTTCAGGAATAACATTATCAACAGTTTCAACCACTACACATTTGTTTACAGATGAATCAACTTTATCCTTATACGGTTTATGATACTTATCAAAATTCTTCTTAGGCAGTTCATAATGAGAGGCAAAAGCTTTATAAAGATTTGCAACAACTTGGGAATCAAGACCATATGTAGCACTCATATTACGAAATTTATCAGTATTCATAAAAGCTTCAATGCATTTATAATCATAAGTTATACCTGATTCTCTATCTCTATCATTCTCCCATCCTTCAGTATTTTCTTGGATCCGATCAAGAAGGTCCCTTTTAAACTCTTCTTTGTTGCGTGTAAATGATCCAGAACAAGAAGTATCCAGCAAGGTCTTGTCTTGAAAAGAAAGTCTTGCATAGAAATTATCAATAATAACATTACCAGGAAGCTCATGAATGGGGCATTTGAGCATTAAAGACTTCAATCTCCCCCAAGCTTGGGCGATACTCTCTCCATCATGAGGCCAAAAATTATATATGCGGTTCCGATCTTTGTGAATTTCACTTGGAGGATAAAATTTGGAATAGAATAAAGGCACAATGTCCTCCCAATCAATAGAATCACCATTCTTCAGCAATTTATACCAGTGCGCCGCTTTACCAGACAGCGATATAGTGAATAGTTTCTTTCTAACTTCATTCATAGAAATACCTGCACATTTGAATAACCCGCATAATTCATGCAAAAACAGTAAATGATCACCAGGATGGACAGTTCCATCCCCTTCATAGCGGTTATCCATAACACGTTCAATAATTTTCATAGGTATTTTATATGGTACTACTTCCTCACCTGGCGCTTCATCCACTACCGTTGCAGTAGTAGTAGATTTCCCAAATAGAAATTGAAGAGAAGATCTCTCCATAATGATTTATAGCAGCAGGCAGAAATAAAATCAGCACAAACAGTAAATTTCCTTACCAATTCCACTTACCAATAGCGCTTCACTCCCGGCAACGGCGCCGAAAATAGTCTTGATGACCCACAAGTATAGGGGGTGTATCGTAGTACTTTCGATAAATAAGAGTGTCGAACCCAACGAGGAAGAAGGTGTTGACAAGCAGTTTCGATGAAGGTTTCACTGTAAATGCTCACAGACAAGTATTCAGGGGGTTTTGATATTGCAGATAAATAAAGTAGAAGTAAATAAAATGCGAGAGAAATAATTGCAGCGAGTGGCCCAATCCTTTTTAGCACAAAGGACAAGCCGGTTTGATTACTTATAATGACCAAACGTTCCGAGGACACACGGGGATTTTAGTCTAGTGCTTTCGCTACATACAGCTGATTAATCTTCATTGTTTTGATAAGTGTTGTGTGGGTGAACCTATGCTAATGCACCGCCCTTCCTACGACTAATACATACTTGTGATTATACCCCTTGCAAGCATCCGCAACTACAAGAAAGTAATTAAGATAAATCTAACCACAGCCTTAAACTCTGAGATCCTGCAATCCCTCCTGCATCGATATACTAACGGGGGCTTAGGTTTCTGTCACTCCGGCAACCCCGCAATTAGCAACCGAATACAAGATGCACTCCCCTAGGCCCATAAATGGTGAAGTGTCGTGTAGTCGACGTTCACACGACACCACTAGAAGAATGACACCACAACTTAAATATCATAACATTGAATATTACTCAACCATAATTCACTACTAGCATTTAGACTTCACCCATGTCCTCAAGAACTAAACGAACTACTCACGAGACATCATATGGAATACAATCAGAGGTGAACAAGCGTTTCAGCCGTGGTATTATAGGAGCATACCACATAACCTTGGCAGGAACCCTCTTCCTGGGGCGCTCGCCCTCAACATCACCAGGGTCATCTCGTCTGATCTTATACCGCAATGTAGTGCACACCGGACATGCATCCAAATTCTCGTACTCACCGCGGTAGAGGATGCGTCATTAATGCATGCATGTATCTTTTGCACATCTAATCCTAGAGGGCAGACAATCTTCTTCGCTTCGTACGTACTGGCGGGCAATTCGTTACCCCTTGGAAGCTTCCTCTTAATTATTGTCAGCAACTTTCCAAATCCTGAGTCAGTGACACCGTTCTCTGTCTTCCATTGCAACAATTCCAGTGTGCTGCCTAGCTTTTTATGGCCATCTTCGCAAGTTGGGTATAACAATTTGTTGTGATCTTCTATCATCTTGTCGAAGGCCAACCTTTTCAGTTTCACATTCTCTCCTTGCATCAGCAATGGCCCGACCAAGATCATCATCAGCAGGCTCATCTGGTGCCTCTTGATCTTCTACTTCATTGTCTTTATTGCCTTCTGCAGTATCATCGTATTCAGGGAAATTGGGATAACCGTCATCATCCTCTTCCTCTTCTTCATTGTCTTCCATCATAACTCCTCTTTCTCCGTGCTTGGTCCAACAATAGTAGCTGGGCATGAAACCTTCCCAGAAGGTGGCTGTGAATGAGACTCGAGTGAGCGTAATTTACGATATTCTTGCAGTCGACACATGGACAATACATGAAGCCACCATGTTTGTTTGCCTCAGCCACGGCGATGAAATTCTCCAGGCCCGAAGTGAACTCGTCAAACCGTCGGTCAATGTACATCCATTGCCGATTCATCTGCATGATATAATTAAGATTATCAAAAACCATTACAGAAAATCACGATGTATATATACACATGCATTTTATCAATTACAGATGAAAAGGATAAAGTTGTTAACCTCGATGAAGAAGAAAAAAACAAGTTAAGTGTGGCTTGATTTGTGTGAACTCAAGTCACTAGTGGAAAAGAGGCCTTTCGTCCCACCCTTTAGTCCCCGTTTTGAACCAAACCGGGACCAATGAGGGGCATTGGTCCCGGTTCATCATGAAAACCCTTTAGTCCCGGTTCGTTTGGACTTTAGTCCCCCTTCGTATTACGAACCGGGACTAAAGGGTGGTCTATGGGGCAAAACCCTTTAGTCCCCTTCGTATTACCAACCGGGACTAAAGGTCTACCCTTTAGTCCTTCGTAATACGAAGGGGGACTAAAGGGTTTTTTGCCTCCCATGCACCTCCACCCCCCCGTGGATCGCCTTTTTTAACATAAAATATAAAAGAAAATGATACAAAATTCAAAAATAAAATGTTTTCGGATTCTTGTATGTTATGCAACCTACTATTAGGGAAAATTAACAAATTTGAATTTTCACTTATTTTGCAAAAATGTTTTGAAAAATGGTAAAACCGCAATAACTTTTGCGTACGACGTCGAAAAAAAACGTATAATATATCAAAAAATCCTGGGAAAAAGTTACATCCGAATTCACCAGGGTTTACCCGGTTAGCCAATTTTTAGATTCTCAAAATTCCAAATGAAAATATGAAAGCAGGAAGATTTTAGTTTTTGCCAGAAATTCGGAATTTTATTTTTTAATTTTTTTAAAAATAATAATTACATCATGCATAAAGATTACTATTACTTAACCACAAAGTTAGCCAATTTTTTAAATTTTCAAATTTTCAAGTTTGGCAAAAAAATATTAAAAAATAATAAATTAAAAAACAATTATAATACAGATTTAAAAAATTATAATTATAATACCATTACCACAACATGTACGTTATTAGTTTTGTTTATTAAAATAATTATTTGGATTTCGAATAATAAATAAGTGTGACATCGACCAACATGTTAATAGGATTGATATGATACTAGTATCACGGGATGGAAAGGAACTTGGAAGTTAAGCGTGCTAGTGCTGGAGTAGTGGGAGGATGGGTGACCGAGCGGGAAGTTGGACCACGAGTAAGTAATTTGACTAGAAATTAAGGGTAGTTAGAGATTAAGTGGAGTTAGAAACTAAACTAGTTAAATAACTGAAATACTAGAAATTCTGAAAAAATAGGAAAAAAAGAGGAGCGAAAAATAATTGGGAACCAAATAGATTAAAAAAATAACGAAATAACCTTTAGTCCCGATTCGTGTTATAAACCGGGACTAAAGGGTTTTTTCCTCGACGCGCGCCAGCAGCCCACGTGGCGGGACCTTTAGTCCCGGTTTGTTTACAACGGGGGGGACCTTTAGTCCCGCCTAATTGGTCCCGGTTTGGAAACCGGGACTAAAGACCCAAATGAACCGGGCCTATAGCCCCGTTTTCCACTAGTGAGTGGCAAATCCTCTTAAGCATTTCATCGAACACCTCTTGTGCATGTGAAGAAGAGAGGAGAGCAATACACCTCTCTTGTGAAGAAAGTGAAAAAATGGCCAAGTGTGGCTCACACTTGGGCAGGGGCAAGGTCATATAGCCAGATTGGGGACTTTGTCCCGGTTTGTAATACAAACCTGGTCCAGGGCCTTTGGACCCGGTTTGTATTACAAACCGGGACTAAAGGTTTCCCACGCCTAACACGGCCTGCCGCGCGCGGCGCGACTTTAGTCCCGGTTTGTAATACAAACCGGGTCCAAAGGCCACTACCGGACAGGCTCCAACCTTGTGGGGTCGCCCTGGGCAAAACGAACCGGGACCAATGCCCCCATTGGTGCCGATTTGGTTCTGCACTGGGACATTTGCTTGGGACCAAAGGCCTCTTCTCCACTAGTGTATGCTCCCATTTTGAAAGAAAAAAATATAGCATGAGCTTTGGCTCACGGGCGCATGGTATAGAGAATGTATCCATAAGGTAGAAGCCAGCAAAAAATATTAGTTTCTGAAAAGATTTTACAACATGATTATTTTATGCTGACTTTTCCAAATTAGACAATTTTTTTGCCAAAATCGTCAACCGTTAGGTGGCACTCGACCTGCTGCCGTGCCATCTACTCATTCGCCGATATGTAGGCTGTGCTCGTTGTTTGTCGCTCTATCGATCTCTTTTTTTTCCGAAACGGAAGAAGCGCATCCTCTCTACTTGAGGATGCACGTAGTTTTCTTTATTAGAATATTCAATAGAGCTTTACAACTCGAAATCATATTTCTAGCGACAGCTCGTTACACCTACAAAAGTGATGAAGGCAAAAATTAATGAAGGCGGTGACCAAGAACAAGGCCAATGCCCTGACCTCGTACCAACTCACATCATTAAAAAACGAAAGTCTGCCCCCAATCCTCCATTGGTGGGTGAGAAGCAGTCAAGCAAATCCTCAGCGCGCACCATTCTACACCCGCAGAAATCGCATCCGCCGTCTTCCGCGAACCCATCTCCAAGGGGAATCAACACATTGACCTTGCCAAACATGCGTCGACGCCAACCATGATGCCAGACAGCTCCACGTCTTGCGCTCATCCATCATCCCACATTCGTCGCCGATACCCGCTGCACCACGCCGATGCGGTAGATGAACACCACTCCACCACTAGCCGCCACAATCCAACATCTACTCCAAAAACGATGCCCCAAGAGGTAGAACGACGCAGAAGGCACTGCCATCGTCCAATCAGAGAGTCCTAGATCTGGTTTTTCGCCCGGAGCAGCACGAGTGACTAAACACAGGCTGCAGCAGAAATGCCTTCAAGAAGGTAATGACACGTAATGTCGCCATCGCCCACCAAGACCAAGGTCGTAGCACGGTTTTCACCGGCAGCCGTGCATCCACAACTCACCGAGTGTAGTGACGAGACAAGCAAAGACGATACCTTTGACAAGGTAACGATGCTAAGAAACACCGCCATCGCCCGGCAAGACCGAAGTCGAAGTGCAGTTTTCACCGGCTGCCCTCATCACCCTAAGCTTGTCGTCAAATGGATCTTCATCGCAGGATCGGTGTGGTATCCCAAGATACCCCACACCAGGTCCCAACATGGCCATCTACCTCCGGACGAGGCAGTCGACGCAGACTTGTCCAAGGCCGACGCCCACATGATGTGGCAGCTCTGCTGGACGCTGTTGCCTCCAGCCACCGTCACCGTCCATCATAGCGGTTGCATAGGTGGGGAGGGTTCCGCCTCGCCCCCTTGGTTGCTCTCAGTGGGCGCCTGCAACCGTCATGCCGTGCAACCTTTGGCTGGTGACGCCATCAGTGGTGGTGGAGGGAGGAGAAAAGGGTGGGGAGGGGGCTAGAGTGGCTGGCGGTGGGATCCCCCGAGCGATGGGGTGCTGCACGCCAAAATACTTGTGACCTCTTAGGTCAACGAAGAATAAGAGGCCGCACACGTTCAACCGCCTCATTCTTCGCTTCGAACCTCCACCAGGCCTCGTAGAACGTGTTTGTCGGCATCACGATGTCATAGAAGGAGACTCCTTTGGGTCTTTGGAGGCCTGAAACTATAGATGGTGGGTGGTGTACTCTGGCGGCGGCGCCCAGACCAACTCGTCATGCTTCGCCTGAAGGAGCTGGCATGCCTCTTCGGTTTTACGGGGCGCGTGCGGCCACGCGGTGGCAATGTGTCCTGAGGCGCCATCGACTCGCGGATGACGAGGATGCCACAATTTGAGCATTTGTTCATCTTTTCCTCATGGGCATCCTCGACAAAGGTGAGGGGAGAGGCGTAAGGGGTTCGCAACATCGTTGCCGTGGAGGATGAAGACCTCGATACGGACGAGGAGGGTGACCCCGACACCTACGTGGTGCCTGCAAAGACGGTTGTGCGGTGGTGAGTAGCGCAGCTGTGCCCCCCGTGGCTATCTGGTCGAGTACCCCCGCGAGCATGGGACCAGCCACGGTCTTGTTCTTCCGTGTGGCACCGATGCAGTCGTAATCCGCCAACTCCCTCTCCCGATGCTCCTGGAAGAAGACGGACCAAGTGGTGTTGTTCTTCGGATTCCTCCGAGGATCCTTGGGTTGCTCCGGCTCGAGCTTGCCATAGATGTACTGGTGGATGGCCGCTACTGCTCCGCGCCTTGCTGCACCGGCGGGATAGGGATCTCACTGGCGCTAAGCCTCCGTTTGCCATGGAAAAGCTTGTCTTGCGGCACCATGTAGCATACATCGTACATGCGGCAGACCTCCTACTCATGGAGGTAGTGTCGGCCGAAGTCGTTGGCCGCCGCTGGGTCACCATAGAATCCCTTAGGCGTGGCTTCTTTCTGTTGATTCGGTGTTGGTGCTTCGGCATTGATGAGGCGGCAAGGTGACCAAAACCGAGCAGAAAGGCAACGGAGTGACGAGCGGTGAGGTTAGGAGGGCCATATTAAGGGAAGAAAAGGGCGCGAAGCTACAATAGGAAGCAGTGGGAACAAGCGGGAAGGTGAGAGGTGGCGCACAATAATGCCGTTGTGTGCTCCTCGACTGGATGGGAGGGCCACTCGTGTGAAAAACCTACCCCGCGGTTCGACATCATTTATTTCGTGGGTGAAGACAAGGCATGAGAGACGAAGCAACGAACAATAGGCATGTCAATAACAGGCGTGAGAGACCCCAAGAAGTTTTTTCCGTCCCATCCGGAGCCCCCGCTCGCCCCTCGTGTTTTAGGTGCCCTAACAATAGCACTAGTACAAACTCGATCCGGCCAAAGAATTAATGGAGGCTGCTTGGACAGGTGACGTGGGAACGTACCCATAGATGTTGTGTCGAGCTCTGGCAATGTGTCTCTCTGGCAATGTGCGAGCCAACTTGGGACAAGAAAAATGGGACATCGAGGCCATCCTCCTCCTGCAGGCAGCCAACCTTGGTAGGGTTGCAGACTCCATGGGCTTGGATGAGCAGGGAGGTGCCCTCCGATATCACCTGGAAGATGATATCCTCGCTCTCGATAAGGCTGGTGAGGAATACTGGAGGCGACACAGGCGTGTGATATTGACACTTAGGGGGCGGGATTCCTGCACAGCCTACTTCGCGCCATTGCGAGCGGGCGCAGGCGGAAATGTTCAATCCCTAGATTTATCACGGACCAGGGGGAAGTCCATGATCAACGGGACCCGATGGATTACATCTACCATTTTTACGAGGGCCTGATGGGGTCAAAGGGTAAAAGTAGGGTGTTTGTGCTTGGTCAACATCTTTGGGATAACGACAAGGTGATCTCATATGATGACAATCTTGCTATGGAGCTCACCTTCACTGATGAGGAGTTGCAGGAGGTGCTCCTCAACATGAAGCCTGACTCGGCACCAGGCTCGGACGGCCTGTTGGTCCTCTTTTTAAAGAGATTCTAGGGAATCTTGAGGCCCAATCCTACAAATCCTCAATGACTTCGCCCTGGCGAGGGTAGACATTGCTCTCCTTAACTGGGGACTGGGCCACGGTGTGCAAGCCAAAGGAGCTTGGGGTCTGGGGGTTCTCGACACCAAATTCATGAACATTGCATTAATTCTTAAATGGATTTAGAAATTACACCAAGGGCGGAGGGCTTGTGGGCTGACCTCCTCCGCGCTAAGTACATGGAAGGGAGGGACCTCTACTCGAGTGAGGTCCTCACTCACGGCTCTCAGTTTTAGAATGCCATCCAGAAGATAAAATGGTATTTCAAATTGGGGGCCAAACATAAGGTTCACAATGGGCGGCGGACCTTTTTCTGGTTCGACTGGTGGTCAGGGTCAGGCCCACTCCGAGCCAGATTGCCTAGGATGTTCAGCTACCGCTAAACACCGTTCATCTCAGTCTTGGGAGCTAGGGTGCTAGACAGGGAGCCCGGGGAGTGGCGTATCTGCTTTAGGAGGCAATTCGGTCTCGCAGGGGCAGTCGAATGGGACAACCTATGCCGGGAGGTTCAGGCGCTTCCCACTGATTTGGAGGAGGACATTGTCTCATGTGCCCTTGATCCCTCCAGGATCTTCTCCACTAATTTAGTGTACCTTAGACTGTCGCAAGGGGGTGACAGTGATGTCATTCAGGGATGTATGGCGCACCAGAGTTGCACCTAAGATCAAGGTGTTCCTCTGGCAGCTCATCCGGGGGCGACTTCCCACATGGCCCATTCAACGGACTCTGCTCCTTGTGTGAAGAATGGGAGGACTGCAATCATATTTTGTTCTCATACCCCATCGTTAGATTGATGTGCGTGGGAGTTAGGGAACTCCTGACGTGTGACTGGAACCCAACAGGGCTGGGGACTTCATAGCAATCGCTCAGGGCTTGTTAGGCCCCCTTCGTAGGCTAGTGTGGCGGCCCAATGCTGGACCTGGATAGTGCGCAATAAACTAACTATAGAAGGAAAATTGATTAGTAACCCGGCTGACGTATTCTATCATATGTCGATTCACATGCAGTGCTGGAGGATTCTAGTCAGACGGAAGGACAAGGAGCTCGTGGACTTAGGAGTGGGAGACCTCATGTACGTGCGGGGGTACGGACTGAGCACACTTGACTACTGATCTTCACCGGCTTCAACTTGCTATCTAGTTTCAGTGTGTGTCTATCCTGCACTATATATGCCCTGATGGATCCGGGTGGGATCGTACCTTTGAATTTGGTGTTGTAAGTCGACTAAGAGGCGGGAGGCCTTCTATTTAAAAAGGAGGGAACGTACCCTGATTCCGCCGTGTCGTTCTCGAGATTCAGTCATGGTCGTGCGTGCACGCGACGCGTCAGCGATGACGACGACGATTTCCTCGCGGGATGTACCAACTTACAGTTGCCGTATCACCTTATCACTCTGACCTACCACTACCAGCATGTGGCCTGATCCGCCTGCTGGCAGCGTGCGTCACGAGAGGGACACGCACACGCCTGTGAGCTGCACTCTCTACACTTGTTCTAAGCAAAATGCAGTGAACATTTTTCAGAAGGCGAGAGAACTAGAAGAACGAAATTGAATAAAATCAGTGCCAATGTTTATAGATTCATGCAGCGGCCAGTAACCAAAAGTTCCACAGAGGTTATTATGCTCCTTTGTTCTGAGACGCCGCAGCATTTGCGCTCCTAATACCAAAGGAAATACAGGAGTACACAGGCAAAGAATTGTCGTCGCCTGTGGTATCGTTTGGCACCAATATATGCTTCGCCCCAGGAGTGAGTTTCACTGGGCCTGATCTCTTCTGCGCGTAGCGACCAACCGATGACGCATTGGAACTGCCAGGAACATCACTCCCCATTCTATTCTCTGAATTTCTGGATGAATGGGCTGCATCTCTTATGCTGTTAGAAGCTTCTTGAACTACACGGGCTGGATGGCTGAATGTAGAATTCACATAGTTAACAGGGCGAGCTGATGAGCTTGGTGCATGCACAATATGTTGCTGTGGCAAACTCCCATGGAAAACTGAGGATTGTGTCCCATGCTGTGGCAAACTCCAATGGAAAACTGAAGATGGTGTCCCATGCTGTCTGGTTGTAGGCCAAAATGCTGCTCTGGGTGACTCTGTCCTATTGACAGGATCAGCACAATAACGCCAAGGAGCCGGCGAATTCTGATGTGGTGCTGCACTGCGGTTATTGGGAAGAGGAGGACACCCCAATAGAAAAGGCTGACTAGGCTGCGAGTTTGGAAAATTGCCAAACCTGTTTTCGTACGGCGACCGATCTCCAGAAAATAAATTAGCTGCAGGGATTGGGTGACTAAAATCATTTGGAGTCCTGTAGCCCGAGTGTGCCTGACTTGTGCTTGAATGATATCTCGAAGAATGAATGGTACCGGTAGGATTTAGTGTAACACCGGGGAAACTTTGATGTTGTAAAGAGAGAAAAGGCTGTCCTTGCCGTGGCAACTCCAGGACAGCATTTGTCTTCCCATAGTCATTGATGGAGGTACCTGTATGTTTCTGTTTAGTCTCAGCAGATGTTTCACCCCTGGTTGTGCAAACTGCAAGATCTTTACCCATCAAACGAAGTTTCTGTCCCATAGAAGGAGTACAATCACGCTGAACGTTCAACTCAAGAGATGACCAGGAAGGAAGCCTCCCGCCGGTCGAAAGCTGGGAGCCACCATGATTCAGATTAGTTTGGAACCCACTCTGGTGTTGTTGAAATGAGTCCTGAAATGTATGGCCTGGCAATGCACAAGGGGACATACTCATGGCGGTAGCATCTTTTACTGAAACATTACTGCGGTCACGATGAGTCTCACCAAGCTCTCTTAAGCTCAATGGAGTAAATTTCCCGCGGGTAGAAAGCTGGGAGCCACCATAATTCAGATTAGTGTGGAACACATTCTGGTGCTGTTGAAATGAACCCTGAAATGTATGGTCTGACAATGCACAAGGGGACATACTCGTAGTCAAAGTATCTTTTACTGAGACATTACCACACTCACGATGAGTCTCACCAAGCTCTCTTAAGCTCAATGGAGGACCAACAATATCTATGCCAGAAACCTCGGCTTGCTCAGCTCGCAACAATGTGCCTCCTGAACTTGTGTTCCTTACACTTCCTGAGTCAGCTGCAGGTAGTTGGTTTGCTAATCTGTGTGACTCAAAAGACAAATTCCTCCAGTGTTCTCTCCCATCAGGCAGATATGGTACCTCAGAATTTGAATTATACGTGTAGTTCAAATCCGTAGATTCTGGTACAGCCTCCTCATTCAGATCAAGCAAATGTAAGGACAGTTCTGTGTTACTAGGCTTAGGAGAATCCTCGTGATTTGAATTCAGATTTGCTTCCTTACTCTTAGTGATGGCTTCCTCCGGTATATGAGAACTACAACTTTCTGCAATTATGCATTTGTTTCCTTCAGTAGAAGAATCCTCATGATTTGAACACAAATTTGCTTCTTTAGACTGAGTGAGGACTTCCTTGGGCATATGAAAACTACTATTGTCTGTAGTTATGCATTTGTCTCCTTCAGTAGACGTGGATGATGATGATGATGACGACGAAGAAGCCATAGCATCTGAAAACAGCTTGCTGAGACTTCGCCGTTTGGGCAGCTCACAACTTTGCATATCACTGCCAAGTATATTATCTGCTTCAGAGAATTTGACCCGCTTCACTGATTTGCGGCAGAGTTCTATCACTTTCTTGCCTTTTGAATTGCCATGTTTCTCCTTGACCATTTTGACAGATGTGCGCTTTATCTTCAATATGCTTTGCCTAGGGAGATGTTTTTCCATGTCTCGTGGTTTCCGCACTTTGTCAGCCTTATTACTGTCGATGCACTTATCTGCGTCAGCCTTCTTCTTTGTATTATGGATCTTCTCCTGCTTCCTTTTCCTAGATATATTTTCAATCTCTTTTCTGAGATGTTGTGAAGCTTCAGGTTTCTGCGATGGCTGTGTAGCGAATCCATCAGGCATATTTGGATTTTCCAGTGGTTCCTACATAATTGAGCATTATTATTGGAAACCATCAGTTACATATAACTGTTAATACAGACAATTCATGAGCATAATTGAGGAACATTATTGAAACTATAGGATTCATATAACTTTGCATACAAAAATAAACGGCACACTTCATGATTACGACATGTATACCATTTTCAAACAAAACACCGGGAAAATGGGACACTCTTGATGGAAAAGTGATTGAATATATATCATCTGTTATTTTAATTAGTTTCTAATATGAATAGTTATCACAACTGTGTTATAAAGATATGAGGTTGGTGTTGCAGGCTTGCAGCTACGTGATGAACCATGCTTTTACACCCATGTAAAATTCACAACCTTCAATGTACTTCTGTAGATACAGCTTGTTAATGTCAGCCTCACTTGTTAATGTCTATCCTTAAGATCATATACGAAAGTAACATTCCTGTTACCACCGATACATAGACATGATATATATAGGGGTTGTGATGGACACCTAATGTGCCTCTAACACTTTATGTAGGAATTTTTTTTATTAGAACATGGTTATGTACGGTTGGATAAATGTGAAGAACAATTACAAGGTTCAACATTGTTGATGCAGAAATATTAGTTAGTAGACATACAAGTGAGTTATAGATTATATACTGCTTGAATTTAGGACCTAATGCTGAAATGCGAATAGTAGAATCTCCTGTTGGAGACACCTAGTCATAGATTCATGGACCATTCAGTCATGCACCAAACTTTACGGTATGGTTCTACATAATCAAGTGCCATTAAATAGACACACCATTGTGAATGATATACAAAAATGGAACCATGCCCTGCATTCGAGCAGCAATTAAAAATATGCTTAGTCGAAAGGACTAAATGCACATATATCAGTTCAGATAGAAAATTTTGTACATAATTCCGCATAGAACTGGGTTATTGTACTAAAGGTTGTGTTTTTAACATACACCGCTTGAACCACATCCTGGCACACTTGCATGCACCTCACAAAAAAAGTGTGGAAGCATACCAATTCTCCAGGAGCATATCTAAGAAAAAATCGCTCAGTTGTAAGCGAATATGTGGGCGCTTTGCTCTTACACTGTTCAAAGACAATCCAAATTGATGCCACCTGATGCCAAACGTGTGCATCAAGTGGACCCAAGATGTCAGAAGGTTGGGTCAGCTAAAAGTAACAACCAGGTGTAAAGCAGAATTCTAGAGTTCTAATCCAGTATTGTTAACTGTTGAGAAAAGTCCAGGATGGTGTCTAGCATCAGAACAGGAGCATCTATGGACAAATATAAGACATACACACTCTTCTCTATCTCAAGTTGCATGTAGGGCAGACACCATACCTCTCCAATCCCAACATTTTGAAATAAACACAAGCACCCCAAACAGAGAATTTTCAGCATCGGGACCGAGAATGAGACTGAAATGTGTCTCCATGTAACACATCCTCAATCATTTAAGCAAGGTAGCCATGATGTCAATGCCTCCTACGCATCCATGGTGCATGGAAATATTTTCAATCGTTGGTGAGCAGACTCTGATTGTGCTGAGGCCCCAGCTGTGGCATACCTCTAGCACGCGAAGGTGAGGGCACCGCAGAATCAGCTCACGGATGTTGATGAGCGCAGCAGCCTGAGATCTATGGCCTCTCCAACACAGGGAACTGAACACCCCCGCCGGCGGTAATAGATAGATGTTTTCAGCATCCAGCTTTGATCGAGGTAATGCGGTTGAACAGGGGAGCTCGATAGCAATGTCACCATCTCTGGTGTGCCCCCAAACCTCAAAGACAAGATCCGTTAGGGCGAGCCTCTTGTTGGCAGCAAGTAGCAAAGATATGTGGGCAGGATTAACGGTGTGTCGCTTGCAGATTTTTATTTTGAGGTGGAAGAGGTCAGGGCAAACGATCTGGCTGCACTAAGAGCGTCCAATGCTATATCAGGGAAAGAGAGCTCGGTGAGGTGCATCCAGAGGCCACACCGCGGGCAGGAGAGGGAGTCGGCACGGACGCAATAGAGGCGAACCAGGACCTGAGCAGCATGTCATCCGGAAGGGTGCTAATCAAGCCCGGTCAGGCACAGCGACGAGGCCGGCAACGAGGGCGAGCTGCGGGACGGGGCTGCGACCTGAGGCGACACGTCGACTGCAGCTCCATCGCTCGATACTTTCACAATCACAGGGCAACGCATATATGTGTGCATACTCGGTTGCCTTGTTTGGGGAACATAGAGAGAGAAGGGAGAGAAAGAGAGCGCTTTAATGGAAAAAGTTGGCACTGTGAGTGTTGAGACCACATATGAGGCCTTCAACCAGTACGGCTCCAACTTGGACATGCAGTTGGGTCTATTCTCCAAGACCATGGCGATGCCAGCGGAGATCGTGCTGGGGATGACCAAGAGGGGACGCTGGCGGAGGAGTCCCTCATCTCGATGGAGGATGGCTCCCAGGTGACAGACCCGCTGGTGACACGGGTGGCGGACAGCCAGCCGCCAGTGGGGCCACCTGCCAAGGTGGCGAGGCTGGCGGGGCCGAAGGTGCAGTCTCTGGAAGTGGTGGAGGAGGTGCAGTCGGTGGTGTGTGAGGGGGAGAGGTCGGTTGCTTTCCTGGACCTCCGGAAGGAGGTCACCCAGGTGGCCCCGATTCCGCAGGCTAAGCGCACGCCGACGATCCGGTATGCAAGGAAGAAGAAGGGGGTCGGGGTCACGGCGACACGCAAGAGCGCGAGATGCAAGGGTGCGCTGCCGGTCATGGAGAAGGCGCAGAGGAGGGCGAGCGAGAAGAACCTCGAGGCCGTCATCATCAACGACAAACCGCAAGAGCTGGAGGGCACTGGTCACACGGGCGGAAAGGAACTTGCTGGACGCGGCTCTGGACGAGGCTAGGAGGCTCTACGCGAGGAAGTGGACCTGGAGGGCCCATCCATTCTAGTCTTCTAGCTTGTATCAGTGTCAGCTGTCAGCTGTCAGTTTGTTTCGGGGGTGGGCTGCCCCGTTGCTGTATGATCTAGGTCTTGGTATAGTAGGTCTCAGTCTTGTAGCTGGCTGTGTGTCGTGTTGCTTATGTGTGTCAGGTCTCAGACTCGGATGTATGGTTATCTGCCGTTGTGGCTTTTTTTTATTGAAAGCTGGGCTTAGGCCTTATGTTTAAAACAAGACCGTGCACGAAATCCTTCTTCACATCCGGCATGGATAACTCCTCCCCTCATGCCCACCAATGCCGTGGATAAATTGGCCATTAATGGTACGGGGAATGAGACTTGAACCCAACACCTAGGCACTCTAATACCATGTTAAATATATACCAACCAACTATTCCAAAATATCAATCTGATGGAAAATGGCAGAATAATATACTTAAGTGCATGAAAAACTAATCTTAACAAACATGAATTGATACTGAACTAAAACACTTTATAGTTGGTTGGACATGTTGCACCAATTTTCATACATATTATTGTATTCACATCCATATGCAAACTAAGTAACAAATTGTGTGATAAATATATCGATACATGCACCTACTAGATTTAATAGTGCAAAAAACAAATATAAACAAAAAATAGTCAGTAGGTCAGGTAAAATATAGTCAATGAAGTCATGGTCAAACAAATATGTTGAGAACATATTCTTATCCACACGTTAAGGGAATCCATATCATTGGGCCAAAGGTTTCAAAAATAGGTTGCTCTCAATTCTACGTTTGTATTCACCGGGCAGTGCGCCCATACCTTCCGACCATATCTATCTCTTGTAAACATCTCCTGATTAGTTTATTTAGTAAGTATGTGTAATACATATCCCAAAGTATGACTATTCTGATTTGAACTTTTGAGAAAAGAGAGAAGGAAAACAAACCATCAAGTAACGAAAATGAAAGGATAGGCTGATATTTTATATTGTGATGGGATGATCAAGAGAACATATTGAGAACCACAGCACCCTACAGAGTATCCTCTTAAATTCATGTCACATTATGTGAGTGACTGCTCTAGCCCAGTCAACTAGCTAATTATTTGAGTAAGAGAATACAAAGAGCAGACGATGCATCAGCATCATGGAAAACATACGGTGATAGGCTGACTGTGACCACTACCATCTTGTAAGCACTGTTCATATGGTTACTATCATGCGCAATTTCTAGACATTGACAAACTATAGAACAGTTTTTAAAACAAGAGATGAATAAAAGTATCAGATAAGCAATGATGAAGTCCCTTATCCAAGTGGAAAACGCAGAAAAACGCAAATAAAAGTACAGTATCGGATAAGCGATTTGGTAGAATGCCCGCTCCACGTCCCATTCTTGTGATAAAGTCTCGTGTGTATCCGTGTATATGGGTCGGTAGTCGGGACCCAGCTGAAATGTTCAAGAGGGGACACAAGTACGCAGCTCACAACTCACCGTGCATGGTGTTAGAAAAGGCAACACGATACACCATGTACAATTAAGATATGGTACAGATGCTGCTGCAGTACCAGCTAAGCTGCCGAGTACAACAACTACTAGTCTAGCTGGTCATCATAGTCTAGCCGATTATTATTGATTGTTGGTCTTACTTCAGTGCATGAGTGGCTGCGAGAGAATGTAAGTATCTCACCAAAAGTCTCCCGACACTGTAATATGGTGCCAACCCAGCTCGATCCAATCGTTAAGGCCTTGTTTACTTCTCTCATATTTTTCTTCCCAATGGGTATGGGGATGGGAGGGAATTTGGTGTTCACCCAATCCCCTCAAATACCCTTCCCCAAAAATACACTAATATGATAGAGAGTTTTTGATTTAGGCAAAAAATATGGGGATGGGAGGGGATATCTCGGGATTATGTCGTTCAAAACCGGAGAAGTAAACGAACTAGTGGGGATTTTCCGGGATACGAAATAATCCCCTTCCATCCCCATAAATACCCTAGAAGTAAACAAGGCCTAACAGTGAACAAATTAAGCATGAAATAACACTATCCACATATACCAAACAGTCACGGGGTAGCAAGTGTAATGATGACAAAGAAAGAAAACACAGCGAGCATTCTAACTTTATCGCTTAGCACACTACGCGACCAGCAAATCATCGTGCGCCTGCATGCTAGCAGATACTATCGAGTACCCACAGATCACACAGGCTTGTTGAAGAACAAGCTATAGCTAGGCCTGGTTCAGATTAGCAACCTGGTTCGGCACGGTACGCACAATCCATACATAAAATATCCTGCGAGTCGACAGGCCGGTCCCATAATTGGGACTCATAATAAGCATGCATCCACGCAGACTGCAACCAGATTAGCTACATACTAATACTAGCTTGCAATAACATTGCGACATGGGACAGCAACAATCTAATGATATTGTCCGAATCCTCGATCTCATGGAGCTAAGAAAGCATCAAACCAACCGAGTACGGTGGAGCAAGTCAATCTAAATCTAAATCAATCATTTCACCAGACTACCGAGCAGATCAAAAGTTAAAATCAGCTAAGAATACGCAGGAATAATAGCAGACGATATCATTGCATAGACAGGCAAGCGACAGAGATGGGTTCGGGCTGGGCTGGACTGGACCACCTACCTTTCTGGTCTCGAAATTCCCTTCGGCCTCGCGACCTCCGCTGCCGTCCGCCGACGCAGCCGCAGCCGCAGCCGCCTCATCCTCCCCCTCCTCCTCTTGCAGTCTCCTCTTCCGCTTCTTCTCCTCCTTCGCCCGCCTCACGATGGCCAACAGCGCCTCGTCGTCCTCCGCCTCGGTTTGCTCCTCGTCGGAGGGCGGCTCGGCCAAGGGGGGTGCCGCGGCGAAGAGGTCGGAGATGGACCGCTTCTTCTTCGGCGGCTTCGCTTTAGGCGACCTCCGCGGGGATGGCGCCGGACCAGCAGCTACGGCGGAGGCGAGCTCGTCCGCCCACCACCGGAACCTCGGCGCCTCGATAGGAGGGAGAGCCTTCATGCCCAGGGGACGCCGCCCCTCCGCCGCTTGTTCGCCCCTCTTGCTCGCCGCGAACCCCCTACGGACAGATCACAAACGGAGATCAGAAGAAGAAAAAAACGCAGTACTACCAGAAAACCGAAGCCAAGTTGGGTCTTCCACACACACGGACCTGATGGAGAACGCGGCGGCCATGGATGCGACGTCGGCCGGCTCCGGCGGAGCAAATCTGCGTGGGATTCGCCACAAGTTTTGGGGGAGACGAGGAGTAGACTGGAAGGAAGGAAGAAAAGATGTGCCGGGGATGGAAAAGGAAGATAGTATTTAAAGCTCACAGCAATTTACGATACGGAATTAAATATTCCGGATGGCTCGCACATCGAGGCGAATAATTTACCCTTTCCCGCTCCCACATCGATTATTTGGCGCTTAAGCGTTTTTTTACTGTCCTGGCTCGCCTCAGTGTCGTGAGCATGAGACCCACAACCCATTTACTACAGCAGACAGCGACGTGTGATGGACAGCGCCCAAGTTGTTTTCCCCTTTAATTTGTGTGGTTGTTGACGTCGTAGCTGTGAATTGGTGTGCTCACAACTCTGGCCTACCCAGGCATCAAAACTTGCGTACAGTCACCGTTCTTCCCAGGGCTGACCTCCGTTTCAAAAGTACTCCATATGATATAAGCCAACTCTTTCAATTGTTCCCTCAAAAAATATCAGCTATTTTTACAGTATTATATGGATTTTTTATCATTTGTTTGTATTTGGAAGTACAAAGATGGCTAACTTAGACGCGACTAGGCATACCGGCACACGAGACTAAGTTCGGGTGTTGGTTTCCATGTAAACACGATTATTCGATTGTTGGCTATCTGTGGCCATGCATAGGACTACGGTTCAACATTTGTGCAGATGCAAAAGCATGGATAGTGTACTTGGCGAGATAAGTGGGCACCCGCCACGCACGACACGACAGTGCACAAGATTATATTTTGGTGTTAATGCCCCTTTTGAACATATGTGTAAGACAATTGGCGAGGTGAGCTGGTAGTGTACACGCATGCCAGGTTCATATTGACGATGGATACGCGCTAGTGCTCATGACTTTCCAATTGGGTACACCGGAAGATTATTCTCTTGCAAAAGGAAAACAAACATGAGAAATATCCGCCCACAAAAGATATAACTCCCGGGTGTGCTGGCATTGTCCATGCACGACATCTCACGAGACTACAATTCACCAGTGGTTCTCGGTCTTTCCATTTATACATTCCAAAGTTACGATTTTTCTAGAAAGGAGAAATAGTTTTAGAACCCTTTTTTAAAAATAAAAAACTTATGGATGCATCACCTAGACAAAAATGTGTATAACATGCTTACCGGCACACCCTGGCAGCGTCACAAAGCTGATGCCGGTGATTAATGCTACGACAAGCCCTATCTCCTAACGCCGCATGGCCGCACAATATAATCTCGCACCCTCCTCCACCATGGAGCAGACCGTCGGACGCTCCACGCCGACACATGAGACTAAGTTCGGGTGTTTGTTTCCATGTAAACACGTTTATTCGTGTGCACGCATGCCAGGTGCATATTGACGATGGATCCACGCTAGTGCTCATGATTTTCTAGTTTGGGTACACCGGAAGACTATTCTCTTGCAAAAAAGAAAACAAACATGAGAAATATTTGCCCACAAAAGATATAACTTCCGGGTGGGCTGGCATTGTCATGCACGGCATCTCACGAGACTAAAATTCACCAGTGGTTCTCGGGTATTTCCATTTATACATGAAAAAGTTATAATTTTTATAGAAAGGAGAAATAGTTTTAGAACTCTTTTTTTTCAAGAAAAAACTTATGTACGCATCACCTAGACAAAAACGTGTATAACATGCTTACCAGCACCCCCTGGCAGCGTCACAAAGCGGCAGCCACTGATGCCGGTGGTTAATGTTACGACAAGCCCTATCTCCTACCGCTGCATGGCCGCACAATATAAGCTTGCACCCTCATCCACCATGGAGCAGACTGGCGGACACTCCACACCGGTCCTCCTCCTCTGTAATATCTCGCCGCTTGCCCAGGCCTTTGGGGAAAAAATCACCTAGACCGGGTCGCCACATGCACCTCCACCTCCCCATTGTGGATGCCTCCACCGTAGGATTTCAACAATGCGGACGAGGACTTCGGCGACGAGGAAGATCTCGAGGAGGAGGAGGGCCCGATGTTGCTGATGGGCCCAACCCATAGTATACCGCCCTCCTCGCCTCCTTCATGGCCACCGATAAGCGAGTTATGGCTGTGATGCCAAAAAAACAAGCAGTGGAAGCTGTTGTCAGGGAATCTTTGCGCCTTGACATGGTCGATTGTCCCCGTCGAGCTCAGCAGTAGGAAAGCGGTGGGAGAAGGGCAAGGCAACCATCGTCGACCTCACTGGCGATGGTGAAGAAACCAATGGTGTCGCTGGAAGCAACAAGTAGAAAGAGTCAGGAGAGGGGGAAGGCGGCCGAGGGAAGTCATCATGGTGGAACCGGGACACTACAGGGGTGGTCATCTTCAGATTTATTTTAGTTATCTAGACTTAGTTTAATTTTTCTTAAACTGATGTAATTTGTTGTAAAGCTGAATGAAATCAGCTGGTTTATAAGTCCTCACAAATTTCATTTTTTTTACTCTTTCGGACTAAATTCTGAATTAATGGTGTGGGAATTTTGTACCGCCCGGTGAAATCCACCCGTCGCATGGCCGGCCTACATGTCACTGTTGAGGACATTTGTTGGTGGCTTGGATGCCTATGCAACACCGATATGCAAAATCGCCACCAGCAACTACGAATTGTGACGCCATATTATTGGTGTCGCAAAATAATGCCGCTAATGGCGATTTTTCCACGCCACTACTAGGCTATTCAATACTAGTTATGCATAAAACACCATATCTAAAAACAAATAAACCACTGAAATGGTGCATTGAGGCTACATAACTATAAGAACACTTAAGCATATACAGCTTTAGTGTTGCCTTTTGATTTACAAGAGATCCCAAGTAATTTGAAAGCTCAAGCCCTCCATAACTCAAATCGTGGATTATAGGTTGTCATATATAACAATGGCATATATGGGGCTAGTGATCCTAGAAACCATGTCCATTTCCATGGAACAATCATGTATGTAATCTAAAGAAAGAGCATGGTAACAACCTATATAACTTGCACACACACACAAAAATATTAAAAGAAACTATTTCCATGCTTCTCCATTTCCATGAATCCACCAGGAAAAAGCAGGCAAGGAATAACCTAAGACGAGAAGAACAAAAATTCACCAAAAACGATCTACCAAACAATCAACAAAAAAGATCATGATGATACCCACGATCACCGCAGTGGAGGGGAGGGACTATGTAATGGTTGATTGCCCATGTGCTTACCATCATCCCCGTTGTCGTTGCTCCCGCTGTCGAGAATTTTCGTGTTGCCGCAGGCATTGATTTGGCGGGTTTGAGATTGAAGAAGTCACCACACACGTCTCGCTATTGATGGAAACATCACCTGCCACCGAAAGAATATTCCTTCTTTTAATCAGACACCAACGCGTCAAACCTAGGGTATCATCCCTGGTGAGATGGGGGTGTCACTCCCCTTCTAACCATCCAACCACATGTTGGTTTGCAGAAGATAATACGCTTGGTTTTTATGCATTGTGTATGTAGAAGCGAATGACTTTTTTGGTTGGACATGCCTGGACATCATGGGGCTTTAGTTGCGCATAATTAGTCCTGGTTGCTAATGCGGGACGAAAGCCCGTTACCAACCGGGACTAAAGCCCCCTTTTCTACCAGTGGTTGTCTAAAAAAAATTCTTAAAAATGTAATCGGCATGGGCCATCGGACCAGAACGTAATGGTTGGACAAGTCTATGTGTCGCTTTGTTGCCTGAAAAAGGTGGTGACGTATATGTCCTGTGTGTGTGATGGGCCAACCCAATAAAGTGAGCTATTTATGAGAAATATTCACCCACAAAATATATGAATCCCGATCAAGCATTGTAGAGGCACGAGATCTCACCAGACTGTGTTTCGCCAATTGTTCACAAGTCTTTCCATTTGTGCATGCCAAAGTTATGACAAAACTTATGGATGCATCACCTAAATAAAAACGTGTATAACAACTAACATATATGATTTTGTTTGTAAATAGCGTACAACCTGGTCTAAGTAGTTTAGATCACTTAATCTTTTGTTAATTTACTCATATCTAAAACTATGATCCAATGTTGGTCCTCGTGCAAATATATAGGAGTATGGCGATATCCATGGATAACATAGCACACAACTCTTCTTCAAAATTGGCGTTCAACTAAACACATGTGTATCAAAGCTTTCTATATGCACTTTAGATGTCCATGCACTCCCAAACGAACCTATAACTCAACAAAAAAAATTAAAGACTTTCTGTGGAAACAAAAAAATTGGAACTTTGTTGCAAATGTAGAATAATGTAAATTAATGTGTTTTACGCAAACAATATTTAGTAGCCGACAACATGAGAACATGGGTCGGGTGTTGGTATTCATGTAAAGAGATACACTGAGCACCGATTTAATTGATATTCATGATATTTGTTCGTTTTTAACTGTGCATGCCAAAACTATGATTTATTCTTATAAACTAATATATGATTTGAGAACTTTTGACAGAGGTTACTTTTGCGCACCCTGCAGCAGAAAAAGTGTACATCACGTAAAATTGACAACATGGTTTGCATTATAGTAATTATCACCATGATATAAAAATTAATTTCTAAATACAATTTCAATTTATAAAACGTTTTGGTATGATATTTTATCCTACTTAAACATCATATATTTCGGGAAAGATGTGATAGAATATTAAACTAGATGCTACAAATTTTGAGAAAAAAGGATAAAAATGACAAACTTTCGGGTATACATACCTCTGGAACCTCAGGCTCGACGTTGTTTATGAATTTCTCAAACTCTTTCTGCTCTTCATATTTTGAAATATCAGCAACAAATATGGTATATCTGCCATAAAAGGCTAATAAATTTAGGAGATTCTGAACTCAGTATAAGTTTACATAAATATAAATCATAATAATTACGTGAACATATGGTTGTGTGCATACGTGTGTTTACAACGAATTTTGAGACATAGAAAGGGAGAAAATAAAGGGATCAAACTTGTTGATGGTTGTTTGCAACATCGTCAGATTTGTTTGTTTAAGTGAATCCAGAAGCAACATACGCGGTCCTTTGTCAGTACCTAGGTAGTTCATCTCATCGAAGTTGCACAACACAAGGAGGTTCCAATGACCCCCATAGTCAAGGTTTTGTTTAAGTGAATATGTGGTATATATCATAACAATCATAGAAGTGATTTCCCATGAAAACAACGAGAGTCAGGTACCAAGCAACAACAAGGACAAATACATATTGTCTTGAGAATATTTTCTTAGCTTTTATCCATATGTTCACATTCTATTGTGTCTATCTCATTCGTTTAGATAATAAATCACTATGAATCTAAATAGGCATAGCCGCTCTTTTCTTTTACTGGTCTATGCATGTCCAAATGTACCAACACATAGAGTTGTCGATAAAATACTGAGAACAACATAGAAATTATAATAAAAAGAGAAATAGGGTACATACTCTAGGGACAATTCAAAAAAATATGTGCCCAACTTATCTTTATTTGGTTTGTGCCTTCTACTATATGCAATGAGGTTTGACCTTTTTTGGGAGGAGGTGAAAGGAGGGAAATGCATTCTTCAGGATGAGACACTACTTCCGTGATGTCTTTGCTTTTGGGGTGTCTGCTTGTTTGAGAGCGCTTGTTTTGGTACACTATACACTGAATATAAAAATACATTTTTTAGATCAGGATACACGCATTACATAATAAACCACATGATGTTAATTATTTGTGTCCCATTATTTCTTTATCTTTAGCAAATGATCTTGAAAAGTCACATCAAGGGTGAAATTGAAACTCTATAAAATACAATATGAGAAAGTTACACAGTTAATAATGAGTGGATACTATCACCTACCATTTTCAAGTAACAATTATGTGTGTAATAAAAAAAAAGGAGAATGCATGGAAACAACCTATAGAACTACCAAAAAAATACTACAAGAAACTGTTTTCAAACATCTCCATTTCCACAAATCCACCAGGAACAAGCAGGAAAGCAACAACCTAAGACGGGTAGGAAAATAAGTAGCCAATAAACGATCTATGAAGGAATAAACAGAAAAGATCATGATGACACCCATGCCCCACGACCACCATAGCGAGGAGATCAAGACAATGAAAAAGGGGAGGGACCAGCAAGTGTGGATTTCTCATGCACTTACCATCAACATTGTTGTCGTCGCTCCTGAGGTCGACGATTTTCGTGTTGCGGTGACCATGGTGGGGCATGGTGGCAGGCCCTCCAAGGGTCAAATAGATCGGATTACTCGGGTTTGGTGGCTTCAGATCATTAAAAAGAGGTGGTGGCAAGTTCAGTTCTACCGAGTGATAGCAGAACAGCGGGGACACATCTCACTCTATCTTTTGTGTGTTTGGCTCTCACGTACGTTCACTTTATTTGCCGGAGTGAAGAAGAGAACATGCTTGGTTTTGTATGTACTAGGTGTATAAGCGCTGACTTTTTTGGTTGGACATGTGTGGACGTCATGGGGTGTCATTTGTTTTTTTTTTCAAATAGTAACTGGGGTCATTGGACCTTGATGTAACGGTTGGAAAAGTCTATCTGGCGCTTATTTCTTAAAAAAAGGGTGATATACATGTCCTGCACGTGATGGGCCAACCCAATAAGGTGAGCTAGATATGAGAAATATTCGCCCACAAAGTTTATAACTCCCAGTTAGGTATATTGGCATTGTGCACGCACGAGATCTCATGAGACCACAATTCACCGGTTTTTCCTGCGTCTTTCAGTTTGTGCGTGCAGAAGTTATGTCTTTTCTGAAAAAGCAGAATAGTTTGAGAACTTCTTTTGAGAAAACATATCGATACGTCACCTAGACAGAAATGTGTAAAACACGTGGAATTTATGATTTTGTTTGTAAATAATGTACATCATGGTCTAAGTAGTTTAAACCATATATTTTTATTGTTGATTTACAAATATATAAAACTATGGTTCAATGTTGGTCCTCGTGTAAATGTATAGTACTATGGGAGAATTGGCTTAGTGTGATGGCGATATCCACGAATACAGTGGCACAAAACTCTGTTTTAAAATTGGTGTTCAAGTGAACACATGTCTATGAAAATTTGCTAGATGCACCGGTAGTGTCCATGCACTCCCACATGAACCTGCGACTCAGCAGAAGTTCTCAAAAGTTTCTAATATGTGCACACAAGAAACGTGGAACTACTTTGCAAATGCAAAATAATGTAAAAAAATGTGTTTTACGCAAATAATATTTATATCTTCTAGCCAACCAGATGAGACTATGGGTGCGGTGTCGGTGTTCATGTAAAGAGATACACGGGACAATGGTTTTTAACGTCCGTGTTCTCTTTTGTTTCTAGTTGTACATGCCAAACCTATGATCTTTTATTACAAAACTACAAACGATTTAAGAATCATTTACATAAGTTACTTTTACGCATCCTGCAACAGAAAAAGTGTACATCACGTAAAGTTAACAATATGGGTTGCATTATACTCCCTCCGTTCTCTTTTAATTGACTCGGATTTAGTACAAAATTGTACTAAATCCGAGTCAATTAAAAAGGAACTGAGGGAGTAGTTATTAGCTCCATGATTAAGAATTTTATTTTCCAAATATAATCTCAATATTTAAGACATTTTGGTATGTTAATTTATCCCACTAAAACATCTAATATTTTCGGACAAACGTGATAGAAGATTAGAGTAGAAGTTAGACGTTTTTTAAAAAATATAAACACACTAGTACAGAACAGAACTATCGTGCCGGCCCGTAAGAGGCTTTTGTCCCGGCTGGCCAACCGGAACAACGGAGGCGGGACAAAAGGCCCAACCTTTTATCTCGGTCCGCTTACTAGCCGGAACATATAGTCCGCCACGTAGCCTCCGCGGGGCGCACAGGGGTCACCACCTTTTATCCCGGCTGGTAACACACACCGGGACAAAAGGGCCTTCACGTGGCGTGCGTAGGATGCTGCTCCTTTAGGGTTTAGGGTTACGGTTTAGGAGGCGTTCGGCAGGGGCAGGGGTGCAACCATCCCCTTTTATTTCATTTTTTCATTTCAAAATAATTTTCATATATTTGTACACTACTACAAGTTGTACATGTTCATGCATTATATATAGATCAAACAAACAAATATTCGAAGCAAAAGTCTATTCGTAGATTCCCCTTACATACATGGAGCTCACGACTACCGGGACTAGAGCCCGTCGTCTATTCGAACTATTACACAGGGATCATCAGAAGCGCCTATTTACACTAAACAAGCCATTGTCATCTATTATTTCTCTCATCAAAAGTCCCGCCAGTTACTCCGTAATTCGTAGTAGATGTTGTTGTGGTTGGAGCTTCTCCCGCATGAACTCGTATATAGGAAAATGAGATCAATATGAATATATCAATCTTGATAACAAAATATTGACGGTAATAAATTAAAGATGTGAATGTATTGCTTACGTTGAATCTACGATCGACCTTCTCAGTGGTTAACATGCGAATGGACTAGCAAATGTAGTATCCACATAGATTCGTCCCATGTGGCTGTTGGGCGCATGATACAGGAGTAAATGTTAGCTTCTCTGTGAAGTTACTACCCTTAACCAGCTTCTTGAACCCTCTCCAAACCCTGCCACGCAAAAGAATGATTGAATGAGTGGATAATCACCTGATATCTCACAAAAGAGATCGATATAGGGCGACAATGATTGAAATTACCTCTGGAGCAAGTCCTGCAAGTTGCGGAACCCTTCCAGACCTCTATTCAATGGGTCACTTACTTCAAATATTCCCTTATCGACTTTAATGTCTGGCAGAATCCAGTGGAAACTGCACACGTATATATATACGTCATGAATTACACTTAACATCGAGTAAGAAAAACTAAATGTGTACAATATAGTAAGACTCTCACCTATAGTTGTAAGGAAACAATATTGAATCACAGAGTGTTGCTTCGTTAAAATCCTTAGAAGGTTTGCCCCCGTATCATTAGGGTTATTCCTTACCGTGTCATGATGTACTTTATCTGGGTCAACAAACCCAATACTGTTTATATGCCTTCTTTTGCATTCATCGGTCTTCATTCTGCATAACAGAGTACAAAAGGATATAATGAGTATAATTACATGCAATGAACATGAAATTATATCTAGACAATGAATTCAACAACTTACAAGCAATAGCAACTCGTGA
Source organism: Lolium multiflorum (assembly GCA_030979885.1). Classification (NCBI taxonomy): domain Eukaryota; kingdom Viridiplantae; phylum Streptophyta; class Magnoliopsida; order Poales; family Poaceae; genus Lolium; species Lolium multiflorum. Next base: position 91,556,187 of record CM061749.1, read on the forward strand.
GAGATTTGTCGAGGGCGTCTAAACTGAATAACTACCAGAGTTCGCAAATCTCAATATGGAGATCCTCCCTTCGGAAGTAATATTCTTATGGGATATTTGCCACGATGTATCTTTGGTCCACCTTGCACGCATCAAGGTACCACTGGTGCAAATTCCGCATATGCGTTGGTACTTCTTGCAGCCTCTTTTTGCTGACCAAGTCGGCCCCGTAGACAAATTTAGGGGCTATATCACCAAAGGGTAGTGCAGTATCTTGGGAACTCAGCAATTCCTCCATAGTGCAATTCATTTCAGCCGCTAGCTTCGCATCAGCTTCCATATCCAAACAACCCTGCCGCTGGGGTACACCAAGGGAACATTTAACACCTTGAGGGGTGGGATTGATTATTTGTCCTGTTCTCCGAGCTAGGAAACGTCCTTTCTTTTTTTGTTTGTTGTCGCTTGCTGGGCCTTGAGGGGTGCACTTTTTGTACTTGATTTGTTCCCGGCTGCAATTTTAGTTGATGATTTGCTCCCGCTAGCACTTTTCCTCTCTTTGCTCTGCTCAATTTCCTTCGCAAGTGTGCGTGTATGGCCATCCTGCTTCTGGTGTAAGTCATATTGCGATGGTGTGTTAAGAAAATCAAGAACATATTCTATTTTTTTCTCGGTGTATGGCGCTGGGGGCTCGTGTTTTTCCTGATGAAAATGTGCATGCAGTTGGCTCTTTGCGATGGTGTCATTTTCCTCTTCAGTACGATCGTAAGCACGGGGGGATCTTTGGTACTCTTGGGAGGGGCAACAGTCGGCGGATAGGACTCTTGTCACTCTTCCGCTTACTGGGTGCCTGCCGAGTCTTAGCGGGCGCAGGCGGTGGCGAAGACGGTTGAGCCAGCGATGGAGATCGAGATGGACTAGGAATGTGGTGGTCGTAGTCATGGGGTGATAGTGACATGCGACCACTCGGAGGAGGTGATGGTGACCTGCGACGACTCATAGGGGGTACCCAGCCTGGAAGCTTGATGTTTTTCTTCTCCCAAAGAATGATGTCATCCAGTACTTCTCCGAGTGTACCCTGACCTTCACCTCCAGGGATTACAAGCTCCATTGATATAAACAACTGTACAATTGTATCCACCCCGACACGAGCATAGCGAGCTGGAATCTCATTGCCGTGCCATAGTGCCGGCTTACCTTCAGGTCCTAATGAAGGTAAAACAAAGCCGGCCGTCACCTTCAGAGATAGGTTCTTGAACTCCTGATGGAAATCACAACGTGCCTGCTCCTTGATTCCATCCACGGGGTAGTCGGGACCTCCATCTATCATCCGTGGACCGTCAGGCGGGGCCTCTGAGTCAGTCATGCTGCTTTCCCACTGAGATGTGTCGACAATATTATCTAGTTGGCGCCCTCCTTTAAGTTCGTCAATCTCCCGTTGGTGCTGGTCAAGTCGTCGTTGGAACTCGGATAACCGGTCATTCTGCACCTCCTCCTGGCGTTGTTTTGCTCTCGCTCGGCTTCTATAAGTCTCCACGTCGTTGGGAAACCCAATCGGCCACGTATAACTAGGGCCAAGGCCTCGTGTTCATCCTTCGTTTTTGGGATTCCCGAGGACCAACGTCAGCAAGTCATTCTCGCTATCGGGAACAAACTTCAATTTCCCCATTTTAATATGTTCTGTATAAGCCATATTTCCCTGGGTATCTTAACCGTGTTGTCACTTTGAACAAGGTTCCCTGTTCGCATGTCATACTCACACCCATGCGCAAGGAACCAATTTCGAGCCCTCAAGTCCTAATTTTCTCGGATGGGTTCTGAAGTGACCCCATTCCGCAGCACCTTAGCCCACTTAGGCATGGCTTTTCTGTAGCCACCTCGCCCCATTTTATGGTGATATACCTTTTCATTTGCATTCTTCTTGTTTTTTCTTTGACAATGTCTCATCATCCTCTGAGGTCTTGCACTCCACAAATGCATCCCAGTTATGCTCTTGCTTCGCTAGATACCCTTCGAATTTTGGAGGTTTCTTGTCCTTCTTATAAGTTGCCCATAATCGCTTCTTCCACTACCGAAATAGTTTACCCATCTTCATAAGAGCCCGCTTCTGCACTTTCTCCCTCTATTTGTCAATCTCAATATGCGTCTCCAATTCTGGCAGGGTGAAATGTGCCACGAAGTCATAAAAAAGATTGCCTTTGAACCTATCGGCAACAAACTCACTTTGGGGCACCTTTTTGGTCTTGTTCCATTCTCTAACACTGATCAGGATGCGATCCCTAACCATAACTCTGCACTGATTTCTAAATGTCATTGCGGCCTTTGTGGGTTCCATCGGTTCGCCACAAGGTGATATAACTATAATGTGAAGTGGTCTTTTTTGCCCAACTTCTTGGTCGGGCCTCGTTTGTCCAACTTAGGAGAATAAACATTCATTAATTTATATACATGTACATATAGAATTCCATTAATGGCTCTAGTGATCATGTACATGTATATATACCTCGCCGGAGCCGTCGGCTTCTCCTTCACCGGAGCCGTCGGCTTGTCCATGAACAGAGCCGTCGGCTTCTCGGTCGGCTTCGCAGATTATGTCCTCAACCATGTCTTCCTGTTCCAAGTCTCGATGGAATGGATCCATTGTTCTGCAAAATATTAAATCGATAAGTACATGATTAATTTCAAGTTAATCACGAGTACATAATAATAATGTCGATGTAACGTAATGGATCAGACTTCAGCAACTACAACTTCCGTTAAAACATATTGAAGTGTATCCAATATGTAAGTACGAGGTTAAGGCTTGCCCTGTCCCTTGTTGTTCGGGTGCTGCTCTTCGGTGGCATTGATCTCAGGCTCGCGTTCGGTTTCTATTGAGAAGAACCAAATAGCGGAAAGGAAGAGCACAATAAAGACACGGAACAATGCAATGCACAAACAATATGATGACATGTCATATTAAAGGGGTTGGGTAAACCCTAGGTGCATCGACTGAAATTGAAGGGGAAACGGCATCGAACCCGACATATGAGAGGGTTCGATTAGGGTTCCACTAAGGTTTTAAATTTAGTTGGTTCAAGCATGTATGAAACATGGATAAACAGTTAGGATTTTTTATGAACATTTTGATATATTATTTGTATTTTTCTGATTTAAAATGAATTTGTTATGAATTTTCCAAGTTTTATTCATTTTAAATCAATTTATAAAAATTCTATAAAATATTATGAAATATCTGTCAGAGGGGGCCCACATGTCATATCATTTCTATTTATAGAAATTAATTAACAGAAACCAAAATAATAATTACATAAAATACCAAAAAGTGGCATCATGCTGACGTCAGCACAGCCATGAGCTCCCCGGTGGAGCTCGATTCCGGACCTCCCGTGGGGGGCGGAGGATGCGTGTGAGGGGGATTAGGCCAGCGCATCTCGGCAAGTCATTTGGTGGCGGAGCCACCAGAAATTGGTTGCCGGAGCTAGTCCGGCAACGAGGATCTGCGGCAGTCGGGAGTGGTTCCGTGTGGCGGCGGAGCTGTAGAGGGAGAGAGAGAGGAAGCAAAGGGCACGGGTAGGCACGGTGGATCACCGTGATGGCGATGGAAAGGTCGACGAGGCTGGAGGGGGCTTGCCGGCACCGGAATTGACCAGGGCGGGGGCCGGCAGTAGGGTTAGGGTTTGTTCTTGAGACGCGGGAGAACGAGAGAGAGGGAACTACCGGTGCTAGGGTTCGTGGGGCCGGCAACAGAGGTGCACATGGCGGCGGCGGAGGTGCGCCCAACAGAGGCGAGGAGCTACCGGCGCCGGAGATGGGCAGTCTGGCGGCGTCTATGTGCGCAATTGGCCTCCACTGTCCTGGTCGATGGCTTCGACCGGGATGGTGGGATTCTTTATATACCCCCCACTTTTGTCTCGGCTGGTGGCTCAGGCTACGACAAAAGGGGGGATCTTTTGTCTCGGCCGGTGGCTCGGCCCGCGACAAAAAGGGTCGATCCGCATGGCCTGGAGCTCGATCCATGGACTAGGGCTCCAGGCCAATGGAGGCTTTTTTGGTTTTTTCTACTGTTTTTTCTGCGTTTTTTCCCAGTGTTTTTTTCTAGTGCTTTTTTTAGTGTTTTTTTTGTTCCTTTTCTAGTGTCTTTAAATAAGATATTCATTAAAATCGAGCAGGAAAGTTTCCCGCTCCTTCCACAACGACACCGGCCGCGCGGGATAGTTTCCCGCCACGACGTCGGCCGCGTAGGAAAAGTTTCCCGCTCCCGCCACGAAGCCGCGTGGAAATTTCCCGCCTACGCGCCTCTATAAATAGCTCCTACGTCCCCGCCTCCCACTTCACTCACTGAACCCTAGCCCATTGCACAATGCCCCCGCCACCGCACGCGCCGCCGATGGAGGTGGACCCGCAGCTCGCGGAGATAGAGGAGTGGGAGGCGGCAGCGCTAGCGGCTACCATAGAAACATTTGAGAGGCAGAGCCTCCGGGAGCTGCATAAGAGGCGGCGTGTGGCGGAGCTGGATAGTGAGGAGATGCATAAGCATCATCGTGAGGAGGAGCTGCAGCAGCTGCTGCGGCATGAGGTGGCATCCATGAGGGTAGCAACGGATGCGTGGAAGAACTAGTTGTAGTTATTTTAGTTTAAATTTAGTTAAAGTATTTAGTTAGATTTCAATAAAGTTGTAGTCGTTATTTTAATTTAGATTTAGTTAAAGTATTTAGTTAAATTTTAATAAAGCCGTAGTCATTATTTTGCCTTAAATTTAGTTAAAGTATCTAGTTAAATTTTAATAAAGTTGTTGTCGTTGTTTTAGTTTAAATTTAGTTAAAGTAATCTGAGAGAGGCTTATCTAGGGTGGTGGCTTCGACCGAGATGGTGGGTTAGTTTATATACCCCCTTTATCCCGGGTGGGGGCTCAAACCGGGACAAAAGAGGGAGGCTTAATCTGGGAAGGGTTATCTGGTGTTTGCCTTATCTAGGGGACCTTATCTAGGGGAGGGGATTATCTGGGGGCACGACGATATATATAGCCCCTCCGGGGAGAGCAGAGAGAGGAGGTAGCGACCAGGAAGGAAAGAGCCTCTTCGGCAGAGCTTCTCGAAGATGTCTTAGATGGCTTGCCTTCTTAGACATCTTCGGAAGCTCTGCCCGAGGGAACTCTTCCCGCAAGCAGAACTCCCAACCGGAAGCTGCTAGTATATACGAAACAATCAGTAGCTCAAGGTACTAGATGAGGGGAGAGCAGATAGAGCTTCCTAGGAGCTGGTATACACCTGGTGACGGCGACCATAAAGGAAAGAGCCTCTTCAGCGGAGGTTCTCGAAGATATCTTAGATGGCTGGCCGTCTTAAACATCTTCGGAAGCTCCGCCCGAGGGAACTCTTCCCGCAAGAAGGACTCCCGGCCGGAAGCTGCTAGTTTACACCCAACAACCAGTAGCTCAGGGTGCAAGAGAAGGGGAGAGCAGAGAGAGCTTCCCGGGAGCCGGTATACACCCGACGACGGCAACCAAGAAGGAAAGAGCCTCTCCGGTGGAGCTTCTCGAAGATGTCTTAGATGGCCGGCCGTCTTAGAAACATTTGGAAGCTCCGCCCGAGGGAACTCTTCCCGCAAGAAGGACCCTCGGCCGGAAGCTGCTAGTATATATACACCCAACAACTAGTAGCTGAGGGTACAAGATGAAGGAAGAGCAGAGAGAGCTTCCCAGGAGCTGGTATACACCCGGTGACGGCGACCAGGAAGGAAAGAGCCTCTCTAGCGGAGCTTCTCAAATATTTCTTAGATGGCATGTCGTCTTAGACATCTTCGGAAGCTCCGCCCGAGGGAACTCTTCCCGCAAGAAGGACTCCCGGCTGCAAGCTGCTAGTATACACCCAACAACCAGTAGCTCATGGTACAAGAGGAGGGGAGAGTAGAGAGAGCTTCCCGGGAGATGGTATACACCCGACGACGGTGATCAGGAAGGAAAGAGCCTCTCCGGCGGAGCTTCTCGAAGATGTCTTAGATGTCCGACCATCTTAGACATCTTCAGAAGCTCTGCCCGAGGGAACTCTTCGCACAAGCAGGACTCTCAACCGCAAGCTGCTAGTATATGATACGCGTAGATGCACACGTCCGTTGGGAACCCCAAGTGGAAGGTATGATGCGTATAGAAGCAGGTTTCCCTCAGTATGAAACCAAGGTTATCGAACCAGTAGGAGCCAAGAAGCACGTGAAGGTTGTTGGTGGAGGAGTGTAGTGCGGCGCAACACCCGGAAACCGGCGCCAACGTGGAACCCGCACAACACAATCAAAGTACTTTGCCCCAACGTAGTGAGGTTGTCAATCTCACCGGCTTGCTGAAACAAAGGATTAAACGTATCGAGTGGAAGATGGTGTTTGTTTGCAAAGAACAGAAAAGCAGTAGAATGTATTCAGATGTAAAGAATGGACCGGGGTCCACAGTTCACTAGTGGTGTCTCTCCAATAAGATAACTAACATCTGGGTGAACAAATTACAATGAGCAATTGACAAATAAAGATTCAATACATATCAACGATGATTACTATGTGATTTAATCAGGGCATTACGACAAAGTACATAGACCGCTAACCAGCATGCATCTATGCCTAAATAATCCACCTTCGGGTTATCATCCGAACCCTCCGGTATTAAGTTGCGAACAACAGATAATTGCATTAAGTATGATGCGTAATGTAATCAACACAAATATCCTTAGACAAAGCATCAATGTTTTATCCCTAGTAGCAACAGACATCCACAACCTTAGAACTTCTGTCACTGTCCCAGATTTAATGGAGGCATGAACCCACTATCGAGCATAATTACTCCCTCTTGGAGTTACAAGTATCAACTTGGCCAGAGCCTCTACTAGCAACGGAGAGCATGCAAGAACATAAACAACACATATATGATAGATTGATAATCAACTTAACATAATATTCTATATTCATCGGATCTCACCAAACACAACATGTAGCATTACAAATAGATGATCTTGATCATGTTAGGCAGCTCACAAGATCTATAACAATGAAAGCACAAGCGGAGAAGACAACCATCTAGCTACTGCTATGTACCCATAGTCCAAGGATGAACTACTCACGCATCAATCCGGAGGCGGGCATGATGATGTAGAGCCCCTCCGGTGATGATTCCCCTCTCAGGTGCCGGAGGCGATCTCCTGAATCCCCGAGATGGGATTGGCGGCGGCGGCCTCTCGAATGTTTTCCGTATCGTGGCTCTGGTATGGGGGTTTCGCGACGGAGGCTTTAAGTAGGCGGAAGGTAGGTCAAGGGCGTCACGAGGGCGACACAACAGGCCGCGCGGCCCGAGCCGCGCCGCCTGGTGTCCGCCTCCCCGTGGCCCCACTTCGTCTCCTCTTCGGACTTCGAAGCTTCGTGCAAAACTAGGACCCCGGGCGTTGATTTCGTCCAATTCCGAGAATATTTCCTTACTAGGATTTCTGAAACCAAAAACAGCAGAAAAACAGCAACTGGCACTTCGGCATCTTATTAATAGGTTAGTGCCGGAAAATGTAAAATAACGCTGTAAAGTATGTGTAAAACACTCAAGTATTGTAATAAAAGTAGCATGGAACTTAAGAAATTATAGATACGTTTGAGACGTATCAAGCATCCCCAGCTTAGTTCCTACTCCCCGAGTAGGTAAACGATAACACAAATAATTTCTGAAGTGACATGCTACCAACATAATCTTGATCAACATTATTGTAAAGCATATGAGATGAATGGAGTGATCTGAACAAAAGATTGCTAACAAAGATAATGACTAAGCAAATGAATCATATAGCAAAACTTTTCATGAATAGTACTTTCAAGACAAGCATCAAAAAGTCTTGCATAAGAGTTAACTCATAAAGCAATAAATTCAAAGTAAAGGCATCGAAGCAACACAAAGGAAGATATAAGTTTCAGCAGTTGCTTTCAACTTTCAACATGCATATCTCATGGATAATTGTCAACACGGAGTAATATGATGAATGCAAATAAGCAAGTATGTAAGAATCAATGCACAGTTGACACAAGTGTTTGCTTCTAAGATGGAAGGAAATGGGTAAACTGACTCAACAATAAAGTAAAAGATAGGCCCTTCAGAGGGAAGCAGGGATTAAATCATGTGCTAGAGCTTTTCAAGTTTTGAAATCATATAGAGAGCATAAAAGTAAAGTTTTGAGACGTGTTTGTTGTTGTCAACGAATGGTAATGGGTACTCTAACTACCTTATCAACCAGACTTTCAAGAGCGGCTCCCATGAAGGACGTTATCTCTACCAAAGGTAGATCATCCCTCTTCTCTTTTGTTTACACATGTACTTTAGTTTTATTTATTAGATGACACTCCTCCCAACCTTTTGCTTACACAAGCCATGGCTAACCGAATCCTCGGGTGCCTTCCAACATTCACATACCATGGAGGAGTGTCTATTTGCAAATTTAAGTTGCTTACTGATATATCAGGGCAAAACATGTGAAGAGAATTATTAATGCAAGTTAATTAATTGGGGCTGGAACCCCGTTGCCAGCTCTTTTTGCAAAATTATTGGATAAGCGGATGCCACTAGTCCATTATGAAAGTCTGTCAGAAGTAAATGACAAGATCGAAAGATAAAACACCACATACTTCCTCATGAGCTATAAAACATTGACACAAATAAGAGGTAATAGCTTTTGAATTGTTTAAAGGTAGCACATTAAGTATTTACTTGGAATGACAGGAAATACCACATAGTAGGTAGATATGGTGGACACAAATGGCATGGGTTTTGGCTCAAGGTGTTTGGATGCACGAGAAGTATTCCCTCTCAGTACAAGGCTTAGGCTAGCAAGGTTGTTTGAAGCAAACACAAGTATAAACCGGTACAGCAAAACTTACATAAGAACATATTGCAAGCATTATAAGACTCTACACTGTCTTCCTTGTTGCTCAAACACTTTACCAAAAATATCTAGACCTTAGAGAGACCAATCATGCAAACCAAATTTCAACAAGCTCTATGTAGTTCTTCATTACTAGATTTAACTACATGATGCAAGAGCTTAAACATGATTTATGAGAGCTCAAAACAATTGCCAAGTATCAAATTATATGCAGCACTTTCCAATTCCAACCAAATAGCAATTTTAACGAAGCAATAAGCTTTCGCCATGAACATTAAAGCACAATTAAGAAAACAAGTGTTCCATATGAAAAAGCGGAGCGTAATATCTCCAATATAAGAATGGCGAGATCCAACTTTATTCAAAACAAAACAAAAATAAAAACAAGCGCTCCAAGTAAAGAACATAAGAATGTGACGGAATAAAAATATAGTTTCACTAGAAGTGACCTGATAATGTTGTCGATGAAGAAGGGGATGCCTTGGGCATCCCCAAGCTTAGATGCTTGAGTCTTCTTAAAATATGCAGGGATGAACCACCGGGGCATCCCCAAGCTTAGACCTTTCACTCTTCTTGATCATAGTATATCATCCTCTTCTCTTGACCCTTGAAAACTTCCTTCACACAAACTTCAAGCAAACTCATTAGAGGGTTAGTGCATAACCACAAATTCATATATTCAGAGGTGACACAATCATTCTTAACACTTCTGGACATTGCACAAAGCTTCTGAAAGTTAATGGAACAAAGAAACTCATTCAACATAGCAAAAGCGGCAATGCAAATAAAGACAATCTGTCAAAAACAGAACAGTCCGTAAATATGCATCTGACTGGGCACTTAACTTGCTCAAATGGAAAAACTCAAAACTAATGAAAGTTGCGTACATATCTGAGGATCACGCTCGTGAATTTGCAGATTTTTCGAATTTTTTACAGAGACTTATGCCAGAATTCGTGACGGACAGCAATGCTGTTTCTGCGCAGCGATCCCAAATATAACATCAACTTTAACATAGAAACTTTACTTGGCACAAAAACATGATAAACAGAGGTTGCTACAGTAGTAAACAACTTCCAAGACTCAACAAAACAAAAATTGCTGTAGTAAAATAAACACATGGATTATCTCCCAAGAAGTGCTTTTCTTTAACGCCTTTCAGCTAGGCGCAGAAAGTGCAAATCAAGTATTTTCGAGAGAAGAAGCATCAACATTATTACTTTGGGAGTTGGGAGTTTCCTCTACAATGCATGTTATATTATCTATGTAAGTTTCAGAGGCTCCCTTTTCATTACTCTTAGGCTTGCTATTCTCATCAAACAAATTTTCAGGAACAATCCAATCATAATTCTTTTCTAGTGCCTTGAACATTCCTACAAGCTTGCAAGGTATTGATGTCTTAATGTCCCCTCCATCATTAACATTATTAGTGTACTTCATCCTATCAATGTCCATTTTTTCAAGGGTACTAGCAAAGTTGGTGTAAGAACCAAGCATTTTATATTTAGTAAAGACTTTTCTAGCCTCTCTCGCTACACCACCAAATTCTTTTAGAAGAGTTTCTAAGACAAAATCTTTCTTTTCTCCTTCCTCCATATCAGAGAGTGTAAGAAACATATGCTGAATTATAGGATTGAGATTAACAAATTTAATTTCCAACATGCGTACTAGAGAAGCAACAGCAATTTCATAAGTAGGAGCAAGTTCTACCAAGTGTCTATCTTCAAAATCTTCAGCTATACTAACATGAGTGAAAAAATCTTCTATATTATCTCTTCCAATTATTGACCCTCGGCCTACCGGTATGTCTTTTAGAGTGTACTTAAGAGGAAACATGATGAAATAAACAAGAGGAAAATAAGGTAAATGCGAGTAACTAATTTTTGTGTGTTTTTGATATAGAGAACAAGACAGTAAATAAAGTAAAGCTAGTAACTAATTTTTTTGTGTTTTGTTTAAGTGCAGCAAACAAAGTAGTAAATAAAATAAAGCAAGACAAAAACAAAGTAAAGAGATTGGAAGTGGAGACTCCCTTGCAGCGTGTCTTGATCTCCCGGCAACGGCGCCAGAAATTTAGCTTGATACGCGTAGATGCACACGTCCGTTGGGAACCCCAAGTGGAAGGTATGATGCGTATAGAAGCAAGTTTCCCTCACTATAAAACCAAGGTTATCGAACCAGGAGCCAAGAAGCACGTGAAGGTTGTTGGTGGAGGAGGTAGTGCGGCGCAACACCAGTGAAACCGCGCCAACGTGGAACCTGCACAACACAATCAAAGTACTTTGCCCCAACGTAACAGTGAGGTTGTCAATCTCACCGGCTTGCTGAAAACAAAGGATTAAACGTATCGAGTGGAAGATGGTGTTTGTTTGCAAAGAACAGTAAAACAGTAGAATGTATTCAGATGTAAAGAATGGACCGGGGTCCACAGTTCACTAGTGGTGTCTCTCCAATAAGAAAACTAACATGCTGGGTGAACAAATTACAGGCGAGCAATTGACAAATAAAGATTCAATACATATCAACGATGATTACTATGTGATTTAATCAGGGCATTACGACAAAGTACATAGACCGCTATCCAGCATGCATCTATGCCTAAATAATCCACCTTCAGGTTATCATCCGAACCCCTTCCAGTATTAAGTTGCGAACAACAGATAATTGCATTAAGTATGGTGCGTAATGTAATCAACACAAATATCCTTAGACAAAGCATCAATGTTTTATCCCTAGTAGCAACAGCACATCCACAACCTTAGAACTTTCTGTCACTGTCCCAGATTTAATGGAGGCATGAACCCACTATCGAGCATAATTACTCCCTCTTGGAGTTACAAGTATCAACTTGGCCAGAGCCTCTACTAGCAACGGAGAGCATGCAAGAACATAAACAACACATATATGATAGATTGATAATCAACTTAACATAATATTCTATATTCATCGGATCTCACCAAACACAACATGTAGCATTACAAATAGATGATCTTGATCATGTTAGGCAGCTCACAAGATCTATAACAATGAAAGCACAAGCGGAGAAGACAACCATCTAGCTACTGCTATGGACCCATAGTCCAAGGATGAACTACTCACGCATCAATCCGGAGGCGGGCATGATGATGTAGAGCACATCCAGTGATGATTCCCCTCTCCGGCAGGTGCCGGAGGCGATCTCGAATCCCCCGAGATGGGATTGCGGCGGCGGCCTCTCGAATGTTTTCCGTATCGTGGCTCTCGTACGGGGTTTCGCAGGCTTTAAGTAGGCGGAAGGGTAGGTCAAAGGGCGTCACGAGGGGCGACACAACAGGGCCGCGCGGCCAGGGCCCGGCGCCGCCCTGGTGTCTGGCCGCCTCGTGGCCCCACTTCGTCTCCTCTTCGGGAGCTTCGTGCAAAAATAGGACCCAGGCGTTGATTTCGTCCAATTCCGAGAATATTTCCTTACTAGGATTTCTGAAACCAAAAACAGCAGAAAAAAGACGGCACTTCGGCATCTTGTTAATAGGTTAGTGCGGAAAATGTAAAATAACTTGTAAAGTATGTGTAAAACACTCAAGTATTGTAATAAAAGTAGCATGGAACATAAGAAATTATAGATACGTTTGAGACGTATCAGTATACACCCAACAACCAGTAGCTCGGGGTACAAGAGGAGCGTTCTCATTATTACATAAATTTTGATATTCTGTTGGGAACTATTTAAAATACATTATTACATAAAAGGTTTAAATATCGCCAACATCACCTTCTAGTGATGTGGTTTTCTTCTGCGCCGTAGCCAGTGAGAATCTTCATCATTTAGCAGGATGCTTGGGTCAATTTTCACCGTGAAGGGCGGAATTTCATGAAACTTATTATAATCTTCTGACATGTCTGTCTTGTCATCCACTCCCACGATGTTTCTTTTCCCCGAAAGAACTATGTGGCGCTTTGACTCCTCAGTTGATGTATTCTTTTGTTGATTTCTTTTTCTCGGTTTGCTAGACATGTCCTTCACGTGGAAAACTTGAGCCACGTCGTTGGCTAGGACGAATGGCTCGTCCATGTACGCAAGATTGTTGAGATCCAGCGTTGTCATGCCGTACTTATCGTCTACATGTACCCCGCTGAGCTTCACCCATTTGCACCGAAACAAAGTGACCTTAAAAAGTAGGTCCATAGTCAAGTTCTCATATCTCCTCTATGTACCCATAATATGTGGTGGTCTGCCCATTCTCGTCTTTTGCATCAAAGCGGACACCACTGTTTTGGTTGGTGCTCTTTTTATCTTGGGCGATCGTGTAAAATGTATTCCCATTTATCTCGTACCCTTGGAATGTACATATGTTTGAAGATGGTAACCTGGCCAACAAGTACAGCTGCTCTCCAACAGTGGTGTTACTCATGAGATGTGTCTGCAACCAACTGCCGAAGGTCTTCATGTGTTGACGTGTAATCAAGGACTCGGGCTGGCCCGGGTTTAGTTCTCGTACAATATTCTTGTGTTTCTCAATATACGGAGCCACGAAGCTGGAATTGTATAGAATTGTGTTGTGTGTGCTTGATTGAAAGAAAGATTGTCCCTGCATACCGTTGCTTTCCTTCCTAGTGTGCCTTTTCCAGTCAGCCTCCCCTCATACCGAGATTCAGGAACACCAATCGGCTTAAGGTCAGGAAGAAAGTAAACAAAAAACTCAATGACCTACTCTGTTTCGTAGCCCTTTGAGATGCTTCCTTCTGGCCTAGCTAGCGCGGTTATGAACATATTTCTTTAAGACTCCCATGAACCTCTGGAAGGGGAACATATTGTGTAGAAATACAGGACCGAGAATTCTAATCTCATCGACTAGGTGAACTAGGGGGCATTTGGAAGGAAAGGAACGAGTTCATCTTCAAGCACAGGCCCCCTTCTCTTGCTCGCTGGAAAGTCAGGACTCAAAGTGATATTTTGCTGCATCGCTATAGAATTAAGCCTACCCTTATTCAACCGCTGGTTGATTGGGTCTTTCAAACTTTTGTGTAATTTATGAATACTCTTTTCCACTTCCTTCCACCATGATGTAACTCTCTGGTTTCTGTTTGGCTCTGTGCCCCATTATTAATAAAAAAATCACACCGTAGGGGATTCTCCTACGGTAACATAGTCAAAAAAAAAAGGTGAACTAGGGGGTGCTTCATAATACTGAAAAAGGATGGTAGGAACAACAACTCGAAGCTGACAAGACATTCGACCACATCAAGCTGTAACCCTGACAAACTTTCTGGATCCATTACCTTCTGAGAAATTGCATTGAGGAATGCGCATACCTTCAAAATGGCAAGTCGAACATTTCTGGTAGAAGTCCCCTCAATGCAACCGGAAGCAATTGTGTCATAAGCACATGGCAGTCATTAGACTTTAGGTTCTGGAATTTTTTCTCTTTCATATTTACTATTTCATTTATATTCAACGAGAAACCAGACGGAACCTTGATACTTAATAGGGCTTCAAAAAATATTTCATTCTCTTCGTTGTTAATAGCGTAGCTGGCAGTCCCTTGAAACTGCCTGGATGATTGCCGTCTCGTCCTTTATGACGTTGCTGATCCTCCCGTGCTTCTGGTGTATCTCTTGTCTTCCCGTACAAACCTAGGAAACCTAGAATATTCACACAAAGATTCTTCGTCACATGCATCACGTCGATTGCAGAGCGGACTTCCAGGACTTTCCAATACTCTAGCTCCCAAAATATAGATTTCTTCTTCCACATGGGCGCGTGTCCGTCAGCGTCATTTGGAACAGGTCGCCTCTCTGGACCCTTTCCAAAGATTACTTTTAAATCCTTGACCATCTCAAATACATCAGCACCACTACGGAGGACAAACTTCGGACTGGGTTCTGCCTCGCCATTGAAATGCTTGCTTTTTTTTCCTTAAGGCAAACCTACGCGGAAGAAAACGGCGATTGTACGGGTACACATATTTTCTACATTTTTCCAAATATTTACTTTCAGTCTCATCTAAACAGTGTGTGCATGCATTGTATCCCTTGTTCGTCTGTCCAGAAATGTTACTAAGAGCAGGCCAATTATTGATGGTTATGAATAGCAACGCTCATAGGCCAAATTCATGTTTCGTGTGCTCATCCCACACACACGTACACCTGGTTCGGCTCACAACTCCAAAATTTAATGAACTAATGGCCTTAGGTACACATCAATGTCGTTGCCGGGTTGCTTTGGGCCTTGGATAAGCACTGGCATCATAATGAACTTGCGCTTCATGCACAACCAAGAAGGAAGGTTGTAGATACATAGAGTCACGGGCCAGGTGTTGTGACTGCAGCTCTGCTTCCCAAAAGGATTCATACCATATGTACTTAGACCAAACCATAAGTTCCTTGCCTCACCTGCAAAATCCGAAACTTTCTCTTGATGTTTCTCCACTGCCGACCATCAGCGGGGTGCCTCAACATCGTGTCTTTCTTACGTTCTTCCATGTGCCATCACAACAACTTGGCATGCTCTTTGTTTCTGAACAAACGTTTCAACCATGGTATTATGGGAGCATACCACATCACCTTCGCAGGAACCCTCTTCCTGGGTGGGTCGCTGATAACGCGTGAAGTACACATCCGTTGGGAACCCCAAGAGGAAGGTGTGATGCGTACAACAACAAGTTTTCCCTCAGTAAGAAACCAAGGTTATCGAACCAGTAGGAGCCAAGGGCCACGTGAAGGTTGTTGGTGGAGGAGTGTAGTGCGGCGCAACACCAGTGATTCCGGCGCCAACGTGGAACCTGCACAACACAATCACAATACTTTGCCCCAACTTAACAGTGAGGTTGTCAATCTCACCGGCTTGCTGAAAACAAAGGATTAAACGTATGGTGTGGAAAATGATGTTTGTTTGCAAAGAACAACAGAGAACAAAGATTGCACTAGATTGTATTTCAGATGTAAAAGAATGGACCGGGGTCCACAGTTCACTAGTGGTGTCTCTCCAATAAGATAAATAGCATGCTGGGTGAACAAATTACAGGTGGGCAATTGACAAATAAAGATTCATATACATATCATGATGATCACTATGAGATTTAATCAGGGCATTACGACAAAGAACATAGACCGCCATCCAGCATGCATCTATGCCTAAAAAGTCCACCTTCAGGTTAGCATCCGCACCCCTTCCAGTATTAAGTTGCAAACAACAGACAATTGCATTAAGTATGGTGCGTAATGTAATCAACACAAATATACTTAGACAAAGCATTGATGTTTTATCCCTAGTGGCAACAACACATCCACAACCTTAGAACTTTCTGTCACTGTCCCAGATTCAATGGAGGTATGAACCCACTATCGAGCATAAATACTCCCTCTTGGAGTTACAAGTATCAACTTGGCCAGAGCCTCTACTAGCAACGGAGAGCATGCAAGAACATAAACAACACATATATGATAGATCAATAATCAACTTGACATAGTATTCTATATTCATCGGATCCCACCAAACACAACATGTAGTATTACAAATAGATGATCTTGATCATGTTAGGCAGCTCACAAGATCTAAACATGATAGCACAAGAGGAGAAGACAACCATCTAGCTACTGCTATGGACCCATAGTCCAAGGATGAACTACTCACGCATCGGTGATGTAGAGCCCTCCGGTGATGATTCCCCTCTCGGCAGGGTGCCGGGGCGATCTCCTAAATCCCCGAGATGGGATTGGCGGCGCGGCGTCTCTGGAAGTATTTCCGTGTCGTGGCTCTCGCTAATAGGGTTTTCGCGACGGAGAGTTTAAGTAGGCGGAAGGGCAGGGTCGGTGGAGGCACGAGGCCCCACACCATAGGGCGGCGCGGCCCCACCGGCGCGCGCGTGGTGTGGGCGCCTCGTCGCCCCACCTCGTATGCTCTTCGGTCTTAAGCTCCGTGGAAAAATAAGACCCCGGCGTTGATTTCGTCCAATTGAGAATATTTCCTTTGTAGGATTTCTGAAACAAAAACAGCGAAAACACAACTGGCGCTTCACATCTTGTTAATAGGTTAGTGCCGGAAAATGCATCAAAACATCATAAAGTGTGAACAAAACATGTAGGTATTGTCATAAAACTAGCATGGAACATAAGAAATTATAGATACGTTGGAGACGTATCAAGCATCCCCAAGCTTAGTTCCTACTCGCCCTCGAGTAGGTAAACGATAACAACAATAATTTCTGAAGTGACATGCTACCAACATAATCTTGATCAATATTATTGTAAAGCATATGAAGTGAATGGAGTGATTCAAAGCAATAGATTGCTAACAAAAGATAATGACTAAACAACTAAATCATATAGCAAAACTTTTCATGAATAGTACTTTCAAGACAAGTATCAAAAAGACTTGCATAAGAGCTAACTCATAAAGCAATAGATTCAAAGTAGAAGGCATTGAAGCAACACAAAGGATGATTAAGTTTCAGCAATTGCTTTCAACTTGTAACATGTATATCTCATGGATATTTGTCAACATAGAGTAATATAACAAGTGCAATAAGTAAACATGTAAGAATCAATGCACACAGTTGACACAAGTGTTTGCTTCTAAGATAGGAAGAAGTAGGTAAACTGACTCAACATAAAGTAAAAGAATGGCCCTTCGCAGAGGGAAGCATGGATTACTATTTTTGTGCTAGAGCTTTTATTTTGAAAACATAGAAACAATTTTGTCAACGGTAGTAATAATTCATATGTGTTATGCATAATACTTCCTACAAGTTGCAAGCCTCATGCATCAAATACCAATAGTGCCCGCACCTTGTCCTAATTAGCTTGGATTTACATGGATTATCATTGCATAACATATGTTTCAACCAAGTGTCACAAAGGGGTACCTCTATGCCGCTGTACAAAGGTCCAAGGAGATAAATCGCATTTGATTTCTCGTTAATAATAGATCTCAACTTAGGACATCCATACCGGGACAACATAGAAAATAGATAATGGGCTCCTCTTTAATGCATAAGCATTCAACAACAGATAATATTCTCATAAGAGATTGAGGATGAATGTCCAAACTGAAAACTTCCACCATGATACATGGCTTTGGTTGGCGGCCCAATGTTCTTCTCTAACAATATGCATACTCAAACCATTTAATCATGATAAATCACTGATACGTCCATTTTGCATCACTATTTTATATCATAAATTGCTGTTATTCATTGATATATTTCATATTTAGAGATGATACTTATGTTATTTCACCTATTTTGCATGTTTCATGATTATTGGAGAATTATTCACCGGAGTCAGGATTCTGCTGGAAAAAGCACCGTCAGGACACCATATTTTGGAAGATCAACAATTGACGGAAATTATACAAAACATCCTATTTTTCCAGAAGATGAAGCCAGCCAAAAGGAGGGACCGAGGAGGGCGCCATGGGCCCCCATAGGCCGGCGCGGGCCCAGGCCTGGCCGCGCCGCCTTGTGGGAGGGGGCCACAGCCCCCTTGGCCGCCTCTCCTTCGCGTGCTTCTTCGTCCCGAAAACCTAAGGTGCGGGGGATACGGAGAATGATGGGCCGCTCTGCGGCGGAGGACACCAGAGAGAAAAGAGCTCTCCGGGGCAGGAATCCGCCGGGAAATTCCCTCCCGGAGGGGGAAATCGACGCCATCGCCATCGTCATCGAGCTGGACATCATTGGGATCATCATCATCATCATCTCCACCATCTACACCGCCATCTCCACCGCTGCACCTCGTCACCGCTGTAACATCTAGGGTTAAATCTTGATTGTTTGATAGGGGAAACTTTCCCGGTGTTGATTACTACTTGTTATTGATGCTATTGAGCGAAACCATTGAACCAAGGTTTATATTCAGATTGTTATTCATCATCATATCACCTCTCATTATGTTCCATATGATGTCTCATGAGTAGTTCGTTTAGTTCTTGAGGACATGGGTGAAGTCTAAATGTTAGTAGTGAACTATGTTGAGTAATATTTAATGGTTTGATATTTAAGTTGTGGTGTTATTCTTCTAGTGGTGTCATGTGAACGTCGACTACATGATACTTCACCTTTATGGGCCTAGGGGAGTGCATCTTGTATTCGTTTGCTAATTGTGGGGTTGCCGGAGTGACAGCAACCTAAACCCCCGTTGGTATATCGGTGCAGGAGGGATAGCAGGATCTTAGAGTTTAAGGATGGTTAGATTTATCTTAATTACTTTCTTGTATTTGCGGATGCTTGCAAGGGGTATAATCACAAGTATGTATTAGTCCTAGGAAGGGCGGTGCATTAGCATAGGTTCACCCACACAACACTTATCAAAACAATGAAGATTAATCAACTATATGAAGCGAAAGCACTAGACTAAAATCCCCGTGTGTCCTCAAGAACGTTTGGTCATTATAAGTAAACAAACCGGCTTGTCCTTTGTGCTAAAAAGGATTGGGCCACTCGCTGCAATTATTACTCTCGCATTTTATTTACTTGTACTTTATTTATCTGCTATATCAAAACCCCCTGAATACTTGTCTGTGAGCATTTACAGTGAATCCTGCATCGAAACTGCTTGTCAACACCTTCTGCTCCTCGTTGGGTTCGACACTCTTATTTATCGAAAGTACTACGATACACTATACTTGTGGGTCATCAAGACTATTTTCTGGCGCCGTTGCCGGGGAGTGAAGCGCTATTGGTAAGGAAATTTTTACTGTACGTGCTGATTTTGTTTCTGCTTACTGCTATAAGTCATTATGGAGAGATCCTCCCTTGCTATTTGGGAAATCTACTACTACTGCAACGGTAGTGGATGAGGAGCCAGGTGAGGAAGTAATACCATATAAAATACCTATGAAAATTATTGAACGTGTTGTGGATAACCGCTATGAAGGGGATGGAACTGTTCATCCTGGAGATCATTTACTGTTTTTACATGAATTATGCGGGTTATTCAAGTGTGCAGGTATTTCAATGGATGAAGTTAGGAAGAAACTATTTGTTATGTCACTATCTGGTAAAGCGGCACATTGGTATAAACTGCTGAAGGATGGGTGTTCTCTTGATTGGAAGGATATTGTGCCTCTATTTTATTCTAAATTCTATCCTCCAAGTGAAATTCACAAAGACCGAAACCGTATATATAATTTCTGGCCTCATGATGGAGAGAGTATTGCCCAAGCGTGGGGAGATTGAAGTCTTTAATGCTCAAATGCCCCATTCATGAGCTTCCTAGTAATATTATCATTGATAATTTCTATGCAAGACTTTCTTTTCAAGATAAAACCTTGCTGGATACTGCTTGTTCTAGATCATTCACACGCAATAAAGAAGAGTTTAAATGGGATCTTCTTGATCGAATCCAAGAAAATACTGAAGGATGGGAGAATGACAAAGGTAGAGTGTCAGGTATAAATTATGATTATGAATGCATTGAAACTTTTATGGATACTGATGAATATCGTAATATAAGTGCTACATATGGTCTTGACTCTCAAGTTGTTGCAAATATTTATAAAGCCTTTGCCTCTCATTTTGAATTGCCTAGGAAGAATTTTGATAAGTATCATGAACCTTATAAAGATAAAACTGATTCACCTAAAGGTAAATGTATTGAAATTAAAACTGTTGATCATGTTCTTCCTGAAGCTTATATTGAAAAAACTCCTTTCCCTGCTAAAATGAAGGAGTATTCTGTTATAACTAGTGTAGTTAATAAAAGTGCAAAGAAACCTATAGAACCTGAAGAACAAATAAAGGTTGAACCTGCTGTTGCAATAGTTAAAGATCTTGTGACTGAAAATGTGGAAGATGGTCATATTATTTTTTGTGAAGATGCTTCTAATATTGTTTCGCATCCTAATAAGTCTAGGAAAGCCAGTGTTCCTGTGCTCTCTGTTCGAATTGGTGATCATTGTTATTATGGTTTATGCGATATTGGTGCAAGTATTAGTGCCATTCCTTATGAGCTCTACACGGAAATCATGCATGAAATTGGTTCTTGCGAACTTGAAGATATTGATGTGGTTATTCGGCTAGCTAATAGAGAAACTATCTCTCCCATTGGTATTGTTCGAGATGTTGAAGTTCTATGTGGTAAGATTAAATATCCTGCTGACTTTTTGGTACTTGGTTCTGCTGCTAGTAAGTCTTGTCCTATTATTTTTGGTAGACCTTTTCTGAATACTTGTGGAGCTATTATAGATTGCAAGAAAGAGAAAATTGTTACTAAATTTGCTGGTGAATCTTATGAGTTTAACTTCTCTAAATTTGCCAAAACTCCTTATAAAGCTGATTTGCCTAATGATGATTTTAGAGTTGAACAGTGTGCATCTATTGCTCTTGCTCCTAATAATCCTTTGCAGCAACATTTGGAGAATAGTGAGAGTGAAGTTTTTAGGGAAGAAAGGGATGAGCTTGATGAAATTTTCCTTCGTCAACCTATTCTTAAACATGACTTGCCTGTTGAAGATCTAGGTGTAACACCACCACCAAAGGAAGATCCTGTATTTGATTTGAAACCATTACCTGATAATCTTAAGTATGCTTATATTGATGATAAGAAAACATATCCTGTTATTATTAGTGCTAAGCTTTCAGATATCGAGGAAGAAAGGTTATTGGAAATATTGAAGAAACACCGAGGAGCTATTGGCTACACTCTTGATGACTTGAAGGGGATTTCTCCCGCTATTTGCCAACATGCCATCAATATAGAAGATGATGCAAAACCTGTTGTTGAACATCAGCGTCGTCTAATTCCCAAGATGAAGGATGTGGTAAGAAATGAGGTATTGAAACTTCTTGAAGCAGGTATTATATATCCTATTGCTGATAGTAGATGGGTTAGTCCTGTGCATTGTGTTCCTAAGAAAGGAGGAATAACTGTTGTACCTAATGATAATGATGAGCTCATTCCTCAAAGAGTAGTTGTAGGGTATAGGATGTGCATTGATTTTCGAAAAGTTAATAAAGTTACTAAGAAAGATCATTACCCTTTACCTTTTATTGATCAAATGTTAGAAAGGTTGTCTAAAAATACTCATTTCTGCTTTCTTGATGGTTATTCTGGGTTTTCACAAATTGCTGTTAGAGCTAAAGATCAAGAGAAAACCACTTTCACTTGTCCCTATGGAACTTATGCTTATAGGCGTATGCCTTTTGGTTTGTGTAATGCTCCTACTACTTTTCAAAGATGCATGTCTGCTATTTTTCATGGCTTTTGTGAAAAGATTGTTGAGGTGTTCATGGATGATTTTTCTGTCTATCGGAATTCTTTTGATAATTGCTTGCGAAACCTTGATAAAGTTTTGCAGAGCTTTATGGTTAATGAAGGAATTGTATTGGGACATAAAATTTGAAGGAGATATGCCCTAGAGGCAATAATAAAGTGGTTATTATTTATATCTTTATGTTTATGATAAATGTTTATATATCATGCTATAATTGTATTAACCGAAACATTAGTACATGTGTGATATGTAGACAACAAAGAAGTCCCTAGTATGCCTCTTAAACTAGCTTGTTGATTAATGGATGATTAGTTTCATAATCATGAACATTGGATGTTATTAATAACAAGGTTATATCATTGTATGAATGATATAATGGATACACCCAATTAAGCGTAGCATAAGATCTCGTCATTAAGTTATTTGCTATAAGCTTTCGATACATAGTTACCTAGTCCTTATGACCATGAGATCATATAAATCACTTATACCGGAAAGGTACTTTGATTACACCAAACACCACTGCGTAAATGGGTGGCAATAAAGGTGGGATTAAGTATCCGGAAAGTATAAGTTGAGGCATATGGATCAACAGTGGGATTTGTCCATCCCGATGACGGATAGATATACTCTGGGCCCTCTCGGTGGAATGTCGTCTAATGTCTTGCAAGCATATGAATAAGTTCATAAGAGACCACATACCACGGTACGAGTAAAGAGTACTTGTCAGGAGACGAGGTTGAACAAGGTATAGAGTGATACCGAAGAAAACCTCGGACAAGTAAAATATCGCGAGACAAAGGGAATTGGTATCGTATGTGAATGGTTCATTCGATCACTAAAGTCATCGTTGAATATGTGGGAGCCATTATGGATCTCCAGATCCCGCTATTGGTTATTGGTCGGAGTGAGTACTCAACCATGTCCGCATACGAACCGTAGGGTGACACACTTAAAGTTGGATGTTGAAATGGTAGAACTTGAATATGGAATGGAGTTCGAATATTTGTTCGGAGTCCCGGATAAGATCCCGGACATCACGAGGAGTTCCGGAATGGTCCGGAGAATAAGATTCATATATAGGAAGTCATATTCCAAGTTTGGAAATGATCCGGTGCATTTATGGAGGTTCTAGAAGGTTCTAGAAAAATCCGGAAGAAATCACCATGGAAAGTAGAGTCCCGGAGGGACTCCACCTTGCATGACCAGCCAACCCTAAAGGGGAGGAGTCCATGGTGGACTCCCCTAGGGTGGCCGGCCAAACCCCCTCATGGAAAGGGGGAATCCCACCCCAAGTGGGATTCCCACCTTGGGTAGGTTTTCCCACATATGGGAGGTTTTAGTGTTGGGGTCTTATTCGAAGACTTGGACTAGAACTCTTGGTGCTTCCACCTATATAATGAGGAGGAGAGGGAGGGGGGCAGCCACTCTTTGGCTCAGCCTTGGCCGCACCCCTTAGAGGGCCGGCGCCCAACCCCCTCTCTCCCCAAACCCTAGCGGTCTCTCTCCTCCACCACATCCCGCACGCTTAGCGAAGCTCCGCCGGATTTCTTCACCACCACCGACACCACGCCGTCGTGCTGTCGGATTCAAGAGGAGCTACTACTTCCGCTGCCCGCTGGAACGGGGAGGTGGACATCGTCTTCATCAACAACCGAACGTGTGACCGAGTACGGAGGTGCTGCCCGTTCGTGGCGCCGGAACCGATCGTGATCAAGATCTTCTACGCGCTTTTGCAAGCGGCAAGTGATCGTCTACCGCAGCAATAAGAGCCTACTCTTATAGGCTTTGGAATCTCTTCAAGGGTTAGTCTCGATAATCCCCTCGTTGCTACCGTCTTCTAGATTGCATCTTGGCTTGGATTGCGTGTTCGCCGTAGGAAAATTTTTGTTTTCTATGCAACGTTATCCTACAGTGGTATCAGAGCCGTGTCTATGCATAGATGGTTGCACGAGTAGAACACAATGGTTTTGTGGGCGTTGATGCTTATGTTATCTTTAGCTTGAGTACTTTGCATCTTTGTGGCATAGTGGGATGAAGCGGCTCGGGCTAACTTTACATGACCGCGTTCATGAGATTTGCTCCACGCTTGACATGCAACTTGTATTGCATAAGTGGCTTTGCGGGTGTCTGTCTCTCCTACTATAGTGAAGATTCAATTTACTCTTCTATTGACAACACTAGTATCACCGTTGTGGTTCATGTTCGTAGGTAGATTAGATCTTACTCGAAAACCCTAAACCACGTAAAATATGCAAACCAAATTAGAGATGTCTAACTTGTTTTTGCAGGGTTTGGTGATGTGATATGGCCATAATGTGATGATGAATATGTATGAGATGATCATTATTGTATTGTGGCAACCGGCAGGAGCCTTATGGTTGTCTTTAATTTTCATGTTGAGTAGTATTTCAAAGTAGTTGTAATAGTTGCTACATGAGGTGAACAACCATGAAGCCGGCGCCATGAACCTTGACGCTACGCCGACGATGATGGAGATCATGCCCGAAGATGATGGAGATCATGTCCGTGCTTTGGAGATGAAGATCAAAGGCGCAAAGACAAAAGGGCCATATCATATCACATATGAATTGCATGTGATGTTAATCCTTTATGCATCTTATTTTGCTTAGATCGCGACGGTAGCATTATAAGATGATCCCTCACATTAATATCAAGATAATAAAGTGTTCTTCCCTCGTATGCACCGTTGCATTGTTCGACGTTTTGAAGCATCTCGTGATGATCGGGTGTGATAAACTCAACATACAACGGGTGTAAGCCATGTTGCACATGCGGAATACTTGGGTTTGCTTGACGAGCTTAGCATGTACAGACATGGCCTCGGGACAATGGAAACCGAAAGGTTGAACACGAGTCATATGGATGATATGATCAACATGTTGATGTTCACCATTGAAACTACATCATCTCACGTGATGATCGGTTTTGGTGTAGTGGATTTGGATCGTGTACCACTTTACAACTATGAGGGATGTTGTATTAAGTGGGAGTTCATTAGTAATTAGATTAAAACATGAACTAATTATCATAAACATAGTCTGAGTAGTATTTTGAATTAATTTTGTAGTATTGGCATCCGTATTCTACCATGCGCTAGTCTTGTAATTGAGATAGAAATACTGTTAAAATCTGACAAGAAACTTTACGGATTGGTACCGTATTGTTAAAGAATCAAGAATTAATTAAGTCCTATTGCAAACTTTTAGTAAACCTCACATTGTTGATTCAAAGAACTATGGTTTCAATTAGTACCTAAAGTTATCTTGTCTCCGTGAAACTTGAAGTTCAAATCTGTTTGAAAAGTAAGGAGCTGAAAATTTAGTTTTCAGAAATAATCAAGGTATGAGATATATGCGATATCTAAGACCTTACTGCAAGATGATAGAATATAATCTAGTGAGACTACATAAACTCATAAGTTTTATGGGAATGTACGAAGGTTGAAGACGCCCGGCGTCCCAATCCTCCAACTATTGGGGCACTAACGATATTCGCATATCCATGAAGTGATCGTCCTTAGTATGCACCGTTGCTAAGACTCGTCGTTTCGAAGCATCTCGTGATGATCGGGTGTTATCGATTCTACGTGTGCATACAACGGGTGCAAGCTAGATTTGCACATGCGAATACTAAGGTTAAACTTTACGAGCCTAGCATGTACAGACATGGTCTCGGAAAGTCGTCATGATATGATGGATAAAATTATGAGTGAAATTGTTCATCATATTACAAAGTTACTAATAGTGAAATCTGGAACACTTGTCATATGATGATCAACTTCAAAGTAAGAACCTCAAGGTTATTGGTATTTAACCAACAAACCTAGAAGTCAATGATGTTGAAGTGTTTTTCTGAATAATGAGGAAAGCTAAAAGAGAAACTATAAAAGATATTTTGGCAGAAAGAAAAGAAAAGACTAGAAAGTCTAGCTCAGGTATATATAAATGATATACATGTTATGGATGTATTCCTCATTTTGTCACACAATGAAATTCTTGGGTATTTGTACCATATTGGTTGGTATGAAGTGTCATACAAAACAACGCAATACAAGAATACAATGGCCTAAGTGACTGATAAGGAATATGGTAATAATGCACGTCTGGAACATAATAAAGTGTTATTATGTTTGTCGTTGGCATTCTACCTAGCCCTTAGAATTTATAATAAAGAACTTAATAATTGTTATTTTGCTCTGGTCAAATGAAAACAATGAGTTGTTCAAATTATGACATTACTCCATGTACGATGGATAAGTTATTATGAATCTTAATGGTGAAAACACACATACATAACACTGACGCTAAAATGCCATAAGGCAAATGATTTGAATTCCACTTATTTGTGGAACCGCCATTTAGGTCATGTTAGAGAGGAACGCATGAAGGAACTCCATGCAAATGGATTTTTGGAGTCATTTGATTTTTGAATCGTTTGGCGCTTGCAAATCTTTTCTAAAAAGAATGACTAAAATACTGTTCATAGGCCAAGAGTTGAACGGACAACTAACTTAGTGGAAACATACATGATGATATATGTGGTTCACTGGGCATAGTTGTGTGCGGGAGATTCTTCTACTTCATAAAAACTTCCAACAATGAATTGAGTATATATATGTGGATATATTCGATAAGGAAGAAGTTTGAAACATTTGAATGGATTCAAATAAATTTCAGCATGAAGTGGAAATCATCGTAATAGAAAAGTCAAATATCTATGATTGGATCATGGTAGAAATATTTGAATTACGAGTTTTAGCGAACATCTAAGAGAGTTATGAAATTGTTCTACAACTCACATTTCTTGGAGTATCATAATGATGATATAGTATCCGAGATATGTATCCAAACCTTGTTGGATTAATGATGAGATAAAATATTATGACGCCATTATATTTTTGTGGATTATGCTTTAGTGACTACCGCTTTTACACTGAATAGAGCATCATCATGATCCGTTGAAATGACACCATACGAGTTATGGTATGGGTATAAACCCTAATAGTCTTTCTTTAAATTTTGGTCTAAGAGTTTACAACCAAAATCGGATGAATGTCTTTGTTGGTTATCCCAGAGATTTAATTGGGAATTCTTCCCACAAGACAAAGACAAAAATGTTTGCCAATGTTTCTTATTTCCGAGAAATTGTTTCTAGTGAAGTATTTGAGTGGGAGGACAATATAATTTGATAAGGTTTATGAACCTGAGCATAATGATCAGAGTAGCGCAGCATCGGAATTTGTTTCGGAAGCGGCCACGACGATCATGGCTCCCATGACTACAAAGTGTTTTAGCCATGGAGATCGAAGTACATATTGAACCTTGTAGGTATGGTTTACTTTGTGATCAAATAAATGATTTGTGAACAAAGGATTGATTTTGAATAATGATAAACCAACTACAAACAAAGAAGTTATGATGGGCCCTGACTCCGTTAAAATGGCCATGCGCCATGAAATCCATAATAGATGAATACTTTTTGAAAGTAAATGGATCTATAGACTTGGATGAAATATCCTTAAAGAAGCTCGACTTGTCGAAAAATTGTTTACGACAAAGTTCAAAGAGTTGACTACGATAAGATTAGATCTTCCGTAGCAATGCTTATAGTCTATGTGGTTTATTCTAGTAATCACTACATATTTCTTTTATGAGATATGCTAGTAGGATGGCAAAATACATTACTTATCAGAAGTATGTATTAAAGGTGTATACAAAATACAACCAAGAGTTTTGCCTGTCCGTAGAATACTAGATAGGTATACAAACTTCAATTGGATGAAGTGAGTATTGCGGAGTTGGAATCTTCACCAGATGAAATAGTCAAAGAGTTTTTGATTTCATCAAGAGACGATGAAGAGGCTTGTATTTGCAAGAAATTAAGTGGGAGCGCTGAGACATATTTATAATACTTTATGTAGGTGACATATAGTTGGTTATAAATGATGTAATTATATACTTGATTAAAAGGTTTCATTGAGAAATTAATTTCAATGAAAGGATATGGACTAAAACAAATTTAGTGTCAAGATCTATGAAGATAGATTGAAACACATAAATAAGTTTAAGTCAAAGTACATATGATGGATATTGAAGTAGTTCAATATAGAAAAATTAAGAAAATGTTCTTGTCATGTTAAGTTTTAACAAGACTTGAATGTATCTGACACTCAATGAGTAAAAACACATGAGTGATTATAGATCACGAATAATATGTACACAATCAGATGTCATGTGCTATAAAGTGTTATGAGCATATACCAGAATGATTCATATGATGATCATTGAACGACAGTAAGAATATCCTTGAGTACTTTAGAAGAACTAAGGATATATATATATAGTTTTGTATGAGGAAATGACAAACAAATCGCTGTAAGGTGTTACACCGATATTGGTTTTGTCACATATAAAATATAATTTCAATCTCAAATTAGACTAAGTGTTGTTTAAAAGGTAGCACAATGAGCTAGAAGTTGTCTATGCTAGATTTAGAAGAGTTCTAAATATTGTGACGGATTCTACAAAAGAAGGCAGAGTATGTCATTGTTTTGACAATGACAAAGGATGTTAAGTCAAGAGGTTCTTTGAGAACTTGGTGTAGTTCCGATAGTGTCAGAACTTTGAAGCTATATTGTGTGTGACAATATTAGTGACATATTTCAGACCGCGGAATTAAGGTTCCACCAGAAGACCAAACATATTTAATACCGACTCATTTGGAAATGAGTGATGCGTTGAGACGCAAATGAATTACAAAATACATACGTTTCTGAGCGTGTCAGATCCGTTGACTAAAACCTCTCCCGTGAGCAATACATGATAAAGCACCAGAAGGCCAAGGTGTTATATCTTTACAAATGTAAACTAGATTATTGACTCTAGTGCAAGTGGGAGATTGAAGGAGATATGCCCTAGAGGCAATAATAAAGTGGTTATTATTTATATCTTTATGTTTATGATAAATGTTTATATATCATGCTATAATTGTATTAACCGAAACATTAGTACATGTGTGATATGTAGACAACAAAGAAGTCCCTAGTATGCCTCTTAAACTAGCTTGTTGATTAATGGATGATTAGTTTCATAATCATGAACATTGGATGTTATTAATAACAAGGTTATATCATTGTATGAATGATATAATGGATACACCCAATTAAGCGTAGCATAAGATCTCGTCATTAAGTTATTTGCTATAAGCTTTCGATACATAGTTACCTAGTCCTTATGACCATGAGATCATATAAATCACTTATACCGGAAAGGTACTTTGATTACACCAAACACCACTGCGTAAATGGGTGGCTATAAAGGTGGGATTAAGTATCCGGAAAGTATAGTTGAGGCATATGGATCAACAGTGGGATTTGTCCATCCCGATGACGGATAGATATACTCTGGCCCTCTCGTTGGAATGTCGTCTAATGTCTTGCAAGCATATGAATAAGTTCATAAGAGACCACATACCACGGTACGAGTAAAGAGTTGTCAGGAGACGAGGTTGAACAAGGTATAGAGTGATACCGAAGATCAAACCTCGGACAAGTAAAATATCGCGAGACAAAGGGAATTGGTATCGTATGTGAATGGTTCATTCGATCACTAAAGTCATCGTTGAATATGTGGGAGCCATTATGGATCTCCAGATCCCGCTATTGGTTATTGGTCGGAGTGAGTACTCAACCATGTCCGCATAGTTCACGAACCGTAGGGTGACACACTTAAAGTTGGATGTTGAAATGGTAGAACTTGAATATGGAATGGAGTTCGAATATTTGTTCGGAGTCCCGGATAAGATCCCGGACATCACGAGGAGTTCCGGAATGGTCCGGAGAATAAGATTCATATATAGGAAGTCATATTCCAAGTTTGGAAATGATCCGGTGCATTTATGGCAGGTTCTAGAAGGTTCTAGAAAAGTCCGGAAGAAATCACCATGGAAAGTAGAGTCCCGGAGGGACTCCACCTTGCATGACCAGCCAACCCTAAAGGGGAGGAGTCCATGGTGGACTCCCCTAGGGTGGCCGGCCAAACCCCCTCATGGAAAGGGGGAATCCCACCCCAAGTGGGATTCCCACCTTGGGTAGGTTTTCCCACATATGGGAGGTTTTAGTGTTGGGGTCTTATTCGAAGACTTGGACTAGAACTCTTGGTGCTTCCACCTATATAATGAGGAGGAGAGGGAGGGGGGCAGCCACTCTTTGGCTCAGCCTTGGCCGCACCCCTTAGAGGGCCGGCGCCCAACCCCCTCTCTCCCCAAACCCTAGCGGTCTCTCTCCTCCACCACATCCCGCACGCTTAAGCGAAGCTCCGCCGGATTTCTTCACCACCACCGACACCACGCCGTCGTGCTGTCGGATTCAAGAGGAGCTACTACTTCCGCTGCCCGCTGGAACGGGGAGGTGGACATCGTCTTCATCAACAACCGAACGTGTGACCGAGTACGGAGGTGCTGCCCGTTCGTGGCGCCGGAACCGATCGTGATCAAGATCTTCTACGCGCTTTTGCAAGCGGCAAGTGATCGTCTACCGCAGCAATAAGAGCCTACTCTTATAGGCTTTGGAATCTCTTCAAGGGTTAGTCTCGATAATCCCCTCGTTGCTACCGTCTTCTAGATTGCATCTTGGCTTGGATTGCGTGTTCGCCGTAGGAAAATTTTTGTTTTCTATGCAACGTTATCCTACAAAATTTCTGAGAGAGGTATTGAAGTTGATAGAGCTAAAGTTGAAGCAACTGAGAAGATGCCCTATCCTAGGGATGTTAAAGGTATTTGTAGTATTCTTGGTCATGCTGGTTTTATAGGAGATTTATTAAAGATTTCTCTAAAATTTCAAAGCCTCTTACTAATCTTCTTCAAAAAGATGTACCTTTTGTTTTTGATGATGATTGTAAGGAAGCCTTTGAAACTCTAAAGAAAGCCTTAACAACTGCTCCTGTAGTTGAACCTCCTGATTGGAATTTGCCTTTTGAAATTATGTGTGATGCTAGTGATTTTGCTGTAGGTGCTGTCCTTGGACAGCGAGTAGATAAAAAATTGAATGTTATTCATTATGCTAGTAAAACTCTAGACGCTGCTCAAAGAAATTATGCTACAACTGAGAAAGAGTTATTAGCCGTAGTTTTTGCATGTGACAAGTTTAGATCCTATATTGTTGATTCAAAAGTTACAGTTCATACTGATCATGCTGCGATTAGGTACCTTATGGAAAAGAAAGATGCTAAGCCAAGGCTTATTAGATGGGTGCTTCTTTTGCAAGAATTTGATTTACATATTGTAGATAGGAAAGGTGCTGATAATCCTGTTGCTGATAATTTGTCTAGATTGGAAAATATTGCTTATGATCCTGTTCCTGTTAATGATAGTTTTCCAAATGAACAATTGGCTGTAATAAAGGTGAGCTCGCGAGATAGTCCTTGGTATGCTGATTATGCTAACTTTATTGTTTCGAAGTACTTGCCTCCAACCTTTTCAGCTCAGCAAAGGAGGAAATTCTTTTATGATTTGAGGCATTATTTTTGGGATGACCCACACTTATATAAAGAAGGAGTGGATGGTATTATGCGAAGATGTGTCCCGAATATGAACAACAAGAGATATTGAGTAAGTGTCATGGTAGTGTTTATGGAGGACATCACGCCGGAGATAGAACCGCGCAAAAGGTTCTACAATCAGGTTTTTATTGGCCAACACTTTTTAAAGATGCAAGGAAGTTTATCTTATCTTGTGATGAATGTCAAAGAGTTGGTAATATCTCTAGACGCAATGAAATGCCTATGAATTATACTCTTGTTATTGAACCATTTGATTGTTGGGGATTTGACTTCATGGGTCCTTTCCCTTCTTCAGAAGGTAACACTCATATACTTGTCGCTGTTGATTATGTTACTAAATGGGTAGAAGCCATACCTACAAAAAGTGCTGATGGTGAGACCTCTTTAAAAATGCTTTTAGATATTATTTTTCCTAGATTTGGAGTACCTAGATATATTATGACTGATGGAGGTTCTCACTTTATTCATGGTGGTTTTAGAAAAACTCTTGCTAAATATGGTATTAATCATAGAATTGCTTCAGCTTATCATCCTCAAACTAGTGGGCAAGTAGAATTATCAAATAGAGAAATTAAATCTATCTTGGGAAAGACTGTTAATAAATCTAGAAAGAATTGGGCTAGTAAGTTAAAGGAAGCATTGTGGGCTTATAGAACTGCTTATAAAAATCCTATGGGAATGTCTCCTTATAAAATGGTTTATGGAAAAGCTTGTCATTTACCTTTAGAATTAGAGCACAAAGCTTATTGGGCTGTAAGAGAACTTAATAAAGATTTTAAACTTGCCGGTAAGAAGAGGTTGCTACAATTGAGTTCTTTAGATGAATGGAGAAGTGAAGCTTATGAAAATGCTAAACTTTTTAAGGAGAAAGTTAAGAAGTGGCATGATAGAAGAATTATTAAAAGAGAATTTAATGTTGGAGATAAAGTCCTATTGTATCGGTCTCGTCTCAGATTTTTTGCAGGGAAATTACTCTCAAAATGGGAAGGACCATATGTCATTGAGGAGGTGTATCGTTCAGGGGCAATTAAAATTAGTTCTCTGCAAGGTAATGCCACACAAGTAGTGAATGGACAAAGACTCAAGCATTATATTTCTGGAGATTCTTATAATGAAGATATTGATGTTATTCAAGTGATGACTCCGGAAGCTTTCATCAAAGACCAAATTGACAGTTCTGCAGAGTTCGACTTTGAATAGGTAACAGTTTTAGTAATAAAAAGTCCGCGTTTAACTTTCCGAACAATATTTCTGCTGTTTATGGAAAATATGAAAAATTACGAGATCGAAACGGAGTGGAGGCGACGCACGAGGGCGTGCCCCCATAGGCCGGCGCGGGCCCCACCCTGGCCGCGCCGCCCTATGGGGACAGCCCCTCGGCGTCCCGTTTCCACTCGTTTTCGGCCTGGAACCTTCCTTTTGTCGTAAAAATATTTGCTATATAATCCCCCGGATCCCCTGGAGGTCCGTATATCGTTTTCTCGTCGTGTTTTGTTTCGAGCTGTTTTCTGCCAGATTTGTTTTGATCTAGAAGCACCATGGTCTCCAACAACAAAGACAAGGGGCCTTGGAGGAAGAGATGGATGAAGGTGTCAATAAGGAAGTGAAGAAGATAGCATCAACAAAAAGAGAGCGGGAAGCTATGGAGAGTAAGCCAATCTTGGTGGGATCGGTTAACACTGGACGTTCTTTTTCTCATAACTTGCAGGGACTTCTTCCGCCTGCTCTTAGCCTCAACTCTTTCCCTTGTGTGGAGGAAGCAATACGGGTTACCGATGAGTTTTGTGATCAATACCGTGCTCTAAGAAGGGAAGTGGAGATACTTCAGGAGGAGAACCAGCGACTTCGCAGAATGCTGGAATATTACTCGATTCCCATCACAAGGCCGCCACCGCCACATTCGGATAACAATGAATCTCTTCGAGTTTTAGTGCAGAACTGCCAAACTGAGAAGCTGAAGCTGAAGGAGATCTTTAAGAAGCGCGAGAAGAATCCACCATCATCGCCACCGAAGGAGTAATTCATCATCGGTATTGGCATCCCCTTGGTTTGTTCCAAGCTTGGGGGAGTGCCGCG
Source organism: Lolium multiflorum (assembly GCA_030979885.1). NCBI lineage: Eukaryota > Viridiplantae > Streptophyta > Magnoliopsida > Poales > Poaceae > Lolium > Lolium multiflorum. The sequence continues at coordinate 91,589,903 of CM061749.1, forward strand.
GTATCACATCATCACTATCTTTATCTTTTACTATCAAGTAGTGTCATATCATGAGTAGGGAAGTTATCATATAGAATAGTTTGCAGTGTGGAAGTATCTCTCTTTAGTTGGTTATCTATGTATCCGTTGGTGTGAGTTATCGTTATGGAATATTAATGAGAAGTCTTATCATTTACTTTTTGCACACCTTATTTTAGTTTGCAATTTCTGTTATATGATCACTCTTGACATTAGTATTGATATCACTTTGGGAGCATCAAGTAAATCTATTTGGTTTTGGCAAACTTAGCATTGGTCAATAGCAACAACACCTTGATGTTTAAATAGAAAAGGGAAATACATGTAGACATATTACTTTATTATCTTTCTGCTAATGAGTTTAGTATTCTGAAGTTAAAATTGCTTGTGCTTATGAGAAAGATGCATGATTGTTTCTATCACATGTATATTTGTTTGTTTCCCTCAACCTTTATGCTTGCTACCCAACCTTGCTAGCCAAAGACCTGTATTGAGAGGGAATGCTTCTCATACATCCATAACCTTAGACCAAACCCATGCCATTTGTGTCCACCATAACTACCTACTATGTGGTATTTTGCGCCACTCCAAGTAAATACTTCATGTGCTACCTTTAAATAATTCAAACTATATTACTCCTTATTTGTGTCAATGTTTTATAGCTCATGAGGAAGTATGTGGTGTTTATCTTTCAATCTTGTTGGGCGGACTTTCACCAATGGACTAGTGGCACATCCGCTTATCCAATAATTTTGCAAAAAGAGCTGGCAACGGGGTTCCCAGCCCCAATTAATAACTTTCATTAATAATTCTCTTCACATGTTTTGCCCTGATTTATCAGTAAGCAACTTAATTTTGCAATAGACACTCCTCCATGGTATGAGAAATGTTGGAAGGCACCCGAGGATTCGGTTAGCCATGGCTTGTGAAAGCAAAGGTTGGGGGAGTGTCATCCATAATAAAACTAAAATACATGTGTAAACAAAAGAGAAGGGGGATGATCTACCTTGCTGGTAGAGATGACGTCCTTCATGGGAGCCGCTCTTGGAAGGTCTGTTTGGCAAGGGGGTTAGAGTGCCCACTACCATTCGTTGACAACAACAAACACCACTCAAAATCTTACTTTTATGCTCTTTATATGATTTCAAAACTTAGAAAGCTCTAGCACATGATTTAATCCCTGCTTCCCTCTGCGAAGGGCCTATCTTTTACTTTTATGTTGAGTCAGTAAACCTATTTCCCTCTATCTTAAGCAAGCAATTGAGTTGTTGTGATCCAACCATTTATGCTATGATCTAGTTAATCATGTCTTTTATGCTTTCTTGTTTAGTACAAATTTTATCTGAATGAATATGACTTTGAAAGTTATCAATGATTATGAGGAGATTGTTATGATTAAGGATGAGAGCCCTGCCATATAAATTCTGATATGAAAGCTTTGTTTAGAAGATAAGTACAATCCGTTAATAGTTCTCTGACCAAGAACAAAGTTTGCCATAACCGTTTATGATTTCCTATGCACCTCTATTTGTGATTTCTCTTTACTTATTTCAAGTTGAGTTATATGAGGAGGATGTTTACTAGAATATCTTGTGTGAATCAATATGATGCTTCTTGTCCGTATTTTATTTATCGACTCTTCACTCCATAAACATGTGGTCTTGTTTATTGAGCTCAGTTTCGCTTGGGGACAAGCGAGGTCTAAGCTTGGGGGGAGTTGATACGTCCATTTTGCATCACTATTTTATATCATAAATTGCTGTTATTCATTGATATATTTCATATTTAGAGATGATACTTATGTTATTTCACCTATTTTGCATGTTTCATGATTATTGGAGAATTATTCATCGGTCAGGATTCTCTTTAAAAAGCACCGTCAGGACACCATATTTCGAAGATCAACTATTGACGGAAATTATACGTAACATCCTATTTTTCCAGACGAAACGAGCCAAAGGAGGGACCGAGGAGGGCCGCCATGGGCCCCATAGGCCGCGCGGGCCCAGGCCTGGCCGCGCCGCCTTGTGGGGAGGGGCCCATGCCCCCTCGGCCGCCTCTCCTTCGCACTTCTTCGTCCCGAAAATCTAAGGCACAGGGGATACGGAGAATAGACGAGCCGCCTCTGCGGGGCGGAGACACACCGAGAGAAAGAGCTCTCCGGCGGGCAGAATCCGCCGGGGAAATTCCCCTCCGGAGGAAAAATCGACGCCATCGCCACCGTCATCGAGCTGGACATCATTGGGATCATCATCATCATCATCTCCACCATCTACACCGCCATCTCCACCGCTGCACCTCGTCACCGCTGTAACATCTAGGGTTAAATCTTGATTGTTTGATAGGGGAAACTTTCCCGGTGTTGATTACTACTTGTTATTGATGCTATTGAGTGAAACCATTGAACCAAGGTTTATGTTCAGATTTTTATTCATCATCATATCACCTCTGATTATGTTCCATATGATGTCTCGTGAGTAGTTCGTTTAGTTCTTGAGGACATGGGTGAAGTCTAAATGTTAGTAGTGAACTATGTTGAGTAATATTTAATGGTTTGATATTTAAGTTGTGGTGTTATTCTTCTAGTGGTGTCATGTGAACGTCGACTACATGACACTTCACCTTTATGGGCCTAGGGGAGTGCATCTTGTATTCGTTTGCTAATTGTGGGGTTGCCGGAGTGACAGAAACCTAAACCCCCGTTAGTATATCGGTGCAGGAGGGATAGCAGGATCTTAGAGTTTAAGGCTGTGGTTAGATTTATCTTAATTACTTTCTTGTATTTGCGGATGCTTGCAAGGGGTATAATCACAAGTATGTATTAGTCCTAGGAAGGGCGGTGCATTAGCATAGGTTCACCCACACAACACTTATCAAAACAATGAAGATTAATCAACTATATGAAGCGAAAGCACTAGACTAAAATCCCCGTGTGTCCTCAAGAACGTTTGGTCATTATAAGTAAACAAACCGGCTTGTCCTTTGTGCTAAAAAGGATTGGGCCACTCGCTGCAATTATTACTCGCATTTTATTTACTTGTACTTTATTTATCTGCTATATCAAAACCCCCTGAAAACTTGTCTGTGAGCATTTACAGTGAATCCTTCATCGAAACTGCTTGTCAACACCTTCTGCTCCTCGTTGGGTTTGACACTCTTATTTATCAAAAGTACTACAGATACACCCTAACTTGTGGGTCATCAATCACCCTTACTTCAGACAAGGCGAACATGCATAGAAACTCACATGATATTCAACAAAGGTGTAAAAGTTGATGGCGTCCCCAGAAACATGGTTACCGCTCAACAAGCAACTTATAAGAACTAAAACACATAGCTACATATTCATCACCACAATAGTTTTTAAGCTATTTTCCCATGAGCTATATATTGCAAAGACAAAGGAATGAAATTTTAAAGGTAGCACTCAAGTAATTTACTTTGGAATGGCAAATACCACATAGTAGGTAGATATGGTGGACACAAATGGCATGGGTTTTGGCTCAAGGTGTTTGGATGCACGAGAAGCATTTCCTCTCAGTACAAGGCTTTGGCTAGCAAGGTTGTTTGAAGCAAACACAAGTATGAACAGGTACAGCAAAACTTACACAAAAACATATTGCAAGCATTATAAGACTCTACACTGTCTTCCTTGTTGTTCAAACACTTTTACCAGAAAATATCTAGACCTTAGAGACCAATCATGCAAACCAAATTTCAACAAGCTCTACGGTAGTTCTCCACTAATAGATTTAAACTACATGATGCAAGAGCTTAAACATGATCTATGAGAGCTCAAAACAATTGCCAAGTATCAAATTATTCAAGACCATATGAAGCATTTTCTGATTCCAACCAAATAGCAATCAACGAAGCAGTTTTCAGCCTTCGCCATGAACATTAAAGCATAACTAAGAACACAAGTGTTCCATATGAAAAAGCGGAGCGTAATATCTCCAATACAAGGATTGTGGGATCCAACTTTATTCAAACCAAAACAAAAATAAAAGCAAACAGACGCTCCAAGTAAAGAACATAAGATGTGATGGAATAAAAATATAGTTTCACTAGAAGTGACCTGATAAGTTGTCGATGAAGAAGGGATGCCTTGGGCATCCCCAAGCTTAGATGCTTGAGTCTTCCTAAAATATGCAGATGAACCACGGGGCATCCCCAGCTTAGACTTTTCACTCTTCTTGATCATATTGTATCATCCTCTTCTCTTGACCCTTGAAAACTTCCTCCACACCAAACTTAAAGCAAACTCATTAGAGGGTTAGTGCATAATCAAAAATTCACATATTCAGAGGTGACATAATCATTCTTAACACTTCTGGACATTGCACAAAGCTACTGAAAGTTAATGGAACAAAGAAATCCATCCAACATAGCAAAAGAGGCAATGCGAAATAAAAAGGCAGAATCTGTCAAAACAGAACAGTCCGTAAAGACGAATTTTTATGAGGCACTTAACTTGCTCAGATGGAAAACTCAAAACTAATGAAAATTGCGTACATATCTGAGGATCACGCACGTAAATTGGCAGATGTTTTTGATTTTTCTACAGAGAGATCTACGCAAATTCGTGACAGACAGCAATTCTGTTTCTGCGCAGTAATCCAAATCTAGCATCAACTTTACCATAGAGACTTTACTTGGCACAAAAACATTATAAGGAGAGGTTTCTATAGTAGTAACAACTTCCAAGACTCAACAAAACAGTAGTAAAATAAAATCATGGGTTATCTCCCAAGAAGTGCTTTTCTTTAACGCCTTTCGCCTAGGCGCAAAGTGCAAATCAAGTAACATCAAGAGATGAAGCATCAACATCATAGTTTTTCTTACAAACACAACTTGTTGCAGAGGGTACCTTAGATGCTCCATTATCTAAATTTCCCATGGTGGTGCTAGGGGTTTTATCAATTTTAGGCCTATAATAATTATTTGGTTTAGGCACCTTAGAGACATACATGAATTTTTGCTCTTTACACTACAAGAAAAGTTCTGATAGACAACGTCCCAAAATCGTCAACTAAGGGGCATTTTTCGTCGCCTATGGGCCTAACCCGACGATATGGGTTCCGTTGTCGAAACTGCGTCAGGCAAAGTCCAACGACGATTTTTCGGTCCGTCGCGTTTGGGCGCCCTTCCGCCACGGAAAATCGGACCGTTGCGGAAGTGTTTTCGGGAGCTTGTTATTGCGACGTCATGCAAACCGACACGTGGCGCGCCGTTGCGCCATTAACGGCGTTAACTGTGAAACCCCTGGTAGATGGTAGGCCACACGAGGCCCGCCACGTCTTAAGCGGGCCGCTGAGATGACATAGTTTGACCGGTCAACTATATAGCCGGCTGGTCCATTAGTTAAGTGGGCCGGGCTAACCTAAGGTTGATGGTCAAAGCAAATGGGGCCCATTTAACATGTGGGGTCCACCTTACGGCAACTGGGCGGCCCAAAAAGCAAGTGGGCCGGGCCAAAATACAGTGGGTCCCACTTTCTGTCAAAAGGGCCCATTTAGTGTGTGGGGTCACCGTATAGCAAGTGGCCGGTAACAAGCTGGTGGTGGGCCAAACACGTGGGTCCCACTTTCCTGTTAAAGGGTCGGCCCATTTAGTTTGTGGGGTCCACCATATAGCAAGTGGGCCGGCCCAACAAAATAGTGGGCCGCCAAAAACCTGGTGGGTCCCACTTTCCGTTAAAGGCGACCATTTAGTGTGTGGGGCCCACCATATAGCAAGTGGGCTGCCCAACCAGATAGTGGGCCGGGCCAAAAACACAGGTGGGTCCCACATTCCTGTTAATGGGCCGGCCCATTTGTATGTGGGGTCCACATAGAAAGTGGCCGGCCAACGAGATAGTGGGCCGGGCCACAACACAGGTGGGTCCCACTTCCTATTAAAGGGCCGCCCATTTGGTGTGTGGGGTCCCCATATAAGAAAGTGAGCCCATTTGGTATGGGGGTCCACCATATGAAAGTGGGCACCCAACAAGATAGTGGGCCGGGCCAAAAACACAGGTGGGTCCCACCTTCCTATTAAAGGGCCGGCCCATTTACCATGTGGGACCACCATAGAGAGTGGGCCGGCCCAATAAGCATGTGGAGCCCATTATCGTGTGGGACGGCCTACTAAAGAAGTGGGCCGGCCCAAAATGAAAGTGGGTCCCACACTACTGTAAGTGGGCCGGCCCAATCTGTTGTAGGGCCCTACTTGTTTGACTAGTCAACTTGCATTAAATTTCATGAGCCTAAAATCTGATTTCAATGATACACACAATTACATACACAAATAAAACAAATAGGAAAATTACAAGGCAATTAATGTGCCCAAATAAAAAAATTACATAGAATCATTGAGGACTTCTATTAGCATCATCAATAACACGTTGACATTTGGCAATCGCCTTGATTGAATCTTGTGTACTCTTTGTCAACATATCAGCTACAGATCTTAAAGCAGCAATACCATGTCTTTTATAAAGTACAGCCTTGAGATATTTACTGTCTGATGAAAGAAATGGTCTAGGTTGACGGCTATGAGAAGATGCATCAGAAGAAAGATCAGAACTTTTTGTGGGCCTCACTGGTAATGAAGATTGCTTCATCACAACTGCATTCTGATAATAATGCAAAAAGAGTTAAACGATGAACTATGCAAACATTTATTATGCAATGTAGATATAAGATAATAACAAGTTGCATAAATAAGACATGTATGGAACTTGTACTAAGCACAAACTTACATCATAATGTTGCACAGGGTCGCTACAGATCCTTTTTTGGCGACTATCTTCTAATGATGACTGCTTCATTAAAACTGCATTCTGGTAACATTGTAAACATAGTTACAACAATTAACTATTCAAACATGTATTACGCAATGTAGAGATCAGATAACAACATGTAGCAGAAATAAGCACAAGATAAGATAAGATGCATGTACTAAGCACATACTGGCTCACTGCAGGTCCTTCTCTTGCGTGCACTAGTCGTGGTCAACATGCCTATCATTTTAGGTTCAACCATCAAGTGAAATGCTAATCCTCCTGCTCCATTGTCCTTAATCTGTGTTTAGATATCACATTTAAGACCAAGTCAGCTGGTTTCAAATAACAAAAAACTTGAGCTGCCAAATGAATAAGCCAATAGTTACCAGATATCAGATTAAAACCAACTAGATGTTGCTTTGCATGAGATACGAATTTCAGACATTCAGATTTAGAGTAGGGTAATGCCAAGGTTTTACACATAAAGTAAACTGGCATTAAGAATGACCAAATGTCAGGTTCAAATCACCCTCGAAGTTTCTCCAAGACAAGCATATCAAATAGGCAGAAACATAGTAAAGCATGAATGGCATTGCTATGGCAGGGTTCCAAGTGTTAATCTCTTGCATAAGGAACAATGCATATAGGTTATAGATAATAACGGAAGTAAACTGCCAAAATTACCAACCACGAACTCAGATTCCAACCTTACCTAGCGTCCCCGCTGTTAATGTTGGATGTTCTAATAAGTGGTTCGCATGATCAATCCCAAGGAAAAATAACATTGACAAGTCAGTCTACGATAATACAAAGACCAGACATGCACGCAGCAATAACTATATAAGCTAAAGACGAGGTATAAGAGCAAGCAGATTGGAAATGCACATAGCATGATTATAAAAGCAGTGTGAGAATAGCAGACACGAGAAAACAGCTAGCGGTGAGCTAATGACGTGGTATAAGAACAAGCAGATTGGAAATGCCCATAGCACGACTATAAAAGCAGTGCGACAATAGCATGCAGTACAAAAACAGTTGGCAGCAAATGAATGGGTACAAGGCTATAAATATGTGGATGCACACAGGTGTCAGTAGAATGAACAGGATGGTAGCGACCGGATAATGCTTTTGTACTGTACAACATTTAAACAAACTTCATGCGAAGCAACACATCAAGAAAGTTAACGGCATATGAGATCTGCAAATAACTACACAAAACATGGCTAAAGAAACACCGCGATCTAACGGGCCAGCGTACTAACCAAGCTGCGGCGGGGTGGACGGGGGCGGCAACTTGCATTCCAGCGGCGGCGAACGCGGGAGACGATGAATCGACCCTGTTTCAGTAGAAGCGGGCGTTAGTGAAGCAGATCTGGTTGGCTGGCAAGGTATTCGGTGAAGTTGATACAGCCGCTGCGGCGAGGTAGTCGGTGGCGAGGTCGGCGGTGAAGCAGATCCGTCGGTGGCGAGGTCGGCGGTGAAGCAGATCCGTCGGTGGCGAGGTCGGCGGTGAAGCAGATCCGTCGGTGACGAGGGCGGCGGGGGAGCGGATCAGGTGGGTGGACAGCCAACACGATCAAGGCTACGCTGTGGAGGAGTATGCCGGCGGCGAAGCAGATCTAGTACTGTAGAGAGTCAGAGCTTTGGCGTGTGAGAGTATTTTTGAGCTAATGGGGCGAATGGTTGGTGGGTGGGTGTGGGCCTGTGGGGAGGGTTCGGGATCTAGGCAAGATATTTCATTGTTACCGAATGAGCCCTCCATGGTCGGTGGGTTGTAGCTTCCGGACCAGGGTTAAAAGGGTAAAACTGGTCACGGGATTTTCGAATGGATGCGGCGGGATGATTTGGCGCGTGGCCGAAATTTTCAGTTTCAAGCTACGAGCAGAACGACAAAAATAATGTTCTTCCCCAGGGAGCTCTCATTTCTTCCTCTTCTCTTTCTCTCTCGAGTCTCTCCCACTCCCCCGGCTCCTCTCCCCCTTCTCTCCGGCGGCCTCGCCGGCCGGAGACGAGGCCGACTTCTCTCTGTATATTGTACACCCTCCGAACTAAATTAATTGATTCAACTTTCCTTAGACGTGTATGTATCTAGAGTAAAAACATGTGTGGATACATCCATATTTAGATAAGCAAAGTTGAGTCAGCTAATTTGGATCCGAGGGAGTTAGTGTTGTTGTAAGCTTAGATCCAGTGTTTCCCATGAGCAGAATGGCGCAATGGAGTCGGGGATCTCGTCATCGGCTTCAGATCTGGCCTATGGTGAATCTGGCGGATCTTGCCGGCCAAACCCCGATCTGGTGCCATCAATGTGATGGCGCTAACGGTGAGGCTTGCTTTGGTCAGTGCTTCAGATCTGGCCAATGGGGAAGTCAAGCTGCTAAAGTTCACAAGCTCGGGGCATACGACGGCGTCATCCGTCTTGCCCGTGCACATCTTGGACTTTCAGCGACCCTTCTCAGAGCCAATATGCCGTTGCTGAGGCCCTTCTTCTCCTTCGTCCTGGCGACTACCGGCGACACCGTCCCAAGTGGTGCGTCCCCGGCGACGGAGTTGCTGGAAAGGATGCGGAGCAGAGATCTGATGTGCGGTCGAGAAGGACTCGATTGATTTTCTTCTATATGTTTTGGGGTCCTTTTTGTAAAGTTGCAGGTTCTATTAGTTATTGTCTAGTACTTTTGGTCCTCTATGTAATTTTTTGGACTAGTTTCCATTGGCACTGATAAACTTGAATTTTGACAAGTTCACGAGGAAAAAAATTCCTTTGCACATATGGCCTATCATGTATAAACATTCTTGAGATTTAAACTATATGTAATGTGCCATGCATTAACCCTAAACCATATATATGTAACTAACCCTAGCTGATCAAACCCTACTTAATTAAAACAAATAACCCTAAACTATACGCATGCACTTTATGCGCAAAGGCGCGGGTGCCTCTAATAATGTGTGTGCGCACTCGATCGATGATCCCTAAACCTTATACAACCCTGAAACCCTAATCCCTAATCCCTAAACCCTAAACACCCTAAACACTAAACCCTAGACCCTAAACCCTAACCCTAACCCTAAACCCTAATTAAACCCTATATATAGGCCAACGACACTTAATTGTGCATCAAGCAGGCCAGGGGTGCCTCGCGGTCCTCTAATTAAATTAAATGTGCCATGCATTAACCCTAAACCATATATATGTAACTAACCATAGCTAATCAACCCTACTTAATGAAAACACATAACCCTAAACTATACTAGCTATAACCCGATCTAATAAAAACATGCTCTATATATAGCAGCTAGCTAGCAAACCGTAGATTAACACCAATTAAAATATACATGGCCTATATCGATCATGTTGTATAACATATCCCTCAGATTCATTAATTAATTATATAATTATCGTGATAAATTAATTAACTTTAATTTTGACAAGTTCTCTCGAATGAAAACACATTTGATTAAGTTGCCTCATAATATATATATATAATTAGTGTGCATGCATGGCCTACCATGCATTCGTGCATATATTTTAATGTATATTTGAACATATTCTTGGGGATTTCAATCTCTCTCTCGATCATCTATATATCGTTGGCCAAAAAACACACATATATATATGCATGCAATTTATGCGTAAAGGCGCGGGTGCCTCTAATAATGTGTGTGCGCACTCGATCGATGATCCCTAAACCTTAAACAACCCTAAAACCCTAAATCCCTAATCCCTAAACCCTAAACACCCTAAACACTAAACCCTAAACCCTAGACCCTAAACGTACCCTAACCCTAACCCTAACCCTAAACCCTAGCTAATCCTAAACCCCAATTAAACCCTATGTATAGGCCAACGACACTTAATTGTGCATCGATCGAGCGGGTCATGGGTGCCTCGCGATCCTCTAATAAAATTAAATGTGCCATGCATTAACCCTAAACCATATATATGTAACTAACCCTAGCTAATCAACCCTACTTAATTAAAACACATAACCCTAAACTATACTAGATATAACCCGATCTAATAAAAACATGCTCTATATATAACAGCTAGCTAGCAAACCGTAGATTAACACCAATTAAAATATACATGGCCTATATCGATCATGTTGTATAACATATCCCTGAGATTCATTAATTAATTATATAATTATCGTGATAAATTAATTAACTTGAACTTTGACAAGTTCTCTCGAATGAAAACACATTTGATTAAGTTGCCTCATAATATATATATAATTAGTGTGCATGCATGGCCTACAATGCATTCGTGCATATATTTTAATGTATATTTGAACATATTCTTGGGGATTTCAATCTCTCTCTCTCTCTCGATCATCTATATATCGTTGGTGGCCCAAAAAACACACATATATATGCATGCAATTTATGCGTAAAGGCGCGGGTGCCTCTAATAATGTGTGTGCGCACTCGATCGATGATCCCTAAACCTTAAACAACCCTAAAACCTTAAATCCCTAATCCCTAAACCCTAAACACCCTAAACACTAAACCCTAAACCCTAGACCCTAAACGTACCCTAACCCTAACCCTAACCCTAACCCTAAACCCTAGCTAATCCTAAACCCCAATTAAACCCTATGTATAGGCCAACGACACTTAATTGTGCATCGATCGAGCGGGTCATGGGTGCCTCGTGATCCTCTAATAAAATTAAATGTGCCGTGCATTAACCCTAAACCATATATATGTAACTAACCCTAGCTAATCAACCCTACTTAATTAAAACACATAACCCTAAACTATACTAGCTAGCTATAACCCGATCTAATAAAAACATGCTCTATATATAGCAGCTAGCTAGCAAACCGTAGATTAACACCAATTAAAATATACATGGCCTATATCGATCATGTTGCATAACATATCCCTGAGATTCATTAATTAATTATATAATTATCGTGATAAATTAATTAACTTGAACTTTGACAAGTTCTCTCGAATGAAAACACATTTGATTAAGTTGCCTCATAATATATATATAATTAGTGTGCATGCATGGCCTACAATGCATTCGTGCATATATTTTAATGTATATTTGAACATATTCTTGGGGATTTCAATCTCTCTCTCTCTCTCGATCATCTATATATCGTTGGTGGCCCAAAAAACACACATATATAGCATGCATTTATGCGTAAAGGCGCGGGTGCCTCTAATAATGTGTGTGCGCACTCGATCGATGATCCCTAAACCTTAAACAACCCTAAAACCTTAAATCCCTAATCCCTAAACCCTAAACACCCTAAACACTAAACCCTAAACCCTAGACCCTAAACGTACCCTAACCCTAACCCTAAACCCTAGCTAATCCTAAACCCCAATTAAACCCTATGTATAGGCCAACGACACTTAATTGTGCATCGATCGAGCGGGTCATGGGTGCCTCGTGATCCTCTAATAAAATTAAATGTGCCATGCATTAACCCTAAACCATATATATGTAACTAACCCTAGCTAATCAACCCTACTTAATTAAAACACATAACCCTAAACTATACTAGCTAGCTATAACCCGATCTAATAAAAACATGCTCTATATATAGCAGCTAGCTAGCAAACCGTAGATTAACACCAATTAAAATATACATGGCCTATATCGATCATGTTGTATAACATATCCCTGAGATTCATTAATTAATTATATAATTATCGTGATAAATTAATTAACTTGAACTTTGACAAGTTCTCTCGAATGAAAACACATTTGATTAAGTTGCCTCATAATATATATATAATTAGTGTGCATGCATGGCCTACAATGCATTCGTGCATATATTTTAATGTATATTTGAACATATTCTTGGGGATTTCAATCTCTCTCTCTCGATCATCTATATATCGTTGGTGGCCCAAAAAACACACATATATACGCATGCATTGATGCGTAAAGGCGCGGGTGCCTCTAATAATGTGTGTGCGCACTCGATCGATGATCCCTAAACCTTAAACAACCCTAAACCCTAATCCCTAATCCCCTAAACCCTAAACACCCTAAACACACTAAACCCTAGACCCTAAACACCTAAACACTAAACCCTAACCCTAGACCCTAAACAGTAAACCTAAACCATAAACCCTAAACCCTAAACCCTAAACCCAAACCTAAACCCTAAACTAAACCCTAAACCCTAAACCCTAAGCCTAAACCCTAAACCTAAACCTAAACCCTAAAAACACCCTAAACACTAATTAAACCCTAAACCCTAGACCCTAAACACTAAACCCTAAACCCTAGACCTAAACACCGTAAACACCCTAAACCCTAAACACCCTAAACACTAATTAAACCCTAAACCATGACCCTAAACATAGACCCTAAACCTAACCCTAAACACCTAAACACTAAACCTAGACCTCTAAACAATAAACACTAAACCTAAACCCTAGACCCTAGCTAAACACCCAAAACACTAAACCCTAAACCCGCTAGCTAACCCTAAACCCTAATTATTGTATATATATAGGCCCGACACATGCATCAAACGGGCGGGGTGCCTCGCGGTCCTCTAGTTAAATTAAATGTGACATGCATTAACCCTAAACACCCTAACCCTAACCCTAACCCTAACCCTAAACCCTAGCTAATCCTAAACCCCAATTAAACCCTATGTATAGGCCAACGACACTTAATTGTGCATCGATCGAGCGGGTCATGGGTGCCTCGCGATCCTCTAATAAAATTAAATGTGCCATGCATTAACCCTAAACCATATATATGTAACTAACCCTAGCTAATCAACCCTACTTAATTAAAACACATAACCCTAAACTATACTAGATATAACCCGATCTAATAAAAACATGCTCTATATATAGCAGCTAGCTAGCAAACCGTAGATTAACACCAATTAAAATATACATGGCCTATATCGATCATGTTGTATAACATATCCCTGAGAATCATTAATTAATTATATAATTATCGTGATAAATTAATTAACTTGAATTTTGACAAGTTCTCTCGAATGAAAACACATTTGATTAAGTTGCCTCATAATATATATAATTAGTGTGCATGCATGGCCTACAATGCATTCGTGCATATATTTTAATGTATATTTGAACATATTCTTGGGGATTTCAATCTCTCTCTCTCTCTCGATCATCTATATATCGTTGGTGGCCCAAAAAACACACATATATACGCATGCACTTGATGCGTAAAGGCGCGGGTGCCTCTAATAATGTGTGTGCGCACTCGATCGATGATCCCTAAACCTTAAACAACCCTAAAACCCTAATCCCTAATCCCCTAAACCCTAAACACCCTAAACACACTAAACCCTAGACCCTAAACACCCTAAACACTAAACCCTAAACCCTAGACCCTAAACACCGTAAACCCTAAACCCTAAACCCTAAACCCTAAACCCTAAACCCTAAACCCTAAACCCTAAACCCTAAACCCTATAAACCTAAACCCTATAAACACTAAACATTAAACCCTAAACCCTAGACCCTAAACACTAAACCCTAAACCCTAGACCCTAAACACCGTAAACACTAAACCCTAAACCCTAAACACCCTAAACACTAATTAAACCCTAAACCATAGACCCTAAACACTAGACCCTAAACCCTAGACCCTAAACACCCTAAACACTAAACCCTAGACCCTCTAAACACAGTAAACACTAAACCCTAAACCCTAGACCCTAGCTAAACACCCAAAACACTAAACCCTAAACCCAGCTAGCTAACCCTAAACCCTAATTAAACCCTATATATAGGCCAACGACACTTAATTGTGCATCAAGCAGGCCAGGGGTGCCTCGCGGTCCTCTAGTTAAATTAAATGTGACATGCATTAACCCTAAACCATATATATATAACTAACCCCTAGCTAATCAAACCCTAGTTAATTAAAACACATAACCCTAAACTATACTAGCTATAACCCGATCTAATAAAAACATGCTCTATATATAGCATGCAGCTAGCTAGCAAAAACGGTAGATTAAAACCAATTAATATATACATGGCCTATATATCGATCATATGTTGTATAACATCTCCCTGAGATTCATTAATTAATTATATAATTATCGATGATAAATTAATTAACTTGAATTTTGACAAGTTCTCTCGAATGAAAACACATTTGATTAAGTTTCCTCATAATATATATATATTAGTGTGCATGCATGTCCTACCATGCATGCATTCGTGCATATATTTTAATATATATTTGAACATATTCTTGGGGATTTCAATCTCTCTCTCGATCATCTATATGTCGTTGGTGGCCAAAAAACACACACATATACGCATGCACTTTATGCGCAAAGGCGCGTGTGCCTCTAATAATGTGTGTGTGCGCACTCGATCGATGATCCCTAAACCTTAAACCCTAAATAAACCCTAATCCCTAATCCCTAAACCCTAAACACCATAAACATTAAACCCTAAACCCTAACCTCCTAACCCTAAACCCTAAACCCTAATTAAACCCTATATATATAGGCCAATGACACTTAATTATGCATCAAGCAGGCCAGGGGTGCCTCGCGGTCCTCTAATTAAATTAAATGTGCCATGCATATATATGTGTTTAATTTGGGGATTTCAATCGCTCTCTCGTATGTAGCTCTCTCTACCTCTATCTCTCTCTCTCTCTCTCTCTCTCTCTCTCGTTGGTGGCCAACAACACACACATGCACTTTGTGCGCAAAGGCATGCGCCTCTAATAATGTGTGCGCAGTCGATCGATCTAGTTTTGATTAATCATAGCACACAAATAAAGAAGTTGTATTTGAATCCACACAACCTAATCTAAAACACATAACCCCTAACATGGCCTAATTAATTAACCCTTCTCGATCTCTACCTAATTAGTGGAAATTGCACAAAATCAAAAGGGGTCCCTCACTAATTATGCATATCTGCTAGATTGTGATAAACTTTTGCCACATATATATTTGGTGGATGGGTGCATCTTGGCATGTAAACAATTAGTGTTTGCAAATGGCGTTGTCAAAATTTATGTACAAATGATTTCTTTCCATCCAAAGTGCATAAAATGGGAGTTTTAATGAAGAAAGTACAAATAAAACAGCTCAACATGCTTCCACACCCCGATTTTCACACGAAGTAGAGCATATTTAAAGGATAATTCCAGAGTTTTACTATTTTTCAAGCAACTTTGCTAATTTTCCCCCACTCACATGACTTTATGTCGATTTAACGAAAATATGGCGAATTTAAACTACATGGGCGGGATAGTTTGAATTGTGCGCGCGGCAAAGGGAACCGCCTATTCCTCAACCTTGTGCACGGCAAATTACACACGCAACTCCATTAAACGCCACCTACCGACCTTAATTATCACCCCGGCGGCCCGGCCGCATGACCCCCCACCCACCCGTACACAACTTATCCCCGTCCGTGCGAAGAGCTTCCCCTCCCCGTCCCGTCCGTGCGAAGAAGAAGCTTCCCCTCCCCGTCGTTCTTCTCGAGACGCACCGGCGGTCAAGTTGATCCACGGTAGGGCTGCTATCTCTAGCTCAATCATGTATCGGGCAAGACAGCCTAACGATTTATATTTTCTTGATGCTGCTAAAAAAATTCGTCAGTATGCTCGAACTAATTGGCACTTTATAGTTTTCCGCTCGATTTGTCATCGATCAATTTGTTCATTTGCGTGGGCATATAGAGTCAGTTCTGCACTCGATCCGTTAATTTGCTGAAATGCCATGGCAGAGTTTTGTACACGATCTGTTTGCTAAAATGTCGATGGGCATTTTTTGTTTTGTACTCGACATGATTGCTGAAATGCATAATCATGTAGTATAGTTTTGTACTCGATGGATATACATTTCCTACTTCGCCTTAAATTAATCACCAACCACTGTATCTCATAATTAAACAGATGGACAGAACTTGGAAACTGCATGGACACTTATGTTCCCCTTCATATATAAATGGTGTTCAACCCTTTATGGGGTTTATTAGAGCTCATGATGGTCACAACCTGGACGTGTATTGCCCGCGCTGCACATGTATGAATGGTGAGAAGAGGCCTCACCCTGTAGTGGCAGATCATTTACACATTTTTGGGATGGACCGCACATATGTTAGGCGGGTTTAGCATGGTGAACCATATAATGATCCTTTAGCAGGAGAAGCAGATCTTGCTCACACTGTATGTGTGCTGGCATATGTAGTTAATTATTTATATTGATGCTGCCGCTGTTTCAATCAATAGTTTGCATTGCTGTGCAAGGTTCTGTACTCAAATTTAACTTGTTGCAGATGGATGGACGGGAAGGAGAGAAAAAGCGCTTGCTTCAGGAAACGGGTTTCAGCTCTGGGACATGTGCTGTGCCAGATGAGAAGGTAAATATGTAAAACGGCATTTGTTCAGGTTGCATCCCTTAGATGTTTGTCTAATCGGTTGATGTACTAATTGCAGAAGCATAGAGTTAAAGAGGTCTCTCAGTTTGATGGGAGATTTGAAGATGAATCTCAGTTTGATGCACCTGTGGATGGTACTGATGACGAGCCTTTCATAGACGAAGGTCCTGCACCTGAGATTATCCAGCCTACAGAAGGAGGCCGTGGACCGAGTACACAGCTTTGCGTTGAAGTGGATGCACGCCCGGAGATCATCACGGGCGTCCGGGTAGTCTCAAGACCACCCAGCCCTGATGCACCTGTGGATGGTACTGATGACGAGCCTCTCATAGACGAAGGTCCTGCACCTGAGATTATCCAGCCTACAGAAGGAGGCCGTGGACCGAGTACACAGCTTTGCGTTGAAGAGGATGCACACCCGGAGATCATCAGGGGCGTCCCGGTAGTCTCAGGACCACCCAGCCCTGATGCAAAATGTTGAGCTACTTTATGATTCGTACTCTTATGTTCTGGTGCTGTAGTATGTTATGATTTGTACGCCTTTGGCGCTAGATTAAGCATTCAGTGGATGATCGCGTTGCAAAATTCGACACCCACACAATCAGTTCATCGTATGAGTAGTAGCACAATTACTTCTACAGCGATTCCTGCCAGCGCATTAGTTGGTAGCATGAAACACTTTCAGGTACTCCCCTCTGATTCATATTAATTGACTCAATTCTGTCTAGATATGGATGTATCTAGATGCATTTGTTAACTAGACTAACAAACTTGAGTCAGTTAATATGAATCCGTGTAAACCGCCCAAGTCCTCGAGCAGCTAGTTTATTGACTCTGGACTCCAAGCCTCTCGCGGCAAGCCATCGACGAAGCTTTGACCAGATCTTGGCCCGCAATTTTTTTGTGTGGCGAATAGCAAAGCTTTGACCAGTTCCTCTCGGGATACAGCACGCCGGTGAGCTTGCACGGTTGCCATGAGCACTTTCCGGCGGAACTTCCTCTTCAGCGCCCTCAAGCCGCTGCTGCGAGACAGCACGCAGTGCCTCGAGGTGGACGGAATTCTGGATCTCAGGGCGGGTGGTCCGCATCGTCCGGGAACGATCTCCAGCGGGTTAACGAGGACATGCATGGCGGCCAGGGGATTTGTTTTTTGTTTTTTTTTTGGTTTGAGCTTGGGATTTGGGGTTTTTTCGGATAGGGGAGGAGGAACCGAGGAAGAGGAAGGAACAGCCGCGTGCTTGGCGCGTGGCGGTGTGCTTGAATTTCGAATTTTTGTGAAATGTTTCATTTCCCCGCTACAATTCGGGGGTTTCTTGACGCGCCAATGCGTCCCGCCGGGCAGCTTCAAGTAAATTTGGGGTGCCACACTATGGGCCCTAGTTTCAGTGAGACATGTAATGACTAGTCACATCAGTAAGTTCACTGTGTAATAAAATATGTTACCCCTCCCCTTTATGTAGCACCCCTTCTCTCCCGATCGAGTGCCGATTGCCGACGGATGCAAGCCGCTAGCTCGATCCCCTCCTTTCGCCTCCACCGTCCAGGCATCCAGCTTGGAGGGGCAAGCTGCATCTAGCCCAAGCGGATTAGGTAGGACTAGTAATGTTCTCTCCTTTCTCGAGATCGGTTCTTTTTTCCTCTCCTCGATATCTTGCGCATCTCTTTCCTATTCTGGGCAAAGGGGTGTCTTTCTGGTCACCCTCGAGCTGGGAGTGATTGATGGGGGTGGGGGGCGGGGGCTACCTTTGCTTGGATTGGGGTGTTCTTCCTTTATTTGTCGACATTTGCAACCTTTGTAGTTTCTGCTGATCCTCACTGTATCTTTTGTCAGCTTGTACAGGAAAGGTAAGACCTCGGCGGTGGGGGCAATGGAGCGTAAGGCCACCACGCATGTGGGCAGTTGGCTGAGCCTGAGCTGCGTCCCCAGCCCCGCGAAGCAGGTACTCCGTTTGCTTATCCACTCTTTACCTTTTAAGTGTCTCTCTGGTCTCTGCATCCTCAATCTGTTCCTGTTCTGGAATATGCTTAAAGTAGCACATGTCTTCAGCTGTTTGTGCGTAAAGCCTCTGTGACACCATGCTCTATATTCTCTGTATCAGGTTGGTACCTCCAGGTTCCGTGCTGAGGCTATGGGGAACGAGAATAGCGCCCCACCTGCTGCAGGAGCATGGCCCGATCTGCAGCACAAGAAGCGAAATGCCACTGCCGAGCTGGGCAGGGACCGCCCAGGGGTAATTTTTTTAACCAACTTACCATGATGTAGTCTGAATCTGATACTCCCTCAGATCCAAATTAATTGACTCAACTATCTGTAGATACGGATGTATCTAGATGTGTTTTAGCTCTAGATACTACTGCCTCCATCCCAAAGCTTTGGGCTTATATTATTTTTAGAAAGTCAAACTATACCATGTTTGACTAAGCTTTTACCAAAAATCAGTAACATGCAAAATACAAAATTAATATCATTAAATAGATAATAAAATATATTTTCCTACGGTATCTACACAGTATTATATTTGTTGATAGAATGTTCTAAAATTTTGGTCAAACTTTGCTTGTTTTGATTTCTCAAAAATAAATAAGGCTTAAGCTTTTGGATGGTGGTAGTACATTCATATCTAGACAAAGCTGAGTTAACTAGTTTTTTTGTCTGTCCATAGCTAGTGTTCACGCTGCAAAAGGCTAAGAGCATCCACTATATGCATCAGTCTATCTCATACAGTAATTCAATATCACTGCTGAGGTCTGCCTTTTGTTTTGCTATTCATATGCAGACTGAAACTTTAGGGCCTTTACTCAAAAGGAAGATCAAAACTGCGGCTGATCAGGCTGCCAGTATGTTGATGCCGCCCCCATCTTCTAAATGCCTCTACAAGCACAAGGCCACGCACCAGCTGGGTGGTGATCTTTTAATGAATATGGTATATTTTCTTAATCCACAAAACATGCCTTGATTTTTCTCTGTTTATTGTCGGTTTTTTCTATGCTTGCCAAAAGTTTACAACAACAACAACAACAACCAAGCCTTTCAGTCCCAAACAAGTTGGGGTAGGCTAGAGTTGAAACCCATAAGATCTCGAAGCCAAAAGTTTAGAAACACCAAATTCGTTTGCTTACAATCATCATACAGTAATGTTCATCTACTCCAGTTCCCCTAACCCAACATAAAATGATGTTAATTTCGATTTTTAGATTAAAAGAGCACCATTAGGCGCTGTTAATTACGACTTTGAGATTAAAATGTCATTTGCAATTGTTAATTACAATTTTGAGACAATTGGTTAGTTTAACCTCGATCTCTTCTGCTCTCCATTTTTCCCAACCGAACAAAAATGTAACCATTCCATTCCTCTGAAATGGAACCATTCCATTCCATTCCACGCTGTTTCAGAACCGAACACACCCTTGCATTGTTGTGAACTGTTGTCCATACACGGCCATACCCTTCCACTTACATCTAGCACTATATGCATCAGTCTGTCTCAGAGTCATTCAATATCACTGCTGAGATCTGTTCCCATTCTTATGCAGGCTGAAACTGCTGCGCCTTTACTCAAGTGGATGCAAAATGGGGCTAATGAGGCTGCTGTGAGGACGATGGTGCCGGCACCATCTTCCGAAAACCTCTACAAGCACGAGGCCATGGGCCAGCTGGGTGGTGACCTTTTAATGAATCTGGTATATTTTCTTAATCCACATACATGATTTCATTATTATCTGTTTAATTACTGTTGGCTTTGTCTAATGCTTACCAAAAGTTCAGAAACACTGCGTTTGCTTACAATCATCATACACTAATTTTTCACTTTTCAGTCTGTCTCATCCAGTATATAAACTGTTGATTTCCATTGGCTTCTTTTGTAATCATTTGCATTGTTGTCAACTGTTCTCTATGCACAACCCTATTCTTCCACTTACACCCCGCACTATTTGCATCAGTCTATCTCATAGATTTATTAAATATCAATGATGAGTTCTGTTGCTATTCATATGCAGGATGAAACTTCTGTTCCTCTACTCAAATGGATAAAAAATGATCCTGATGAGGCTGCTGTGAAGACGATGGTGCTGCCACCATCTTCTGAAAACCTCCTCAAGCACAAGGCCACGGGCCAGCTGGGTGGTACCCTTTTCAGTAAGCAGGTATATTTTCTTAATCCTCATACATGATTTGATTTTTGTCTGTTTATTGCCGGCTTTGTCTAATGCTTACCAATAGTTCAGAAACACACACACCTATTCTTCCACTTACATCCAGCACTATATGCATCAGTGTCTCATAGATTCATTTTATATATCACTGCTGATGTCTGTTGCTCTTCAATTTTTATATGCAGACTGAAACTGCTAAGCCTTCATTGGTCAAAAGGATTGCAACTGCTGCTGATGAGGCATCTGCAGAGGCTGCCACCAAGTTACTGTCAGCCCCACCTTCTGGATGCTTATATAAGCTCAAGTCCAAGGATCAGCCGGGCCGTAACCATCCAAGGGTTCGGGTATATTTTCTTAAGCCACATATACATGCCATGATTTATGTCTGATATTATCACCGGCTCTGTCTAATGCTTTTTGGAATTCGGAAACACCAAATTAGCATGCTTATATTCATCATACACTAATTTTTCACTGTTCAGTTTGTAACATAGTGTTATGCACTTGCTTGTCAACATTTGCATTGCTCTGAACTATGCACTTTACACAACCTAATTCTTCCACTTACGTTCAGCGCTACGCACCAGTAGTACCTCCCATGTTTCCTTCACCATCCCGATGCCGAGCTTGCGGGAATATGGCGGGCCCATGTACATACCCCGCATATAACACCTCCTATGGCTCTATCTACCTTTCTAGTAGCTCCTTCACAGAGTTACAGGTATGTATTCTCAGTGGTTTAGCATGAATTGGCATATAGTAAAGTCTTGTTTTTAGTCTTCCTGCTTCTTACATTTGTATCAATTTTCACATGCAGACTGTACCTTGTGAACTTCGTCCAATGATTAACCAGATGTGTCCGCATGAAGGATCTTTCACTATGCATGGCAATGGCAAATTGATGAACACCTACACGGTCTATGAGGTGTATGTCTACAAGACGCAGGCCATCACATATTTGTATGGACATGATTGGAGAAAGTTTGCTTTTGACTACGGTCTGAAGAAGGGCGACGAGCTGAGGATCAGAAACTCAAACGGGCAGATATACGTAACTGCTTACAGAGTTGGAGACACTTCCAAATATATAATATGTAACTTTTTTCTACTCATATCTTTTGATAACTGCATTCTGAGCAGTTGTTCTAAACCATTCCCTCTGTTCTAGCTTGCTGGGTTTAACATGATCAAAGTCGCAGATCCCCCCACACTAACAGATGGATGTCAAAAAAGGGCAACCACACCAGCACCGGCACCGGCTTCCCACTCTCCTGCATCAGCACCGGTTCCTGTACCAGCTCCGTTTACTGCATCTACCCAGCAGTCCCCTACATCAGCATTGGTTCCTGTAGAGGCCCCATATACTACACATGCCCAGCAGGCTCCTGCATCAGCACTGGTTCCTCTAGCTGCACCGTTTACTGCACCTGCCCAACAGTCTCCTGCATCAGCACCGGTTCCTCTAGAGGCACCGTTTACTGCACCTGCCCAGCAGTCTCCTGCATCAGCACCAGCTCGTGTACCAGCCCAGGCTCATGCACCTGCCCCAGCCAGATCACCGAGGTCTCAGCTCATTGCTGTGGCCACCCGTGTGGTGACCAGGACGCATCTGAAGGCTATGTTCGTGAGTATATGACAGCATAACTGCTCTTATCTTGATGTCTTCTCTGCTCAAAGTCTCACATGGTTCAGTGCATTGGTGCCATTGACTAATTTTTGGTGGTATCTCTTGCTTTGAATCAGAAATTGCCTAAAAGTATCTCCAAGGATCTCAATGCTGGCCGAAGGGGCAAGATATCCCTCGTCATGGAGAGTGAAGGTCTCACCGTGGAGGGACGGTACTCTGTCAGTCCCACAGATGGCCGCTTGGCTGTTACTTCCAGGTGGAAAAAGTTCATTGACGGTGCCAAACTTCGCATTGGATCAAAGTTGAAGGTCAAGATCTTTCGATGCCGCTGTGACATGCTGGTCATAAAGTTCGCGGTTGTCTAGTTCTGTTGTCCCATGAGCCCTTAGCAAATGCATTTGTAGTTATACTTATATAAGGTTATCTTATCTGAACTGCTAATTAATTGTATGGGTGGTAAAACTCTGGCAAGCTTTTGCTCTTAGCAAGTATGTATGTATGATCAGCTATTATGATAACTAATGTTTGTGTTCATCTTAATTTGCATTTCCCTTTTAGAAAAAAACTTAATTTCTATTTTGGCTGACCTGTTAGAGAACTATCAGATTGAACCCACAACATGATTCATATAGATTCATTACACCGAGCCACATGTCTTGACCTTGCGATACACTACTTCCATTAATTAGTGCAAGAAGGCTTACCTGAGCTGCCTGAACCATGGCAGATTCGAATCCACCTTATCTATCTAGAAATACAACCTTTGCAGAAAGAGGATTTGCAGTATGGGGAGGCTGACATTGGGGACCCATGAGCCAGCAGCGTCGTCAACGTTTTAAAGGTGGCAGGAGATCGAAAGAAAAAATAAGCCAAAAATCAGTTGGTAAACAAATTCAAGAAAAGAAACATTTACCTTTCTGAGGATGACATGCGGGACCCATGAGGCAACAGAGCATCCTCAACTATTTCAAGGCGGCAGGGGATCAAAATAAAAAGGAAATAGCCAGAAATTAATTAGGGTCAAAATAAATCCATCAAAGGAAACTTTTATTGTTCATAGAGGATGACATGTGGGACCGACTTGCCAGCTGCGTCGTCATCGTTTCAAAGGGGGCAGGGGATCAAAAGAAAAAGACAAATAGCCAGAAATTAGGGGAAAAAATAAATCCAACAAAGAAAACTTTTATTGTTCATAGAGGATGACATGCGGGACCCATGAGCCAGCAGCTTCCTCAACGTTTCAAAGTCGGCATGAGATTGAAAGAAAAAGTCAAGTGACATAATATCAGGAGCCAAAAATAATCCAAGAAAAGAAACTTTATTGTACATAGAGGATGACATGCGGGTCCCATTTTGTAGCAGCGGTCTCAACGTTTCCAAGGCGGCACAGGACCAAAAGAAAAATGAGGCAGCAGCATTCTCAACAATTCCAAGGCGGCAGGGGATCAAAAGAAAAATAAAGGAAATAGCCAGAAATTAATTTGCTGGGCCTTTTGACTCGTACAATTTCAGCCCACTCCAAAACAGGAAAGGTCGGATTTTTCTCAAAAAAAAACAGGAAAGTCCTATGCTTCGCAAAAACAAAAAACAAGGAGATTCAACATATAAGTTTGTTTATGTAGATATAAAGATTTAATTTATCCGTTTGCAATAGCTCAGAGCGAAATACAACGTTTATTGTCTGCAAAATAAAATATCACATGTTTCTTGTACGGGGAGGCTGACATCGGGGACCCATGAGCCAGCAGCGGAGTCAACGTTTCAAAGGCGGCAGGGGATCGAAAATAAAAAAAGCCAAAAATCAGTTGGTAAAAAAATACAAGAAAAGAAAACATTTATCGTTCTGAGAGGATGACATGCGGGACCCATGAGGCAGCAGCATCCTCAACGTTTCAAAGTCGGCATGAGATCGAAAGAAAAAGGCAAGTGACATAATATCAGGAGCCAAAATAATCCAAGAAAAGAAAACTTTATTGTACATAGAGGATGACATGCGGGTCCCATTTTGTAGCAGCGGCCTAACGTTTCCAAGGCGGCAGGGGATCAAAGAAAATGAGGCAGCAGCATTCTCAACAATTCCAAGGCGGCAGGGGATCAAAAGAAAATAAAGGAAATAGCCAGAAATTAATTAGGGTCAAAAATAAATCCACCAAAGGGAAACTTTATTGTTCATAGAGGATGACATGTGGGACCGACCTGCCAACAACGTCCTCATCGTTTCAACGGGGGCAGGGGATCAAAAGAAAAGGTAAATAGCCAGAATTAGGGGTCAAAAATAACTCCAAGAAAGGAAACTTTTATTGTTCGTAGAGGATGACATGGGGGACCCATGCCAGCAGCTTACTCAACGTTTCAAAGGCGGCATGAGATCGGAAGAAAAAGGCAAGTGACCAAATATCAGGTGCCAAAAATAATCCAAGAAATGAAACTTATTGTACATAGAGGATGACATGCGGGTCCCATTTTGCAGCAGCGGTTTCAGCGTTTCAAATGCGGTTTGAGATCAAAAGAAAAAGAAAGTAGCCAGAAATTAGGGGGTAAAAAAACTCCAAAAAAAGAAAGTTGATTGTACATAGAGGATGACATGCGGGTCCCATGAGTCAGCAGCTTACTCAACGTTCAAAGGCGGCAGGGGATCAAAAGAAAAAGGCAAGGCAAAAATCGAGGGTGAAAAAAATCCAACAAAGGAAACTTTATAAAGACACAGAGGATGACATGCGTCCATGAGCTGCCAGTACCTCAACGTTTAAACGTGGGTGATGAGATCTAAAGAAAAAGTCAGTTACCAAATATGAGGTGCAAAAAACCCAAGAAAAGAAAGTTTGATTGCTCATAGAGGATGACATGCGGGTCCCATTTAGCTGCAGCGGTCTCACCGTTTGAGAGGCGGCAGGGGATCGAAAGAAAAAGTCAAGTGACCAAATATGAGGTGCCAAAAATAATCCAAAAAATGAAAGTTTTATAGTACATAGAGGATGACATGCGGGTCCCATTTAGCAGCAGCGGTATCACCGTTTGAGAGGCAGCAGGGGATCGAAAGAAAAAGGCAAGTGACCAAATATGAGGTGCCAAAAAAATCCAAGAAAAGAAAGTTTTAAGTACATAGTGGATGACATGCGGGTCCCATTTAGCAGCAGCGGTATCACTGTTTGAGAGGCAGCAGGGGATCGAAAGAAAAAGTCAAGTGACCAAATATGAGGTGCCAAAAAAATCCAAGAAAAGAAAGTTTTATAGTACATAGAGGATGACATGCGGGTCCCATTTAGCAGCAGCGGTATCACTGTTTGAGAGGCAGCAGGTGATCGAAAGAAAAAGTCAAGTGACCAAATATGAGGTGCCAAAAAAATCCAAGAAAAGAAAGTTTTATAGTACATAGAGGATGACATGCGGGTCCCATTTAGCAGCAGCGGTATCACTGTTTGAGAGGCAGCAGGTGATCGAAAGAAAAAGTCAAGTGACCAAATATGAGGTGCCAAAAAAATCCAAGAAAAGAAAGTTTTATAGTACATAGAGGATGACATGCGTGTCCCATTGCAGCTGTATCACCGTTTGAGAGGCGGCAGGGATCGAAAGAAAAAGGTAAGTGACCAAATATGAGGTGCAAAAATAATTCAAGAAAAGAAAGTTTTATAGTACATAGAGGATGACATGCGGGTCCCATTTAGCAGCAGCGGTATCACCGTTTGAGAGGCGGCAGGGGATCGAAAGAAAAAGGCAAGTGACCAAATTTGAGGTGCCAAAAAAACTCCAAGAAAAGAAAGTTGATTGCACATAGAGGATGACATGCGGGTCCCATTTAGCAGCAGCGGTCTCAACGTTTCCAAGGCGGCAAGGGATCAAAAGAAAAAGGAAGTAGCCAGAAATCAGGGGGTCAAAAAAATCCAAGAATAGAAAGAATTTTGGTTCATAGAGGATGACATGCGGGACCCATGATCCTGCATCGTAAACGGCTCGATCGGAGAACGTTGAACGAGATGGCGCGATCTAGAAAAAAACAATGCCAGAGAGGCTGCCATCTGGGCCCTACATCCCTCGGCGGTGCGGATTTGCGTTGACTCGGCCGGCGAACCCGAGATTTCGAGATGCACCACGTCCCGGGCCACCATACGCCACGTTTTGGCCGCTTTCGTCGGGCTAGGTGGCCTCAAAAACGAGAAAAAAAAGTTTTGACATGCACCACGGAGGGACCAAAATCGTCGGCCATGGTACACCAGCAACCACGGCGCGACTTCAACTTCGTCGGCCATGGCAACTTTTCTGTGTGTTACCCACATAAGCTTTTTTCTTAAACTTAAGAGAAGAAAGTTGAACCCAAGGTTCCCATAGCTTCTTCAAGTTCACTAATCCTATTGGTTTGATTATCATGGATAACACAAGTTTCTAGGATAGCAATTCTTTCATTAATTCCTCCTAGGGATTTATCAAGTTTATCAGTATTATCAAGTAATATTCCCAATTTAGTCTCAACACTTGGAAAAATTTTCTCTATGGTTCCAACTTTTTCATGACATCCTCAAGAGATTTGAATTTGAATCTCTTTGCACGTGGTGTTCATTGACTTCATGAGGTAAGAATGGCCATGTTATGAGGTACCTTAGAAAATACTCCCAGCAGGCTAAGAACATGTCTCATTCTGTGCTGGATATA
The DNA here is from genome assembly GCA_030979885.1 of Lolium multiflorum. Classification (NCBI taxonomy): domain Eukaryota; kingdom Viridiplantae; phylum Streptophyta; class Magnoliopsida; order Poales; family Poaceae; genus Lolium; species Lolium multiflorum. The sequence continues at coordinate 91,617,490 of CM061749.1, forward strand.
CCAAATTAAAAATGTAAGAAGATAATAGTGAGTGTTTTTAATGCACCTATGATGAGCATTACTAATTCTATACCAAGCATCTTTAAAACTTTCCCCACCTTGTTGCTTAAAAGAACGAACTTCAACTTCAGGATTACTCATTTTAGCGCAGAAGAAAAGTAAACTGCATAAAATAGAATAAATTAAAGACAAGCAACTAATTTTTTGTGTTTTGATATAGAGCAAGTAAACAAGACAGAAAACTAACAACTAATTTTTTTGTGTTTTGATATAAAGCAAGTACATTTAAAAATAAAATAAAGTAAAGCAAGACAACAAACAAAGTAAAGAGATTGATGTGAGACTCCCCTGCGTGGGCTGTCTTGATCTCTCACTTCGGCACCCGCGCTTTAAAAAGAGCTTGATAACGCGTGAAGCACCGTTGGGAACCCAAGAGGAAGGTGTGATGCGTACAACAACAAGTTTTCCCTCAGAAAGAAACCAAGGTTATCGAACCAATAGGAGCCAAGAAGCACGTGAAGGTTGTTGGTGGAGGAGTGTAGTGCGGCGCAACACCGCTGATTCCCGCGCCACCCGTGAACTCAGACAACACAATCACGCAGATTTCTTGCCCCAACTTAATAGTGAGGTTGTCAATCTCACCGGGCTTGTCGAAACAAAGTATTAAACGTATGGTGTGGAAAATGATGTTTGTTTGCAAAGAAAGAACAACAGAGAACAAAGATTGCAGTAGATTTCAGGATGTAAAAGAATGGACCGGGGTCCACAACACTAGTGGGAAATTCTCCAATAAGATAAATAGTGTCAAGTGAACAAATTACGTGTGGCAATCGATAAATAAAGATCTATATACATATCATGATGATCACTA